>CM040923.1:35000-82500 GCA_023029165.1 Gobiocypris rarus
CGATTTTTGTACTACCTATTGGCCAAGTTTCAAGTCTCTAGCCCTTACGGTTTGGTCTGCACGATGCGTTTTTCGGCTGAATAATAATAATAATAATAATAATAATAATAATAATAAAAATCAGTACAAATACAATAGGGTTTCAGCACTTCGTGCTCGAACCCCTAATAAAAATCAGCACAAAAACAATAGGTGTTCAGCACTTCGTGCTTGAACCCCTAATAAGATTAGGGGGAAATGCCCTTTATAAAAGGTAAAAATATCAAATATGCAGATTTAAATATGTCAAAGCTGTTCACTGAACACTATAGTGAGAATATTGCTTCAGAATAATGATATTTAACTCTGCAGATCACCGGATAGCCAGAATTGTAAGACAGAATGTAAACTGGGCCACAGATGGCAAGCACAATTACATTAACCCAAAACTAACTTCGTTTTTTTTTTTTAAACCACAGCCCATAATGTTTTTAGTTATTAGAATATACACATTAAGATAATTTGTTGTTATGCACGTACTTTTACTTTTAATACTTAAGTAAAAAGTACCTTATTTTAAATATACTTTAAGTAGGGTTGTCATTGTGGTACTTCTACTTTTACAAAAGTAAATATATCTGAGTAATTGTGCTTTTACTTAAGTACTGAGATTCAGTACTACCTCGACCACTGCTGAACACTTAGGACCATGTGATATTTCGGGTTTTCTTTTTTAATAACTCTGCAAAAATGTCAACAACTCTGTGTTTCTGTCAATATAGAAAAAATAATGAGAAAAAAAAGGAACTTAAAATGATTTTAGCAAATGGCTGCAATATAACAGTAAAAAATGTAAGCGGGTCTGAATACTTTACGTAACAAACGTATGCATGCATGTAACCAGGTTAATGTGGATTTATTAAATTAATGCATCTGTGATTAACCATCCCTACATGCCTTCTATATTAGATCCGACGGCGCAACAAACGCAAGCTAAATTTAAAAAAAGGGGGGAAAAAAGTACAGTCACTATTGCCTTGTTACAGAGCGTTTGATATGTACAGATTGTGTACGTGTCTAAACACAATGATCAGAGATCACTGGTATGTAATGATTCATGTACAGTCAGATGTTGTGGTCTCAATTGTTTATCAGTAAATCAAACCAGTGACTGAACATCAACTTCAATTTCTCTTAGTAGTATGAAAGTAATTTATATTATATATTATGATATAAGAACGCTCCCTTTACAAATCACTGGAACTGTCAATCAAACAGTGCGAGTTTATCAGAGACTGAGTTCTGGACTCGCCAAAAGTCCCTGTATAAATCAACAAATCTCATTTACATTGTGTTTGCGCTGTTAGATATGATTAAAAGCATTCATTAGCGTGCAGAAATCGAGTTGCAATGACAAGATCACTGCATTCACGCACTCAACATGTCCATTTTCAATCAAAAAACAGCTCTCCACATTTCTAGAGCTCAATGTAAAAAATGAGAGCAGAAGAGCTGAATTATGGAGGCTTACCTCGGTGAGTGCTGAAGCTGTTAGTGAGAAGCGAGACCGAGGAACAGGACAACAGCAGGACAAACTTCAGCTGTACAGCTCACCTGGAAGACATGGTACATGAGGTTGAGGTTAACAAGAGGAAACTCAAAAGAAAAAGTGCAGAAGAATAGATTTCCAATTATTTGAGAAGGAAACCTGCCCAGTGTCCTCTGGTCAAATCCTGGCATCATTCAGATCCAAGACAGGAGTGGAGTGGGTCTACATCTGGAATAACTCTGGAATATCCCGATAGCTGTAAACTGAAAATGAAAGCTGTGTTTAAGGGCACATTGATTTCTTAAGACTTATAAAAGGAAAAAGCAACACATGAAATAGTGAAGATTTAAACAAAAAGGCAAATGCATAATAAAAAGGACAACAAAAAAAGGGTATAAATGAAACTGCAAAAAGGTTAATGTCATCATATTCAAAAGGGCATAACTACAAAGGTTCAATGATTAAATACAAAGAGGAACATGAGGCATAGGCTTCATTTAAAGCGTTACATGCAGACAAACAAAGTTTAACAGCAACTTAAAGCATACAGACACTAACTTTAAGACATATTTTCAGATAGCAGAGTAGAAAGTAGAGTAGAGAGTAGAAACTTTGGCAGAGAAATTAAAATTAATGTAATAGAATCTCTTATCTTTTGCAGGCTGGATGAAGACAACCACCCACATTCAGATTAGTATGACTGCATCTCCTGAAGCAATAACAGTGACCAACAGAAATGAGAATAGAGAAGAATAAGCACCTCTTAACCAGCACCCCTATTTTTGTGAATTTTCTGAAAACGACATACCCAAATAAAAATGTCTGCAGCTCTTAAAGGAACACTCCACTTTTTTTTGAAAATAGGCTCATTTTCCAAGTCCCTTAGAGTTAAACAGTTGAGTTTTACCGTTTTTGAATCCATTCAGCCGATCTTTGTATCTTGCTGTAGCATAGCTTAGCATACATCATTGTTGAGTGCAATGCTAATGGTCTAATCCGATTCAATGATGACCAAAGACTTTCAATATTTTTCCCATTTAAAACTTGACACTTCTATAGTGACATCGTGTAGTAAGACCAACGGAAAATGAAAAGTCGTGATTTTGCGTAATGATCAGGGAACTTTGCGGCCGTCCCACGGGTGCAGCGGCGCAGTGATATTACACAGCACCTCATAATACCGTCAGCATAGCCAACGCGACAGCCTGCACAGAGAGCGTGCCTTGTAGCCATGGAGACGTTTGTGAGTGACGATTCAGAAGATATTTACTTTGGTGCAGATCTTGAACCGTATCTATTTGAACCGGAATAAGTCACACTGAAGATGAGCTTTTGAAACGTGAAAGGCAAGAAAATGTGGCTTATTTTGAAGACAGAGAGTGCGCGATCTGCTCGCTGTCACTCAGTTAACATGCGCCCTGTCACAAGCGCAGTCTTCTACATCACTCATAAATCACAATAACTCATCAAATAAGGCTTTAGAGGGACAAACATTTGTTTTGGCGGCCGCCAAATAATTTTAAATGCAGGAAAAACCCTGCACACTCTCCGAAGCCTCAGCACTGAACGTAACATCACTAGTATTTTGTACCATAGAAACTGTGATGTTAGATAAACAATACCGACAATTTCACAAGTTTATTTTAATCAAAGTCTATACACTACCTCACCAGAACTCTACAACAACACAACTAATGCTATATACAGTATAAACCAAACGGTTGAGCAAACTTACCCCCACACTCAGTGACTGCATTCACAGGTATAACGTTAGCTAAAGACAACAGCAGTGCTTTTTCAATCTGAACGTTCAAGCTAACTAAAAATAATGTTATACTTACAACCCTGGGCGATGATACACTTCGTCCTGTCTGGCCATATCCTTTAGCCACCGTACCGTGGTAAGGGTGACACTGTCCATGTTTTCCAAATAGTCAGCTGGTCCAAAATGCTTTTGCTTTTCAAGCAAACACACAATTTCTTGATTGAATCTAAGTTAGCGATGTTTTGATATCTAACAGTTATGTTCAGAGCAGCCAACCATTGATTCTTTCGTTCCTTGTTTTTCGTTGGTATTCTGTGAAGCATGATGGTAGAATACACCTTTGACTTACTATCACAGCCCTTTACAACACACAGAACCATGGCTAATCGCACAGGGAAATCCACTACCTAATTTGCCGGCTGCATTATCTGCAACTACACAAACACCGGTCACATTGGAAGTTACCGATCTGAGGACTACTTTCAGGCGCTGTGTAATATCACTGCGCCGCTGCACCCGTGGGACGGCCGCAAAGTTCCCTGATCATTACGCTGGAATGAGAGAATAGTTCCTACTCATATCGGTCTAAAAAAAAAAAAAAAAAAAAAAAAATCACTACTTTTCATTTTCCGTTGGTCTTACTACACGATGTCACTATAGAAGAGTCAAGTTTTAAATGGGAAAAATATTGAAAGTCTTTGGTCATCATTGTTGAGTGCAATGCTAATGGTCTAATCCGATTCAATGATGTATGCTAAGCTATGCTAAATGTGATACAAAGATCGGCTGAATGGATTCAAAAACTCAACTGTTTAACTCCAAGCGACTTGGAAAATTAGCCTATTTTCAAAAAAAAGTGGAGTGTTCCTTTAAACCCTAGGGTCTATATTCATAAATCTGGTCTTATTTTAAACTAGACACTTCAAATATTGTCACCTGAGAGTCATAACTCAAAGTAGTATAGGAACGGAGTAAAACAAGGGAAAATATGCATGTAAGTGACTCACGTTTTTATTCTTTGAAATTCACTTGGGGAACAATTTTGAGACTTTAATGTTAAGACCCTGAAAATAACCTAAATATAAAACTGAATGTCTGATCATGTTTTGATTCAGATTTGAGGATGATTCTCTCAAATGTAGCTTTTGTAAGCTTTTATGTCAAGAAAAGTCTAGGCGTCCATTCAAAAGGCCTTTTATTTCAGAACGTGTAATTGTAAAGAATAGTTTCCATTTCAAATAAATCTGCAATAAACTGCTAATTATAATGAATTTACAGTTCCTGAAAAACTAAAATCAACTATTTACAGCATTTACAAAGTGTAAAAAAACTAATTTAGTTGAATTTAGAAAAGTCAGAGTCTGCACGCTCTACTGCGGTGTTTCATACACAATGGCAATTCAAAGTGCTTTATATAAGAAATAATAATAACATGTGTAAGAATTAAAATAAAAACAAGGATTATTAAAACAGTTGTAAAGAGAATTTAAAAAAATACAAATAAAATGGTGATAAATATATCCCTATCTGCCTGATTCTCTAAATTCATATCCCTAAAGAAGTCCCGCAAACACCAGAAGACAGATCAAACACATGCAGTAACACTTACAATCAAGGATGTCAGGATCTCACTGGAATAAAATGATCAGTTTAAGTTAGTTGATTGTCAAAGCTCTTTAAACACACGGCGGCCATATTTGGAACGCAGGTGTTTAAACAGCACATGATACATTGCAAATGGATGGATAGTTTGGATGTGAAGGGATCATATGAATCAGACCTCATCAGTTTCTTACCAGAACTCCCAGAGACCATATCTGACCCCATTACATCCCAGACCTTATAGAGAAGACCGAAGAGTTTAAATTATACAATTCATTACAGTTTCCAAAATCTGTATGAAAACTGCAAAAGAGGTTACAAATTTAAAAATGAAAAAGACCGTAAAACATTATACTAGGGTTGAGACCATTTAAAATGAATACAAATAAAATAAAAGTCAACATTAATGCACTTAATGAACACAGAAATTGCTTAAACGTTGTTGTTACAATTAAATCTCAATCTGCATAACCTATTAGCAATTGAATGTTGAGAGTAATACACAAGGGGTATTCATATACACTCAAATTCAGTTTGCACAGTTAGGAGGAAAGCATAGGGCAGGATGCTTAACATTCAGAAACGTGGCTTTAGTTTAATTAACAAAAGTTCCATAAATTAGCGGTTTGGAAGTTAAATAAATTGTGTAATGGATTAATTGTGAAATGGATTAATTGTGAGTTATTGACGCACAAATCCAAAATATCACCAGGTTTCCTTTTAAAATGAAATTAACGCCTGTTAACCTGTTGGTACACAGAAAAGTCTCTTTAGAAATGCAAGTTAAATTCAACTCTGAAGAGCTATGGAATGAACAAGCTTTTAGTGGAATATAGTTTGTGTTACTCACCCATTTCCAGTGACAGTGAAGCATCTGAAGAGGCGATTCTCAGATCACTGGAGAATAGAGATCGCCAAGACACGTGACCAACTGGGCGGCAACCTCATCAGAACGTAAAGAATTATGGGTACGTTTGGCCCGTTTACATGGCCTGGCATAGCAGGCTAGTGTTCTGGCATGAAAATAATTAAAAATTAGAGAGAAAAACAGAATATAATCCTACAAAATGAAGCGGGCTAAAGAAAACATTGTTGGACCAAATCGCCTAAAACAAAATACTAATGCAAAGACGATATGATGTCACAATCAGCGGCAAACAGCAGAGATCCAGAGTCCCAGCCAGCTATAGTAATCAGAACCATAGTTGAGGCTGTTCCGAGAACAGTAGCTGAAGTTAGAAATAATGGTTACAACAGTGGAAGTGCAACTGACTGTTATATCGGGAAATAAATCTGGGTACCAGTAACGTCATGAAAAGGAAAGGGCCAGACCAGGCAAATTGCTCTAGTCTAGTCTAGCAAAACGTTCTTTAACATTACCGTTCTTTAAGTGCACTGTAGAGAGTCAATGTGATGGGATGCCGTGCCCTGATCTTTTCACTGTCCGATTTAATTTCACGGGAATAGGACAGCGCGCACTGCGCTACTGTCAACATTTACCTGCGCGGCACGCACGCACAAACGTCCCCAGTCAAAGTCCCCGTCTTCAGTGTGTGTGTGTGTGTGTGTGTGTGTGTGAGAGCGGCACGGGCGCAATCGAACAGTGGAAACATAAAAACATACTCCGTCATTTTGTTCATACAGGACATCATTCAAACTGCAAAGTGTTTACTTATATGTGTGTACACTCACAATAAAAAAACACTGATGTTGTCAAACTGTAATCTACAACTTTATGCCACTTCTATCATGAGAACGACTATTGCAGTTAATAACACAGCAGGTAGACAGCATCTTGAACACTGCGTTCTTCCCTCCATGCAAAGTCTGGCGCCCGTTTTTTCCGTGGCTTCCCAAAATGCTTTGCGTTCACCACTGGGAATACGTCATGATGACGACACATTAGCAATCTCTATAAAAAGAGCCTCAAGTTCACTCAGAACATGGCAGGAACAGGGAGGAATATACACCAACGAAGACTAAAGAAATGCAGAAGTGCAAAAGTAAACCTTTAATAAGTGCCAAAACTGACCAGTTTCCATCTTTACTTTCCCTTCAGTCTTTTGACGGCTCTTTACATCCGTGTCACAAACTGCACTGTCTCTGCTCCAGTCTAACAAAAGAACTCCTCATCACATCCAAACACAATACGACACTTCCACTGAAAACACAAATACACAACCAGACGATGTACTGCACATTTCTACGATAATAACTAAAAACATGTGAAATGTGTCAAATATTTCCCACTATCATTAATTCCAAACCTGAGCAGATTCCTGATTCTCTTCCAGCACAGACGGACAATCATGTGCAAGCTCAGTTTGAGGCCATTTATACTCGTGGGTCCAACCATTGACAGGAATGCACACAAACACGAATTAAAGTCACCGAACAACCAAAATCTCTATATGATAAGCTTTCTGTACATGCACCAATTTACAAATTATTATTTAACAGCCATGCATATATTTTGCTCATTGAAAAACTGTTCCTTTCTTTTATTAAAACATTCCCCTTTATCTTCTACACTTGGTTTCTCCCACTTCCCATGATGCACCACTGCAAATATATAAAGTTAATTCCAGAAACTGTTATGGTTCCTTTGAATATATAATAAAAAACATTCAAAAGAGTTTATCCTCTGTTTCAGTGTCAGTTCACTACCGTTTTACCGAAGTGCATGACTGAGATTACGAAGCAGTCACGTGGTTGAGGGAGAAAACGAAGCTTCGGATGTCACCGATCACGTGGTTATGGCAAAACGAATCAAGCTCCGATACACTGCTTCACTGTGAGATGTTTCGCCTTCCTACCTGTGCCAACTGTCACATCAGTATCTGGGGACAATTATTCATAACGGATTGCATTTTGATGTGAACACAGAAGCATTGTGTAAAAAGGGACATCAGCGCCTATATTGTCATAGAAAATGAAGATGATTTAATATAGGCAAGACACTGATAAGTCTTAGATAGAGCTGGTGCTGTCCTTTTCTATTAGCCACTCGTTAGGAAATCTTAGTGTGAAACATAAAAATGCATTAAATAGAATAGTCACAAATTGTTTTAGTTTTTTTAGATGTCCTATGTGTGTCAGTTGTGTGCCTATCTGTGCTTCATCTAAATTTCCCGTAAGGGATCTTGATAAAGCTTGACCTTGTGACCCGAAGGCCTTATAATATTCCAGGGAGGAAATGCAGATGACCTCATCAAGGAAGACCTTGTCAGTTTTAACTTGGATGTCGGCATTTCCCACATCAGATACAGAGCGGTGTCACTGCCGGTGTTGATTATTAAAAAGGTTGTAAAATAACAGATTGATCTCTTCCAAAAAATCTTCTCCAATTAATTTGTAAAATAACATTATAACTTAATTCATGAGAGTTGATGTGACGTTCGTCTGTCTGAAACGAATGCCTCTTCAGATCTACAGATCAGGTTGGGAGGTTTCCTTGACATCCCGAACAGAGTTAGTGTTTCTGTCAGGATAAACGGTTAATCGATGTGTGACAACATCGGTAATACCGGTGTCACCGACTGGGCTTTTAAATCGCTAACTCTTTTTAAAGGATTAGTTCACTTTTAAATAAACTTTTGCTGATAATTTACTCACCCCCATGTCATCCAAGATTTCCATGTCTTTCTTTCTGCAGTCGAAAAGAAATTATGGTTTTCTGTAAGTTCTGAAAGTGTAGTCTCCAAGCTTTCCAAGGATGTGTAACACATGGAAATCTGATCATATTTCGAGAAGTTGTGGCCATTTGAAGGTAGGCACTCTAAAAAGCTCAAAAGGGAGAGAAGATTGTGCAGTTCTCACCTGTTCTCACCTGCTGGGAGTGACAATAGACCTTATACACAGCTTCCGTATTTGTGACCGGAAATACATCATCGTCGTGGTAACCTACAGGTAAACAAATGGCGCAAGCAACGAGCAAGAGTTTTGTAGCTTACCTCACTGTTCTTGTTATTCCCAAAAGCAGTCATATCTGCTGTTTCATTCCTTCCCTGTTGATGGTGAAGTTCAACGGAAATGGATTCAGGCTATCTGGCAGGATGAAGGACCAAACTTTCCTGCTCGTGTCCTACACTTTCTTTTACTGTCTATGGTCCTACATCCTTTCAGCGCAAAGCGGCATATGACGCACCTCTGTGGGGAAATATAAAACCAATATTTTTTTTAACTAATATTTTACTTATATTATTTATATTACCATTATTTACTGATATCTATTTAAATGTTTTACAGGCTGTAGTACTGTTTCACTGAAGGAACTAACGTTACTAAAATAAACACATGCTTAAAGGGTTACTTCAGCGATTAGCATTAAGCTTTGTATCAGTAGAAACCCAGGAGTATATTCAAATTATCGTACTTTCCCCCCTCATATGACCATGAGATTACAGAATTATGTATTTTATTTCTGGAAAAATTCCTCCAATGGCGCAAATATCGTCATTGGAGGAGTTTTTGTCCAGAGGCTGAAGACTACAGCCAGCAGGAGGCGCTGTTTCCACATGTTTTCAACATCACACTCACAGCACTCGGCTCGGGAGCTGCGGAGATTCATGTAAACGGAGCAGTAGAGACCAAAGTGAGTGTTTCAACTTTTAAAATGAACTTCCTGTGAAAGTTAAGCTTCCAAAGACATGAACTGAACACGTGCCAGACTGAACGCGTGCTGTGAATGCAGCCGCAGCCGTGAATCCCGCGATTACCTCAGCTCGTGATGAATGTAATCCGACTCCTGCTGCGTTTGTGCCGTGACATTCAATCGGCTCACTTATAATATATCGAACAGACACGTTCAGTTTTTAATTGTAGTGTCTCTAACTGAACTGATTTTATGAAAATGAACACTGTAGGCAAGTGATCCAGCCAGTAGCCATGCCTAAAGTAGGGCTGCGTTCGGAACCGCATACTTCCCTACTATATAGTATGGAAAAGGCAGTAGGCGAGCGATTAGTATGTCCGATTCAATAAAGAGTAGGCGAGAACTACCTGTGGTTTGGACTATTTCTCACGAGATTCGGACGTGCGTGTACTTAAGTTGCGTCCGGAAATGCATACTAACCTACTATATAGTACGTGAAAGGAGTAGTATGTTCGAAACCTCAGTAATCATAAAAGAGTAGGTGAGAAATCCCCGGATGGCCTACTGCGCTCCGCCCAGATTGTGAATCACTCATTGTCGGATACTTTTCTATCCCTGCCTTCCCATGAGGCCACAGGAGAGGATACGTCAGGAGGAGGAAAGCGATGCGGGTGTTTGCAAACGTGAGTATTACAGACCAAAATCACGGTTCCCGTGTGTTAAAATCGCATTTGTTGAACTACTGTAGAGTAAACTTTTGAACTGTTGAAGGTGTAAAGTTGTGTAAATAGTTGTGATTGTGCTGTAAAAACACGTTTTATTATGTAAAGCTAACAGAGGAGTTCCAGTAACACACGTAACTTACGTCTCCAAAGTGGATTTACATAAACCATATACATCTTAAAGATAAAGATGCTTACTAAATGTTTATTTAACATCTGACAGGAATTTTCGATAAGTAATGCAGATGAGCACTTCACAACATTAAATAGACATCTGATCAGCATGATGTGTGTGTGTGTGTGTGTGTTATAATGTAGTTCACTGTTTTCAACTCTGCTTACATTACATGAATGTCAGCAATATAAATAAACAAAGCTACATAAAGTAACTAACATAAGTTATCAACTTAATTAGTCCATTAGTACTGTTGATAAACTGAGGAACATTAAACAACTTCATTTAAATGTAGTATTGAACATAAATCACAGAGGTAACGTTAATGTTGTCTGGTGGTGTTACAGGGACAGAAGAGCTCGTGTGTGTGTGTGTGTGTGTGTGTGTGTGTGTGTGTGTGTGTGTGTGTGTTTATCTGGTGGCGAGAGGCTGATGAAGGAATGCTGTCATCAAAGGCTTTGAGTCAGTATACTACAGAAATGAATAAAACATCTATTTAAATCTTAAGATGTATTTTATTTCAATTTCAGTTATTTCAGCACTTTTCTGATTCTTGATGTGTGTGTGTTTGCTGCAGATCTTCTGTGGTGGAGCAGGTAAAGGCAGGGTAATGGTGACGTGTGGGGAAAACCTGAAACAAAAATATGAAGTAGGATCATTTAGTTACTTCTAATACAGAAATCAAATGACATTGTGCTGTTAAAATGATTGCTTTTGTATTATGTTTGTTCATGTTTGTAGGATCTGAGATGTCAGGAGACGGGTGTGAGCACTGAGGATCCTGGACCCTCCATCACTTCACCTGCCCTTAGTGCCTCATCTGGGGCTGATGTTGCTGTGGTCTCTTCATCCTCAGTAAACCCAGAGCCAGTGAGAGCTTCTAGAAAAAGACCAAAAGCGACTTCAGTGCTCTTATTACAGGGACGATCCCCCTGGAGCTAAGGGCCTTGCTCAAAGACACACTGGTGGTGGTGACGGCTGTGGAGATCCAACCAGAAACCTTCTGCTTATCAGTTCAGTGCTTTAGCTCACTACACCACAAAAGTCAACGATATGAGGGACATATGGACGGCTAGGACAGGCGAAGGTGTTCACGGTGGTCGACTGCTTCATCAATATAAAGCTGCAGCATTGGCACCGCTGAGTTGAGATGGCAGCAGATGTGGTGTTCACCGACTGTAAATGTGTGATCGTTTGAACAATACGTTTGAATAAAGCTTTGTTTCATGTGTTGACTTTAATTCATTTATTGTGATGTTTACTTTTATTAATTCTTTTACTCATTTATTCATGTTTTCTATTGTTGTCAGTAAATAAAATATTATTTTATATAATTATTCATATGCACAAATTCATTGCTTGACTGAAAATTGATATGTATTCCCATCGGCTGCATTTGTCTAATGTGTATTCATGCATCGCTATGTCACATGATTAGTTGCCTTTTGCTTGTTTTACTAAAACGATATAAAAAAAGTAATAAAGTATTGGTCAGCATTTTTCATTATTATTGTACGTGTTTGGGTGGGCTAACAGTGCAATTCATTCTGGGGTAATCTTAATTTTTAAGATTACCCCAGAACTGAGGGAAACCGCACCGGTAGGGCTGTGGAGGCACTGATGCTATGAGCTGTGAGCTGAGCAGACACTGAGGGAAACCGCACCGGTAGGGCTGTGGAGGCACTGATGCTATGAGCTGTGACCTGAGCAGACACTGAGGGAAACCGCACCGGTAGGGCTGTGGAGGCACTGATGCTATGAGCTGTGACCTGAGCAGACACTGAGGGAAACCGCACCAGTAGGGCTGTGGAGACACTGATGCTATGAGCTGTGACCTGAGCAGACACTGAGGAAACCGCACCGGTAGGGCTGTGGAGGAACTGATGCTATGAGCTGTGACCTGAGCAGACACTGAGGGAAACCGCACCGGTAGGGCTGTGGAGGCACTGATGCTATGAGCTGTGACCTGAGCAGACACTGAGGGAAACCGCACCGGTAGGGCTGTGGAGGAACTGATGCTATGAGCTGTGACCTGAGCAGACACTGAGGGAAACCGCACCGGTAGGGCTGTGGAGGCACTGATGCTATGAGCTGTGACCTGAGCAGACACTGAGGAAACCGCACCAGTAGGGCTGTGGAGACACTGATGCTATGAGCTGTGACCTGAGCAGACACTGAGGGAAACCGCACCAGTAGGGCTGTGGAGACACTGATGCTATGAGCTGTGACCTGAGCAGACACTGAGGAAACCGCACCGGTAGGGCTGTGGAGGAACTGATGCTATGAGCTGTGACCTGAGCAGACACTGAGGAAACCGCACCGGTAGGGCTGTGGAGGAACTGATGCTATGAGCTGTGACCTGAGCAGACACTGAGGAAACCGCACCGGTAGGGCTGTGGAGGCACTGATGCTATGAGCTGTGACCTGAGCAGACACTGAGGGAAACCGCACCGGTAGGGCTGTGGAGGCGCTGATGCTATGAGCTGTGACCTGAGCAGACACTGAGGGAAACCGCACCGGTAGGGCTGTGGAGGCACTGATGCTATGAGCTGTGACCTGAGCAGACACTGAGGAACCGCACCGGTAGGGCTGTGGAGGCACTGATGCTATGAGCTGTGACCTGAGCAGACACTGAGGAACCGCACCGGTAGGGCTGTGGAGGCACTGATGCTATGAGCTGTGACCTGAGCAGACACTGAGGAAACCGCACCGGTAGGGCTGTGGAGGCGCTGATGCTATGAGCTGTGACCTGAGCAGACACTGAGGAAACCGCACCGGTAGGGCTGTGGAGGCGCTGATGCTATGAGCTGTGACCTGAGCAGACACTGAGGAACCGCACCGGTAGGGCTGTGGAGGCGCTGATGCTATGAGCTGTGACCTGAGCAGACACTGAGGGAAACCGCACCGGTAGGGCTGTGGAGGCGCTGATGCTATGAGCTGTGACCTGAGCAGACACTGAGGGAAACCGCACCGGTAGGGCTGTGGAGGCACTGATGCTATGAGCTGTGACCTGAGCAGACACTGAGGGAAACCGCACCGGTAGGGCTGTGGAGGCACTGATGCTATGAACTGTGACCTGAGCAGACACTGAGGGAAACCACACCGGTAGGGCTGTGGAGGCACTGATGCTATGAGCTGTGACCTGAGCAGACACTGAGGGAAACCGCACCGGTAGGGCTGTGGAGGCACTGATGCTATGAGCTGTTACCTGAGCAGACACTGAGGGAAACCGCACCGGTAGGGGTGTGGAGGCACTGATGCTATGAGCTGTGACCTGAGCAGACACTGAGGGAAACCGCACCGGTAGGGCTGTGGAGGCACTGATGCTATGAGCTGTGACCTGAGCAGACACTGAGGGAAACCGCACCTGTAGGGCTGTGGAGGCACTGATGCTATGAGCTGTGACCTGAGCAGACACTGAGGGAAACCGCACCGGTAGGGCTGTGGAGGCACTGATGCTATGAGCTGTGAACTGAGCAGACACTGAGGGAAACCGCACCGGTAGGGCTGTGGAGGCACTGATGCTATGAGCTGTGACCTGAGCAGACACTGAGGAAACCGCACCGGTAGGGCTGTGGAGGCACTGATGCTATGAGCTGTGACCTGAGCAGACACTGAGGGAAACCGCACCGGTAGTGCTGTGGAGGCACTGATGCTATGAGCTGTGACCTGAGCAGACACTGAGGGAAACCGCACCGGTAGGGCTGTGGAGGCACTGATGCTGTGAGCTGTGACCTGAGCAGACACTGAGGGAAACCGCACCGGTAGGGCTGTGGAGGCACTGATGCTATAAGCTGTGACATGAGCAGACACTGAGGGAAACCGCACCGGTAGGGCTGTGGAGGCACTGATGCTGTGAGCTGTGACCTGAGCAGACACTGAGGGAAACCGCACCGGTAGTGCTGTGGAGGCACTGATGCTATGAGCTGTGACCTGAGCAGACACTGAGGGAAACCGCACCGGTAGGGCTGTGGAGGCACTGATGCTATGAGCTGTGACCTGAGCAGACACTGAGGGAAACCGCACCGGTAGGGCTGTGGAGGCACTGATGCTGTGAGCTGTGACCTGAGCAGACACTGAGGGAAACCGCACCGGTAGGGCTGTGGAGGCACTGATGCTATAAGCTGTGACATGAGCAGACACTGAGGGAAACCGCACCGGTAGGGCTGTGGAGGCACTGATGCTGTGAGCTGTGACCTGAGCAGACACTGAGGGAAACCGCACCGGTAGTGCTGTGGAGGCACTGATGCTATGAGCTGTAACCTGAGCAGACACTGAGGGAAACCGCACCGGTAGGGCTGTGGAGGCACTGATGCTATGAGCTGTGACCTGAGCAGACACTGAGGGAAACCGCACCGGTAGGGCTGTGGAGGCACTGATGCTATGAACTGTGACCTGAGCAGACACTGAGGGAAACCGCACCGGTAGGGCTGTGGAGGCACTGATGCTATGAGCTGTGAGCTGAGCAGACACTGAGGGAAACCGCACCGGTAGGGCTGTGGAGACACTGATGCTATGAGCTGTGACCTGAGCAGACACTGAGGAAACCGCACCGGTAGGACTGTGGAGACACTGATGCTGTGAGCTGTGACCTGAGCAGACACTGAGGGAAACCGCACCGGTAGGGCTGTGGAGGCACTGATGCTATGAGCTGTGACCTGAGCAGACACTGAGGAAACCGCACCGGTAGGGCTGTGGAGGCACTGATGCTATGAGCTGTGACCTGAGCAGACACTGAGGGAAACCGCACCGGTAGGGCTGTGGAGGCACTGATGCTATGAGCTGTGACCTGAGCAGACACTGAGGGAAACCTCCCGTACCTCTCTGGTCTGTCCCTCCCGTACCTCCCTGGTCTGTCCCTCCCGTACCTCCCTGGTCTGTCCCTCCCGTACCTCCCTGGTCTGTTCCTCCCGTACCTCCCTGGTCTGTCCTTCCCGTCCCGCCCTGGTCTGTCCCTCCCGTACCTCCCTGCCCTGGTTTGACCCTCCCGCGTCTGTCCCTCCCGTACCTCCCTGGTCTGTCCCTCCCGTACCTCCCTGGTCTGTCCCTCCCGTACCTCCTGGTCTGTCCCTCCCGTACCTCCCTGGTCTGTCCCTCCCGTACCTCCCTGGTCTGTCCCTCCCGTACCTCCCTGGTCTGTCCCTCCCGTTACCTCCCTGGTCTGTCCCTCCCGTACCTCCCTGGTCTGTCCCTCCCGTACCTCCCTGGTCTGTCCCTCCCTGGTCTGTCCCTCCCGTCCCTCCCGTCCCTCCCGTCCCCGCCCCTGGTCTGTCCCTCCCGTCCCCGCCCTGGTCTGTCCTCCTCCCCGCCCCTGGTCTGTCCTCCGTCCCGCCCTGGTCTGTCCCTCCCGTCCCGCCCTGGTCTGTCCCTCCCGTCCCCGCCCTGGTCTGTCCCTCCCGTCCCCGCCCTGGTTTGACCCTCCTGGTCTGTCCCTCCATTACCTCCCTGGTCTGTCCCTCCCGTACCTCCCTGGTCTGTTCCTCCCCTCCTCCCTGGTCTGTCCCTCCCCTCCTGGTCTGTCCCTCCCCTCCCTCCCTGGTCTGTCCCTCCTCCTGGTCTGTCCCTCCCCTCCCTCCCCTCCCTCCTGGTCTGTCCCTCCCCTCCCCTCCCTCCCTGGTCTGTCCCTCCCCTCCCCTCCCCTCCTCCCTCCCTGGTCTGTCCCTCCCCTCCTCCCTCCCTCCCTGGTCTGTCCCTCCTGGTCTGTCCCTCCCCTCCCCTCCCCTCCTCCCCTCCCTCCCTGGTCTGTCCCTCCCCTCCCCTCCTCCTGGTCTGTCCCTCCCCTCCCTCCCCTGGTCTGTCCCTCCTCCCTCCCTGGTCTGTCCCTCCCCTCCTCCCCTCCCTCCTGGTCTGTCCCTCCCCTCCCTCCTCCCTGGTCTGTCCCTCCCCTCCCTCCCTCCTGGTCTGTCCCTGGTCTGTCCCTCCTGGTCTGTCCCTCCTCCTGGTCTGTCCTTCCTCCTCCCTCCCTGGTCTGTCCCTCCTCCCCTCCCCTCCCTCCTGGTCTGTCCCTCCCTCCTCCTCCTCCTCCTCCCCTCCTCCTCCCCTCCCCTCCTCCTCCCTCCCTGGTCTGTCCCTCCTCCCTCCCTCCCTCCCTGGTCTGTCCCTCCTCCCTCCCTCCTGGTCTGTCCCTCCTCCCTCCTCCCTCCTCCTCCCTCCCTGGTCTGTCCTCTCCCTCCTCCTCCTCCCCTCCCTCCTCCTCCCTCCCCTCCCTGGTCTGTCCTCCCTCCTCCTCCCCTCCCCTCCCTCCTCCCTGGTCTGTCCCTCCCTCCCCTCCTCCTCCCTCCCTGGTCTGTCCCTCCTCCCCTCCCTCCCTGGTCTGTCCCTCCCCTCCTCCTCCTCCCTCCCTGGTCTGTCCCTAAGGTCTGTCCCTCCCTGGTCTGTCCCTCCCTCCCGGTCTGTCCCTCCCTCCTCCCTCCCTCCCGGTCTGTCCCTCCCTCCCTCCTCCCTCCCCTCCTCCCTCCCTCCTCCTCCTCCCTCCCTCCCTGGTCTGTCCCTCCCCTCCCCTCCCTCCCTCCTGGTCTGTCCCTCCCCTCCCTCCCTCCCTGGTCTGTCCCTCCCCTCCCTCCTCCTGGTCTGTCCCTCCTCCCTCCCTCCTGGTCTGTCCCTCCCCTCCCTCCTCCCTCCCTGGTCTGTCCCTCCCCTCCTCCTCCCTCCTGGTCTGTCCCTCCCCTCCCTCCTCCCTCCTGGTCTGTCCCTCCCCTCCCTCCCTCCTGGTCTGTCCCTCCTCCCCTCCCCTCCTCCCCTCCCCTCCCCTCCCTCCCCTCCCCTCCCCTCCCCTCCCCTCCCCCTCCTCCCCTCCTCCCTCCCTGGTCTGTCCCTCCCCTCCTCCCTCCCTGGTCTGTCCCTCCCCTCCCTCCCTGGTCTGTCCCTCCCCTCCCTGGTCTGTCCCTCCTCCCTCCCTCCTCCTGGTCTGTCCCTCCCCTCCCCTCCCTCCTGGTCTGTCCCTCCCCTCCCCTCCCTCCCTGGTCTGTCCCTAAGGTCTGTCCTCCTGGTCTGTCCCTCCTCCCTGGTCTGTCCTTCCTCCTCCCTCCCTCCCTGGTCTGTCCCTCCCTCCTCCCCTCCCTCCCTCCCTGGTCTGTCCTCCTCCTCCTCCTCCTCCTCCTCCCCTCCTCCTCCTCCTCCCTGGTCTGTCCCTCCCCTCCCTCCCTCCCTCCTGGTCTGTCCCTCCTCCCTCCTCCCTCCCTCCCTGGTCTGTCCTCCTCCTCCTCCTCCCCCTGGTCTGTCCCTCCCCTCCCTCCCTCCTGGTCTGTCCCTCCCCTCCCTCCTCCTCCCTCCCTCCCTGGTCTGTCCCTCCTCCCCTCCTCCCTCCTGGTCTGTCCCTCCTCCCCTCCCTCCCTCCTGGTCTGTCCCTCCCTCCCCTCCCTCCCTCCCTCCTGGTCTGTCCCTCCTCCCCTCCCTCCCTCCCTCCCTGGTCTGTCCCTCCCCTCCCCTCCCCTCCTGGTCTGTCCCTCCCCTCCCCTCCTCCTCCCTGGTCTGTCCCTAAGGTCTGTCCCTCCTGGTCTGTCCCTCCCTCCCGGTCTGTCCTCCCTCCTCCTCCCCTCCCTCCCTCCCTCCTCCTCCCTCCCTCCCTGGTCTGTCCCTCCCCTCCCCTCCTCCTCCTCCCTCCCTGGTCTGTCCCTCCCCTCCTCCCTCCCTGGTCTGTCCCTCCCCTCCTCCCTCCCTCCCTGGTCTGTCCCTCCTCCTCCCTCCCTCCCTGGTCTGTCCCTCCCTCCCTCCCTCCTGGTCTGTCCTCCTCCTCCCCTCCCTCCCTGGTCTGTCCCTCCTCCCCTCCCTCCCCCTGGTCTGTCCCTCCTCCCCTCCCTCCCTCCCTGGTCTGTCCCTCCTCCCTCCCCTCCCTCCTGGTCTGTCCCTCCCTCCCCTCCCTCCTCCTCCCTCCCTCCCTCCTGGTCTGTCCCTCCCCTCCCCTCCCTGGTCTGTCCCTCCTCCCCTCCTCCCTCCCTCCTGGTCTGTCCTCCTCCTCCCTCCTCCCTCCCTCCTGGTCTGTCCCTCCCCTCCCTCCTCCCTCCTCCCTCCTCCCTCCCTCCCTCCCTCCCTCCTCCCTCCCTCCTCCTGGTCTGTCCCTCCCCTCCTCCCTGGTCTGTCCCTCCCTCCTCCCTGGTCTGTCCCTCCCGTCCCTCCCTGGTCTGTCCCTCCCGTCCCTCCTGGTCTGTCCCTCCGTCCCTCCCTGGTCTGTCCCTCCGTCCCTAGTGGAGCGTCTGGTAGCCGCTCCTTAAGGAGGGGGTTATGTCACATGCCTGTCCTGTCTTGTGTGCACATGTGGGTTTTATTAGTGTGGCCATGTGTTTCTGTCATTTTTAGCTCATGGATGAGTCTAAATTACACCATCATAATGGCGTATGTGATAGATGTGACCAGTAAAGGGAAAAGAACATGGGCAGCAGGCGAATGCAAAGACTTAAGGGTTTATTTCCACAGAATAAGGTTACAAAATCAAAACAAATGTGAACCTAACTGAAGTAAACCAAAGTATAAGCACAAACACAAACAAACTAAACGTTTACAATAAACATGTCACTGAATTTGCCCTATTTTAAAAAAAAATATATATATATATATATATATATATATATATATATATATATATATATATATATATATATATATATATATATATACACACACACACACACACACACACACTGGTGACCAGCACCAATTAACGCAAAAAGGGGAAAACATATACACAAATAATGGCCATTACACAAAAATAAACAAATATAAAACCCTCAAATACACACATAGACAAACACCGGAAAATAACACTTTGTCAAATGACTTTATTTTATAAATTCACTTCCGATGTATAAAAATAAGAGGAATAGTCCTTGAAGCCCCACTCCGGGCTGAACAAGGAATGGTTGCGGGGTAAGAATAAGCTCAAACTAAGTGTGCGCCCATACTCCAAACGAAAGTTTAAATAAAGTCTGTTAAACCCAAAATAAGTTGTTGTGGGTTTTTTTTTTTTCCTTACTGCAAACAAAAATTCCATTGTATACCAAAACAAACTAAAGTTAACCTGACTGAGGCTCGGCCAACATCCGTCACAGCGTACACCAGTGCTGCCAATCTATCATCTTGAGCTGAGCTGAGCTTTCAATGACAGGACGATTTCCTCTATGATCCCATAGTTTAGGTCAAGAAAAATATTTGTGACACTGTTATAAAATAATTTGACACTTAATGACATTTTAATGACAAAAAACGTTAACCCATAAAGCTAAGTAGTTTCTTAAATTTGATAATTAATCTACTATATCATGTTTATGACAGGTTAAGATGTATTGGTTTATGTCACGTTGTCATAAAGACGACTCAAATAATGTCATCTTTACATTAAAAATGACATAATTGAGCGAATGACACTTAATGACAGTTGTCATGAACATGCATAAAAACTCCTTCATATTCACGTGTCATGTCATGATTATGAAGGTGTCATGTCAGTCTTATGCACACCCTTCAAGTAAAGTGTCACCAAATGCAATTCTGTTGAACAGAATGGAGCAATGGAAGAGAATTGTATAGGAATGCTTCTTATGGAAACCACCTAATTGTTCTGGCAAATGGTGATAAATAAATGCTTATTTATCATAAACAAATAATAAACCTATTATTTGTAACAAGCTGACCTCAAATAACTGTTATTTAAACAGGTTAGCATGTATAAACTAATGCCAAGGTCTCTAGGAAGAGGTTTGGTGAGTTTATATTTAAGTTCCACTCAGTCGGGTGATCAGTCCTGGCGGTAGAGATGTCTTCTGCTGGTTATGCGGGTCGCGTGCAGTGGGAAGGGCGCAGAGTTGTGAGTAGTCGTTGCCACGCTGGGCTGAAGGATGCAGAACTCTGGTTGCGCCAAGAGGGTCCTTAAAAGTGGACCAGGCAGCTGGCCCAGTCGAATCTTCACAGGGTCCGTTGCAGTCAATGAGGAGCCGCTGATGGGACAGGCGATGTCTGCCGATGCAGAGGTCCTTGGTGGACTGGGCTGTGCTGCTGGAGGAGTCGTAAGGGTTCAGATAGGATCTCTCAAAGAGCTTGAGTGCAGCTGAAAGCAATATAAAAGGTTTTGCTTGCAAAAGCTTAACCTAAACTGTCTTGTAGTCTCTTTCCTCGTCAGGTCAGAAACACAGGACGTGGTTTGTCTGATTAGTGATCACTGATCCCCGTCCGGCTGATAGGATACACTGAAACGAGCTGTGTCTACCCGGGGGACATATTTATCCCTTTCCGATGAGGAGGAGATTGACATCCGGCGCCTTTCCGATTCTGGAGTGTGATTGGCCACTGGTGTCCGAATAGGATGTTGATCCGAACCCTAGTGATGGAACTCATTTGCATAGCATAAAGTGGCGCTGATAGGATACAGTGCCTCTAATGTTTTACCCATGCATAGGATACACTGATCCGAACCTCTGATAGGATACACTGATAAAAGGCATCGTATGGAACAGATAGGACCAAACTGATCCGAACGGTCTGATAGGATCACTGATCCACGCGATCTGAATGGATCTGATCCTGTGGACCGCTGATAGGATACAGTCAGGGATCCAATCACTGATAGGATCTTCTGATCCGAACCGCTGATAGGATACACTGATAAACTGGTCTCTGGAATGCCATCCGAACTGATGTTCTCCCCATAGGATCACGCCAGTTTGTTCTGATTACACTGATTATGCTGATAGGTGCTGTTCCTTCTCCTCTAGATGTCCGATGCGCTGTCGAGAGCGCCACTATAGGATAATGTTGGCTTGGATATAGGACTGTGAACACACAGGTTTGTCTTCTTATGTTAATAAGGGTTTTGTTATATATTGTATGCATACAAGGTTCCTTTAAGTTTATTTATTGATATGATTTTGTTGATTTTTCGCTCCCTGTTTTTAGGGGAAGGGTGTCACGGCCTCTTCTCTGTTGCTGTTGTGCTCCCCCTGTAGGTGCGCTGCGGTGCTGCGGGGATTCATCAGGTTCATCAGGAGACACCGGTGCACAGGTGTGTCCTTCTGGATAAAGCACTGATCCGAACCGCTGATAGGATACACTGATCCGGGAGGCGATACACTCAGCTGCCCTGGCCTGATGCTGATTTGTTGATGACTGATAGATACACTGTCGCTGATAGGATACACTGATCGAACCGCTAGGTGGATACACTGCTGATGATGTTGATACACTGATGGATGCGCTGATAGGATACACTGATCCGTGCGCTGATGCACTGATCGCTGATAGGATACACTGATCCGAACCGCTGATAGGATACACTGATCGAACGCTGATAGGATACACTGATCCGAACCGCTGATAGGATACACTGATCCGAACCGCTGATAGGATACACTGATCCGAACCGCTGATAGGATACACTGATCCGGCTGATAGGATACACTGATCCGAACCGCTGATAGGATACACTGATCCGAACCGCTGATAGGATAGATACACTGATCCGAACCGCTGATAGGATACACTGATCCGAACCGCTGATAGGATACTGATCGAACCGCTGATAGGATACACTGATCCGAACCGCTGATAGGATACACTGATCCGAACGCTGATCCGAACCTGATAGGACGCACTGATCCGAACCGCTGATAGGATACACTGATCCGAACCGCTGATAGGATACACTGATCCGAACCGCTGATAGGATACACTGATCCGAACGCTGATCCGAACCGCTGATAGGATACACTGATCCGAACCGCTGATAGGATACACTGATCCGAACCGCTGATAGGATACACTGATCGAACCGCTGATAGGATACACTGATCCGCTGATAGGATACACTGATCCGAACCGCTGATAGGATACACTGATCCGAACCGCTGATAGGATACACTGATCCGAACCGCTGATAGGATACACTGATCCGAACCGCTGATAGGATACACTGATCCGAACGCTGATAGGATACACTGATCCGAACCGCTGATAGGATACACTGATCCGAACCGCTGATAGGATACACTGATCCGAACCGCTGATAGGATACACTGATCCGAACCGCTGATAGGATACACTGATCCGAACCGCTGATAGGATACACTGATCCGAACCGCTGATAGGATACACTGATCCGCTGATAGGATACACTGATCCGAACCGCTGATAGGATACACTGATCCGAACCGCTGATAGGATACACTGATCGAACCGCTGATAGGATACACTGATCGAACCGCTGATAGGATACACTGATCCGAACCGCTGATAGGATACACTGATCCGAACCGCTGATAGGATACACTGATCCGAACCGCTGATCCGAACGCTGATAGGATACACTGATCCGAACGCTGATAGGATACACTGATCCGAACCGCTGATAGGATACACTGATCCGAACCGCTGATAGGATACACTGATCGAACGCTGATAGGATACACTGATCGAACCGCTGATAGGATACACTGATCCGAACGCTGATAGGATACACTGATCCGAACCGCTGATAGGATACACTGATCCGAACCGCTGATAGGATACACTGATCCGAACCGCTGATAGGATACACTGATCCGAACCGCTGATAGGATACACTGATCCGAACCGCTGATAGGATACACTGATCCGAACCGCTGATAGGATACACTGATCCGAACGCTGATAGGATACACTGATCCGAACGCTGATAGGATACACTGATCCGAACCGCTGATAGGATACACTGATCCGAACGCTGATAGGATACACTGATCCGAACCGCTGATAGGATACACTGATCCGAACCGCTGATAGGATACACTGATCCGAACCGCTGATAGGATACACTGATCCGAACCGCTGATCCGAACCGCTGATAGGATACACTGATCCGAACCGCTGATAGGATACACTGATCCAACCCTGATAGGATGCACTGATCCGAACCACTGATAGGATACACTGATCCGAACCGCTGATAGGATACACTGATCCGAACCGCTGATAGGATACACTGATCCGAACCGCTGATAGGATACACTGATCCGCGCTGATAGGATACACTGATCCGAACCGGCTGATAGGATACACTGATCCGAACCGCTGATAGGATACACTGATCTGAACCGCTGATAGGATACACTGATCTGAACCGCTGATAGGATACACTGATCCGAACCGCTGATAGGATACACTGATCCGAACCGCTGATCCGAACACTGATCCGAACGCTGATAGGATACACTGATCCGAACCGCTGATAGGATACACTGATCCGAACCGCTGATAGGATACACTGATCCAAACCGCTGATAGGATACACTGATCCGAACCGCTGATAGGATACACTGATCCGAACCGCTGATAGGATACACTGATCCGAACCGCTGATAGGATACACTGATCCGAACCGCTGATAGGATACACTGATCCGAACCGCTGATAGGATACACTGATCCGCTGATAGGATACACTGATCCGAACCGCTGATAGGATACACTGATCCAAACCCTGATAGGATGCACTGATCCGAACCGCTGATAGGATACACTGATCCGAACGCTGATAGGATACACTGATCCGAACCGCTGATAGGATACACTGATCCGAACCGCTGATAGGATACACTGATCCGAACCGCTGATAGGATACACTGATCCGAACGCTGATAGGATACACTGATCCGAACCGCTGGTAGGATACACTGATCAAACCCCTGATAGGATGCACTGATCCGAACCGCTGATAGGATACACTGATCCGAACCGCTGATAGGATACACTGATCCGAACCGCTGATAGGATACACTGATCCGAACCGCTGATAGGATACACTGATCCGAACCGCTGATAGGATACACTGATCCAAACCCGCTGATAGGATACACTGATCCGAACCGCTGATAGGATACACTGATCCGAACGCTGATAGGATACACTGATCCGAACGCTGATAGGATACACTGATCCGAACGCTGATAGGATACACTGATCCGAACCGCTGATAGGATACACTGATCCGAACCGCTGATAGGATACACTGATCCGAACCGCTGATAGGATACACTGATCCGAACCGCTGATAGGATACACTGATCTGAACGCTGATAGGATACACTGATCCGAACCGCTGATAGGATACTGATCCGAACCGCTGATAGGATACACTGATCCGAACGCTGATAGGATACACTGATCCGAACCGCTGATAGGATACACTGATCCGAACCGCTGATAGGATACACTGATCCGAACCGCTGATAGGATACACTGATCGAACCGCTGATAGGATACACTGATCCGAACCGCTGATAGGATACACTGATCCGAACCGCTGATAGGATACACTGATCCGAACCGCTGATAGGATACACTGATCGAACCGCTGATAGGATACACTGATCCGAACCGCTGATAGGATACACTGATCCGAACCGCTGATAGGATACACTGATCCGAACCGCTGATCCGAACCGCTGATAGGATACACTGATCCGAACCGCTGATAGGATACACTGATCCGAACCGCTGATAGGATACACTGATCCGAACCGCTGATAGGATACACTGATCCGAACCGCTGATAGGATACACTGATCCGAACGCTGATAGGATACACTGATCCGAACCGCTGATAGGATACACTGATCCGCCGCTGATAGGATACACTGATCCGAACGCTGATAGGATACACTGATCCGAACCGCTGATAGGATACACTGATCCGAACGCTGATAGGATACACTGATCCGAACCGCTGATAGGATACACTGATCCGAACCGCTGATAGGATACACTGATCCGAACCGCTGATAGGATACACTGATCCGAACCGCTGATAGGATACACTGATCCGAACCGCTGATAGGATACACTGATCCGAACCGCTGATAGGATACACTGATCCGAACCGCTGATAGGATACACTGATCCGAACCGCTGATAGGATACACTGATCGAACGCTGATAGGATACACTGATCCGAACCGCTGATAGGATACACTGATCCGAACCGCTGATAGGATACACTGATCCGAACCGCTGATAGGATACACTGATCCGAACGCTGATAGGATACACTGATCCGAACCGCTGATAGGATACACTGATCCGAACCGCTGATCGAACGCTGATAGGATACACTGATCCGAACCGCTGATAGGATACACTGATCCGAACCGCTGATAGGATACACTGATCCGAACCGCTGATAGGATACACTGATCCGAACGGCTGATAGGATACACTGATCCGAACCGCTGATAGGATACACTGATCCGAACCGCTGATAGGATACACTGATCGAACCGCTGATAGGATACACTGATCCGAACCGCTGATAGGATACACTGATCCGAACCGCTGATAGGATACACTGATCCGAACCGCTGATAGGATACACTGATCCGAACCGCTGATAGGATACACTGATCCAAACCCTGATAGGATGCACTGATCCGAACCGCTGATAGGATACACTGATCCGAACGCTGATAGGATACACTGATCCGAACCGCTGATAGGATACACTGATCGAACCGCTGATAGGATACACTGATCCGAACCGCTGATAGGATACACTGATCCGAACCGCTGATAGGATACACTGATCCGAACCGCTGATAGGATACACTGATCCAAACCCTGATAGGATGCACTGATCCGAACCGCTGATAGGATACACTGATCCAAACGCTGATAGGATACACTGATCCGAACCGCTGATAGGATACACTGATCCGAACCGCTGATAGGATACACTGATCCGAACCGCTGATAGGATACACTGATCCGAACCGCTGATAGGATACACTGATCCGAACCGCTGATAGGATACACTGATCCGAACCGCTGATAGGATACACTGATCCGAACCGCTGATAGGATACACTGATCGAACCGCTGATCCGAACGCTGATAGGATACACTGATCCGAACGCTGATAGGATACACTGATCCGAACCGCTGATCCGAACCGCTGATAGGATACACTGATCCGAACCGCTGATAGGATACACTGATCCGAACCGCTGATAGGATACACTGATCCGAACCGCTGATAGGATACACTGATCCGAACGCTGATAGGATACACTGATCCGAACCGCTGATAGGATACACTGATCCGAACGCTGATAGGATACACTGATCCGAACCGCTGATAGGATACACTGATCCGAACCGCTGATAGGATACACTGATCCGAACCGCTGATAGGATACACTGATCCGAACCGCTGATAGGATACACTGATCCGAACCGCTGATAGGATACACTGATCCGAACCGCTGATAGGATACACTGATCCGAACCGCTGATAGGATACACTGATCCGAACCGCTGATAGGATACACTGATCCGAACCGCTGATAGATACACTGATCCGAACCGCTGATAGGATACACTGATCCGAACCGCTGATAGGATACACTGATCCGAACGCTGATAGGATACACTGATCCGAACCGCTGATAGGATACACTGATCGAACCGCTGATAGGATACACTGATCCGAACCGCTGATAGGATACACTGATCCGAACCGCTGATAGGATACACTGATCGAACCGCTGATAGGATACACTGATCCGAACCGCTGATAGGATACACTGATCCGAACCGCTGATAGGATACACTGATCCGAACCGCTGATAGGATACACTGATCCGAACCGCTGATAGGATACACTGATCCGAACCGCTGATCCGAACGCTGATAGGATACACTGATCCGAACCGCTGATAGGATACACTGATCCGAACCGCTGATAGGATACACTGATCCGAACCGCTGATAGGATACACTGATCCGAACCGCTGATAGGATACACTGATCGCTGATAGGATACACTGATCCGAACCGCTGATAGGATACACTGATCCGAACTGCTGATAGGATACACTGATCCGAACCGCTGATAGGATACACTGATCCGAACCGCTGATAGGATACACTGATCGCTGATAGGATACACTGATCCGAACGCTGATAGGATACACTGATCCGAACCGCTGATAGGATACACTGATCCGAACCGCTGATAGGATACACTGATCTGAACCGCTGATAGGATACACTGATCGCTGATAGGATACACTGATCCGAACCGCTGATAGGATACACTGATCCGAACGCTGATAGGATACACTGATCCGAACCGCTGATAGGATACACTGATCCGAACCGCTGATAGGATACACTGATCGCTGATAGGATACACTGATCCGAACCGCTGATAGGATACACTGATCGAACCGCTGATAGGATACACTGATCCGAACCGCTGATAGGATACACTGATCCGAACTGCTGATAGGATACACTGATCCGAACGCTGATAGGATACTGATCCGAACGCTGATCCGAACGCTGATAGGATACACTGATCCGAACCGCTGATAGGATACACTGATCCGAACCGCTGATAGGATACACTGATCCGAACCGCTGATAGGATACACTGATCCGAACCGCTGATAGGATACACTGATCTGAACCGCTGATAGGATCGCTGATCTGAACCGCTGATAGGATACACTGATCCGAACCGCTGATAGGATACACTGATCCGAACCGCTGATCGAACCGCTGATAGGATACACTGATCCGAACCGCTGATAGGATACACTGATCCGAACCGCTGATAGGATACACTGATCAAACCGCTGATAGGATGCACTGATCCGAACCGCTGATAGGATACACTGATCGAACCGCTGATAGGATACACTGATCCGAACCGCTGATAGGATACACTGATCCGAACCGCTGATAGGATACACTGATCCGAACCGCTGATAGGATACACTGATCCGTGATAGGATACACTGATCCGAACCGCTGATAGGATACACTGATCCAAACCCTGATAGGATGCACTGATCCGAACCACTGATAGGATACACTGATCCGAACCGCTGATAGGATACACTGATCCGAACCGCTTAGGATACACTGATCCGAACCGCTGATAGGATATACTGATCCGAACCGCTGATAGGATACACTGATCCGAACCGCTGATAGGATACACTGATCCGAACCGCTGATAGGATACACTGATCCAACCCTGATAGGATGCACTGATCCGAACCGCTGATAGGATACACTGATCCGAACCGCTGATAGGATACACTGATCCGAACGCTGATAGGATACACTGATCCGAACCGCTGATAGGATACACTGATCCGAACCGCTGATAGGATACACTGATCCAAACCGCTGATAGGATGCACTGATCCGAACCACTGATAGGATACACTGATCCGAACGCTGATAGGATACACTGATCCGAACCGCTGATAGGATACACTGATCCGAACCGCTGATAGGATACACTGATCCGAGCCGCTGATAGGATACACTGATCCGAACCGCTGATAGGATACACCGAAACGCTGATAGGATACACTGATCCGAACGCTGATAGCTGATAGGATACGCTGATCCGAACCGCTGATAGGATACACTGATCCGAACCGCTGATAGGATACACTGATCCGAACCGCTGATCGAACGCTGATAGGATACACTGATCCGAACCGCTGATAGGATACACTGATCCGAACCGCTGATAGGATACACTGATCCGAAACCGCTGATAGGATCACTGATCCGAACCGCTGATAGGATACACTGATCCGAACCGCTGATAGGATACACTGATCCGAACCGCTGATAGGATACACTGATCCGAACGCTGATAGGATACACTGATCCGAACCGCTGATAGGATACACTGATCCGAACCGCTGATAGGATACACTGATCCGAACCGCTGATAGGATACACTGATCCGAACCGCTGATAGGATGCTGATCCGAACACTGATCCGAACCGCTGATAGGATACACTGATCCGAACCGCTGATAGGATACACTGATCCGAACCGCTGATAGGATACACTGATCCGAACCGCTGATAGGATACACTGATCCGAACCGCTGATAGGATACACTGATCCGAACGCTGATAGGATACACTGATCCGAACGCTGATAGGATACACTGATCCGAACCGCTGATAGGATACACTGATCCGAACCGCTGATAGGATACACTGATCCGAACCGCTGATAGGATACACTGAGCCGCTGATAGGATACACTGATCCGAACCGCTGATAGGATACACTGATCCGAACCGCTGATAGGATACACTGATCCGAACCGCTGATAGGATACACTGATCCGAACCGCTGATAGGATACACTGATCCGAACACTGATCCGAACGCTGATAGGATACACTGATCCGAACCGCTGATAGGATACACTGATCCGAACCGCTGATAGGATACACTGATCCGAACCGCTGATAGGATACACTGATCCGAACCGCTGATAGGATACACTGATCCGAACCGCTGATAGGATACACTGATCCGAACCGCTGATAGGATACACTGATCCGAACCGCTGATAGGATACACTGATCCGAACCGCTGATAGGATACACTGATCCGAACCGCTGATAGGATGCTGATAGGAACACTGATCCGAACCGCTGATAGGATACACTGATCCGAACCGCTGATAGGATAGATACACTGATCCGAACCGCTGATAGGATACACTGATCCGAACGGCTGATAGGATACACTGATCCGAACGGCTGATAGGATACACTGATCCGAACCGCTGATAGGATACACTGATCCGAACCGCTGATCCGAACCGCTGATAGGATACACTGATCCGAACCGCTGATAGGATACACTGATCCGAACCGCTGATAGGATACACTGATCCGAGCCGCTGATAGGATACACTGATCCGAACCGCTGATAGGATACACTGATCCGAACCGCTGATCCGAACCGCTGATAGGATACACTGATCCGAACGCTGATAGGATACACTGATCCGAACCGCTGATAGGATACACTGATCCGAACCGCTGATAGGATACACTGATCCGAACCGCTGATAGCATACACTGATCCAAACCCCTGATAGGATGCACTGATCCGAACCGCTGATAGGATACACTGATCCGAACCGCTGATAGCATACACTGATCCGAACCGCTGATAGGATACACTGATCCGAACCGCTGATAGGATACACTGATCCGAACCGCTGATAGGATACACTGATCGAACCGCTGATAGGATACACTGATCCGAACGCTGATAGGATACACTGATCCGAACCACTGATAGGATACACTGATCGAACCGCTGATAGGATACACTGATCCGAACCGCTGATAGGATACACTGATCCGAACCGCTGATAGGATACACTGATCCGAACCGCTGATCCGAACCGCTGATAGGATACACTGATCCGAACCGCTGATAGGATACACTGATCTGAACCGCTGATAGGAAACACTGATCCGAACCGCTGATAGGATACACTGATCCGAACGCTGATAGGATACACTGATCCGAACCGCTGATAGGATACACTGATCCGAACGCTGATAGGATACACTGATCCGAACGCTGATAGGATACACTGATCCGAACCGCTGATAGGATACACTGATCCGAACCGCTGATAGGATACACTGATCCGAACCGCTGATAGGATACACTGATCGAACCGCTGATAGGATACACTGATCCGAACCGCTGATCCGAACGCTGATAGGATACTGATCCGAACCGCTGATAGGATACACTGATCCGAACCGCTGATAGGATACACTGATCCGAACCGCTGATAGGATACACTGATCCGAACCGCTGATAGGATACACTGATCGCTGATAGGATACACTGATCCGAACCGCTGATAGGATACACTGATCCGAACCGCTGATAGGATACACTGATCCGAACCGCTGATAGGATACACTGATCCGAACCGCTGATAGGATACACTGATCGCTGATAGGATACACTGATCCGAACGCTGATAGGATACACTGATCCGAACGCTGATAGGATACACTGATCCGAACCGCTGATAGGATACACTGATCTGAACCGCTGATAGGATACACTGATCGCTAATAGGATACACTGATCCGAACCGCTGATAGGATACACTGATCGCTGATAGGATACACTGATCGCTGATAGGATACACTGATCGCTGATAGGATACACTGATCGCTGATAGGATACACTGATCCGAACCAGTGTATCCTGGAGTCATTACACTGATCGCTGATAGGATACACTGATCCGAACCGCTGATAGGATACACTGATCCGAACTGCTGATAGGATACACTGATCCGAACCGCTGATAGGATACACTGATCCGAACCGCTGATCCGAACCGCTGATAGGATACACTGATCCGAACCGCTGATAGGATACACTGATCGAACCGCTGATCCGAAGTGCTGATAGGATACACTGATCCGAAGCGCTGATAGGATACACTGATCCGAACCGCTGATCCGAAGCGCTGATAGGATACACTGATCCGAAGCGCAGATAGGATACACTGATCCGAAGCGCTGATAGGATACACTGATCCGAACCGCTGATAGGATACACTGATCCGAACCGCTGATCCGAGCCGCTGATAGGATACACTGATCCGAACCGCTGATAGGATACACTGATCGAACCGCTGATAGGATACACTGATCCGAAGCCGCTGATAGGATACACTGATCCGAACCGCTGATCCGAAGCTGATAGGATACACTGATCCGAGCGCAGATAGGATACACTGATCCGAAGCGCTGATAGGATACACTGATCCGAAGCGCTGATAGGATACACTGATCCGAAGCGCTGATAGGATACACTGATCCGAACCGCTGATAGGATGCACTGATCCGAACCGCTGATAGGATGCACTGATCCGAACCGCTGATAGGATACACTGATCCGAACCGCTGATAGGATACACTGATCCGAACGCTGATAGGATACACTGATCCGAACGCTGATAGGATACACTGATCGAACGCTGATAGGATACACTGATCCGAACGCTGATAGGATACACTGATCCGAACCGCTGATAGGATACACTGATCCGAACCGCTGATAGGATACACTGATCCGAACCGCTGATAGGATACACTGATCCGAACCGCTGATAGGATACACTGATCCGAACCGCTGATAGGATACACTGATCCGAACCGCTGATAGGATACACTGATCCGAACCGCTGATAGGATACACTGATCCGAACGCTGATAGGATACACTGATCTGAACCGCTGATAGGATACACTGATCCGAACCGCTGATCCGAACCGCTGATAGGATACACTGATCCGAACCGCTGATAGGATACACTGATCCGAACGCTGATAGGATACACTGATCGAACCGCTGATAGGATACACTGATCCGAACCGCTGATAGGATACACTGATCCGAACCGCTGATAGGATACACTGATCTGAACCGCTGATAGGATACACTGATCCGAACCGCTGATAGGATACACTGATCCGAACCGCTGGTAGGATACACTGATCCAAACCCCTGATAGGATGCACTGATCCGAACCGCTGATAGGATACACTGATCCGAACCGCTGATAGGATACACTGATCGGAACCGCTGATAGGATACACTGATCCGAACCGCTGATAGGATACACTGATCCGAACCGCTGATCCGAACCGCTGATAGGATACACTGATCCGAACCGCTGATAGGATACACTGATCCGAACCGCTGATAGGATACACTGATCCGAACCGCTGATAGGATACACTGATCCGAACGCTGATAGGATACACTGATCCGAACCGCTGATAGGATACACTGATCCGAACCGCTGATAGGATACACTGATCTGAACCGCTGATAGGATACACTGATCCGAACCGCTGATAGGATACACTGATCGGAACCGCTGATAGGATACACTGATCCGAACCGCTGATAGGATACACTGATCCGAACTGATCCGAACCGCTGGTAGGATGCACTGATCCGAACCGCTGATAGGATACACTGATCCGAACCGCTGATAGGATACACTGATCCGAACCGCTGATAGGATACACTGATCCGAACCGCTGATCCGAACGCTGATAGGATACACTGATCCGAACGCTGATAGGATACACTGATCCGAACCGCTGATAGGATACACTGATCCGAACCGCTGATAGGATACACTGATCCGAACCGCTGATCCGAGTGATAGGATACACTGATCCGAACCGCTGATAGGATACACTGATCCGAACCGCTGATAGGATACAGATACACTGATCCGAACGCTGATAGGATACACTGATCCGAACGCTGATAGGATACACTGATCCGAACCGCTGATAGGATACACTGATCCGAACCGCTGATAGGATACACTGATCCGAACCGCTGATAGGATACACTGATCCGAACCGCTGATAGGATACACTGATCCGAACCGCTGATAGGATACACTGATCCGAACCGCTGATAGGATACACTGATCCGAACCGCTGATAGGATACACTGATCCGAACCGCTGATAGGATACACTGATCCGAACCGCTGATAGGATACACTGATCCGAACCGCTGATAGGATACACTGATCCGAACCGCTGATAGGATACACTGATCCGAACCGCTGATAGGATACACTGATCCGAACCGCTGATAGGATACACTGATCCGAACGCTGATAGGATACACTGATCCGAACCGCTGATAGGATACACTGATCCGAACGCTGATAGGATACACTGATCCGAACCGCTGATAGGATACACTGATCCGAACGCTGATAGGATACACTGATCCGAACCGCTGATAGGATACACTGATCCGAACCGCTGATAGGATACACTGATCCGAACGCTGATAGGATACACTGATCTGAACCGCTGATAGGATACACTGATCCGAACCGCTGATCCGAACCGCTGATAGGATACACTGATCCGAACCGCTGATAGGATACACTGATCCGAACCGCTGATAGGATACACTGATCCGAACCGCTGATAGGATACACTGATCCGAACCGCTGATAGGATACACTGATCCGAACCGCTGATAGGATACACTGATCTGAACCGCTGATAGGATACACTGATCCGAACGCTGATAGGATACACTGATCCGAACCGCTGATAGGATACACTGATCCAAACCCTGATAGGATACACTGATCCGAACCGCTGATAGGATACACTGATCCGAACCGCTGATAGGATACACTGATCGGAACCGCTGATAGGATACACTGATCCGAACTGGCTGATAGGATACACTGATCCGAACCGCTGATCCGAATCCGAACGCTGATAGGATACACTGATCCGAACCGCTGATAGGATACACTGATCCGAACCGCTGATAGGATACACTGATCCGAACCGCTGATAGGATACACTGATCCGAACCGCTGATAGGATACACTGATCCGAACCGCTGATAGGATACACTGATCCGAACCGCTGATAGGATACACTGATCTGAACCGCTGATAGGATACACTGATCCGAACCGCTGATAGGATACACTGATCCGAACCGCTGATAGGATACACTGATCCGAACCGCTGATAGGATACACTGATCCGAACCGCTGATCCGAACTGGCTGGTAGGATGCACTGATCCGAACCGCTGATAGGATACACTGATCCGAACGCTGATAGGATACACTGATCCGAACCGCTGATAGGATACACTGATCCGAACCGCTGATAGGATACACTGATCCGAACCGCTGATAGGATACACTGATTCCTAATGCTCTGAAGCTTCTGAAGCAGTGTTTTCTCCATGTAAGTCGTTATTTATGATTGTAGAACCACTGTAGAGAGATGGACTCTGTAACGAGGTCTGCCCTTTATGGGTCTTGAGAGAGGAAATGACATCACTGCCAATGGAGGCCGTTAACACACACATCTTCATCTGTGTTCTGAGGATGAACGGAGGTCTTACGGGTCTGGAGCGACATGAGTGGGAGGAATTAATGACAGCATTTGCATCTTTGGGTCAAGTCAAGTCAAGTCAACTTTATTTATATAGCGCTTTTAACAATGCAGATTGTTTCAAAGCAGCTTCACAGTGTTAAACAGGAAAATAATGCAACAGAATATATTCTGATTATCATACAGTAACAATGCGGGCTTTAGATCAGTAATTAGATCAGTAATTTGGTCTATATGGTTAATTTAGTTTAATAATTAGATTTATTTTGAAATATATTTGAAAAAATTTAAACTGAGAAAGCCAAGCCAGAGGCGACAGTGGCAAGGAAACCCAAACCCCATCAGGAGACCTAATGGAGAAAAATAAACCTTGGGAGAAACCAGGCTCAGTCGGGGGGGGGCAGTTCTCCTCTGGCCAATTAACAAACAGCGTATTATTATTATTATTATTATGGCAATTTTAAAGGTCAGAGGTCATAATAGATCTGAATATTCGAAAGATCTGAGGCAACATGCCAGAGACGGGTTTATTGAGGATGATTTATCGATTAAATAATTATTAAAAATAAATAATTTGAAATATCGGAGTCATCACACCGGAGACAGGTTTATTGAGGATGCCGTATTGATTAAACAATTACTAAAGTGTAATATTAGAAAGATCGGCAACATGCTGAGACGGGTTGTTTTGAGGATGACATCGATTTAAAGAATTATTAACTAGGACTATTCAAACAATCGGAGTCATCCCGCCGGAGACAGGTTTATTGAGGATGCCGTGTGGGTGAGGCAGCTTAAGGGAGAGTCTAAATGACACGGTCTCTGCAGACACTTCAGGATCATGTGTTGGTCACATCTGGGTGCAGGTCCACCGCCTGATCGATCGGATACGGCCTGGATCCGGCTGACTGCAGTAGACCTCGGGATAAAACAGAGACACTAACATTAGCGTAGATGCCATTCTTCTGATGATGTAACGAGTACATCAGGTGTTATGGGAAGTGTTCCCGGTTCCGGCTGACCTAGATAATGCAGCCTAATAATCATTTACTGATTTGAATAATATTAATTGATAATGTTTTATGTGTATGCCATAGAAAAGAGATGTGTTTTTAGTCTAGATTTAAACTGACAGAGTGTGTCTGCTTCCCGAACAATGCTTGGAAGACTGTTCCAGAGTTTAGGAGCTAAATAGGAAAAGGATCGACCACCTGCAGTTGATTTTGATATTCTAGGCATTATCAGCTGGCCAGAGTTTAGAGACCGCAGTAGACGTGATGGAGTATAATGCGCTAAGAGCTCGCTTAAGTACTGGGGAGATAAACCATTTAGTGCTTTATAAGTAATAAGCAAGATTTTAAAATGTATGCGATGTTTAATAGGGAGCCAGTGCAGTGTTGACAGAACTGCCAATGTGATCGTACTGACTTCCTGGTTCTAGTAAGAACTCGAGCTGCAGCGCTTGGACCAGCTGAGTTTATTTATTAGGCGGGCAGGGCAACCACCCAGTAGAGCATTACAATAATCTAGCCTTGAGCTCATGAACGCATGTACTAATTGTTCAGCATTTTGCATTGAAAGCATGTGACAGAATTTAGATATATTTTTAAGATGGTAGAATGCAGTTTTACAGATGCTAGAAACGTGGCTTTCAAACGAAAGATTGCATCAAAGAGCACACCCAGGTTCCTCACTGTGACGAGGACTTGACAGAGCAGCCATCGAGGGTTAGACAGTATTCTAGGCACTACTTGTGGAGCTTTTCTGTCCAATAATTAAAAATTCTGTTTTTTTCTGAATTAAGTTGCAGGAAATTACTGATCATCCAATTTTTTATATTATCTATACATTCCGTTAATCTTGTGAATTGGTAAGTTTCATCAGGGCGTGAAGAAATATAGAGCTGAGTATCATCAGCATAATAATGAAAACTAACGCCATGCTTCCTAATAATATCTCCCAGTGGTAGCCATGCTTCCTAATGATATCTCCCAGTGGTAGCCATGCTTCCTAATGATATCTCCCAGTGGTAGCAATGCTTCCTAATGATATCTCCCAGTGGTAGCCATGCTTCCTAATGATATCTCCCAGTGGTAGCCATGCTTCCTAATGATATCTCCCAGTGGTAGCCATGCTTCCTAATGATATCTCCCAGTGGTAGCAATGCTTCCTAATGATATCTCCCAGTGGTAGCCATGCTTCCTAATGATATCTCCCAGTGGTAGTAATGCTTCCTAAGGATATCTCCCAGTGGTAGCCATGCTTCCTAATGATATCTCCCAGTGGTAGCCATGCTTCCTAATGATATCTCCCAGTGGTAGCCATGCTTCCTAATGATATCTCCCAGTGGTAGCAATGCTTCCTAATGATATCTCCCAGTGGTAGCCATGCTTCCTAATGATATTTCCCAGTGGTAGCCATGCTTCCTAATAATATCTCCCAGTGCTAGCCATGCTTCCTAATGATATCTCCCAGTGGTAGCCATGCTTCCTAATAATATCTCCCAGTGGTAGCCATGCTTCCTAATGATATCTCCCAGTGGTAGCCATGCTTCCTAATGATATCTCCCAGTGGTAGCCATGCTTCCTAATAATATCTCCCAGTGGTAGCCATGCTTCCTAATGATATCTCCCAGTGGTAGCCATGCTTCCTAATGATATCTCCCAGTGGTAGCCATGCTTCCTAATGATATCTCCCAGTGGTAGCCATGCTTCCTAATGATATCTCCCAGTGGTAGCCATGCTTCCTAATGATATCTCCCAGTGGTAGCCATGCTTCCTAATGATATCTCCCAGTGCTAGCCATGCTTCCTAATGATATCTCCCAGTGGTAGCATGTACAGGGTGAAGAGAAACGGTCCCACCACACTTGGGTGAACTAACCCTTAAATAAAAGAGCAGAACATCATTTTGGATGTGTGTTTTTGTGCACTTTTTAAAGTAACCCAGTTATTAGTGTGTGTTTAGTGATTGTTGAGCACAGACTCAATCTTTCTTCAGTCTGAACTGGATTTTGATCGAAACTTTAGACACACTGACGCTCACAGTGAAGTCACGCAACGGAAGTACAGCCGTGGCGAGGTCAAAGGGAACACTTCCGGAAACACTCGAGCGGAGGCTAGCGGATGATGCTAACCGTGTTTGAGTGGCCGTCGGTCGGATTATTGACGGAATAACCGGGTGTATCGCTCGCGGAGCTGACGGATATGATCGCTGAAGGCGAGCGGGGTGTGAAACGGGCAGAAGTGCGCGCGGAGACGCGCTGAAGTGACCCGGAAGCGGCGGCGGCTTTTGTTCGGTGCGCTCATGAGATAGTAAACACTTCAGCATCGGTAGCGATCTCTCACCGAGTCCCGGTGCCGTGTGTTTGCGTCTGGATCTCTCTCTCACCGAGTCCCGGGGCTTGTGTTCGTGTGTTTGCGCGGAATCCGGAGGAAAGTGACCGGAGATGAGGAGCTGACGGAGAGGAACGGGCGCCTGAACGGTTACAGACCGTCTCGATCTGATGTAGCTGTGTGTGTGTGTGTGTGAGAGAGAGACTGTGTGTCAGTCAGATGATGATGTCGCAGCTCAGTGAGTTCGTGGCTCCGCCGGAGTGTCCGGTGTTCGAGCCCAGCTGGCAGGACTTCAGCGACCCGTTCGGCTTCATCCACAAGATCCGGGACATCGCCGCCAACACGGGCATCTGCAAGATCAGACCGCCAACGGTACAATAACACACAATAATCACACTATAACACAATAACACACATCAGATCAGACACACAATAACACACATCAGATCAGACACACAATAACACACATCAGATCAGACACACAATACTGTATCATCACTGAGAACACGAGCATCTGCAAGATCAGACCGCCAACGGTACAATAACACACTATAATCACACAATAACACACACTATAACACAATAACACACATCAGATCAGACACACAATACTGTATCATCACTGAGAACACGAGCATCTGCAAGATCAGACCGCCAACGGTACAATAATCACACTATAATCACACAATAACACACATCAGATCAGACACACAATAACACACTATAACACAATAACACACATCAGATCAGACACACAATAACACACTATAACACAATAACACACATCAGATCAGACACACAATACTGTATCATCACTGAGAACATGAGCATCTGCAAGATCAGACCGCCAACGGTACAATAACACACAATAATCACACAATAACACACACTATAACACAATAACACACATCAGATCAGACACACAATAACACACATCAGATCAGACACACAATACTGTATCATCACTGAGAACACGAGCATCTGCAAGATCAGACCGCCAACGGTACAATAATCACACTATAATCACACAATAACACACACTATAACACAATAACACACATCAGATCAGACACACAATAACACACACTATAACACACACTATAACACAATAACACACATCAGATCAGACACACAATACTGTATCATCACTGAGAACACGCAGAATCAGAGCAACGGTACAATAACACACATTAATCACACAATAACACACACTATAACACAATAACACATCAGATCAGACACACAATAACACACATCAGATCAGACACACAATACTGTATCATCACTGAGAACACGAGCATCTGCAAGATCAGACCGCCAATGGTACAATAACACACAATAATCACACTATAACACAATAACACACATCAGATCAGACACACAATAACACACTATAACACAATAACACTATAACACACATCAGATCAGACACACAATAACACACAATCAGATCAGACACACAATACTGTATCATCACTGAGAACACGAGCATCTGCAAGATCAGACCGCCAACGGTACAATAATCACACTATAACACAATAACACACATCAGATCAGACACACAATAACACACATCAGATCAGACACACAATACTGTATCATCACTGAGAACACGAGCATCTGCAAGATCAGACCGCCAACGGTACAATAATCACACTATAACACAATAACACACATCAGATCAGACACACAATAACACACTATAACACAATAACACACATCAGATCAGACACACAATAACACACTATAACAAAATAACACACATCAGATCAGACACACACTATAACACACAATACACAGATCAGATCAGATACACACAATAACACACTATAACACAATAACACTATAACACACATCAGATCAGACACACAATAACACACAATCAGATCAGACACACAATAACACACTATAACATAACATACATCAGATCAGACACACAATAACACACTATAACACAATAACACACACTATCAACACAATAACACACTATAACACAATAACACACACTATAACACACATCAGATCAGACACACAATAACACACAATCAGATCAGACACACAATACTGTATCATCACTGAGAACACGAGCATCTGCAAGATCAGACCGCCAATGGTACAATAACACACAATAATCACACAATAACACACACTATAACACACACATCAGATCAGACACACAATAACACACTATAACACTATAACACACATCAGATCAGACACACAATAACACACAATAATCACACTATAACACAATAACACACATCAGATCAGACACACAATAACACACATCAGATCAGACACACAATAACACACTATAACACTATAACACACATCAGATCAGACACACAATAACACACTATAACACTATAACACAATAACACACATCAGATCAGACACACAATACTGTATCATCACTGAGAACACGAGCATCTGCAAGATCAGACCGCCAACGGTACAATAACACACTATAATCACACAATAACACACACTATAACACAATAACACACATCAGATCAGACACACAATCAGACACACAATACTGTATCATCACTGAGAACACGAGCATCTGCAAGATCAGACCGCCAACGGTACAATAACACACAATAATCACACAATAACACACTATAACACACATCAGATCAGACACACAATAACACACTATAACACTATAACACACATCAGATCAGACACACAATAACACACTATAATCACACAATAACACACTATAACACACATCAGATCAGACACACAATAACACACATCAGATCAGACACACAATACTGTATCATCACTGAGAACACGAGCATCTGCAAGATCAGACCGCCAACAGTACAATAACACACAATAATCACACAATAACACACACTATAACACAATAACACACATCAGATCAGACACACAATAACACACTATAACACAATAACACACATCAGATCAGACACACAATACTGTATCATCACTGAGAACACGAGCATCTGCAAGATCAGACCGCCAACGGTACAATAATCACACTATAACACAATAACACACACTATAACACAATAACAATCAATCAACTTTATTTATATAGCGCTTTTACAATGACGATTGTTTCAAAGCAGCTTCACAGTGTTAAACAGGACAACATTGCAACAAAATTTGATTTGGCTAGTTTAATTTGGATAGTTTATAGAATTATATATGACCAAATTAATAAATTCTATTTGTATATTTAGTTGAGTAACTTGATCATAATTTGAGTGTCCCCAACACACATCAGATCAGACACACAATAACACACTATAACACAATAACACATCAGATCAGACACACAATACTGTATCATCACTGAGAACACGAGCATCTGCAAGATCAGACCGCCAATGGTACAATAACACACTATAACACACACTATAACACAATAACACACTATAACACACATCAAATCAGACACACAATAACACACATCAGATCAGACACACAATAACACACATCAGATCAGACACACAATAACACACATCAGATCAGACACACAATACTGTATCATCACTGAGAACACGAGCATCTGCAAGATCAGACCGCCAACGGTACAATAACACACTATAATCACACTATAATCACACAATAATCACACTATAACACAATAACACACATCAGATCAGACACACAATACTGTATCATCACTGAGAACACGAGCATCTGCAAGATCAGACCGCCAACGGTACAATAACACACTATAATCACACAATAACACACATCAGATCAGACACACAATAACACACATCAGATCAGACACACAATAACACACATCAGATCAGACACACAATACTGTATCATCACTGAGAACACGAGCATCTGCAAGATCAGACCGCCAACGGTACAATAACACACTATAATCACACTATAATCACACTATAATCACACTATAACACAATAACACACATCAGATCAGACACACAATACTGTATCATCACTGAGAACACGAGCATCTGCAAGATCAGACCGCCAACAGTACAATAACACACAATAATCACACAATAACACACACTATAACACAATAACACACATCAGATCAGACACACAATAACACACTATAATCACACAATAACAAACTATAACACCATAACACACATCAGATCAGACACACAATAACACACATCAGATCAGACACACAATAACACACTATAATCACACTATAACACAATAACACACATCAGATCAGACACACAATAACACACTATAATCACACAATAACACACATCAGATCAGACACACAATACACTATAATCACACAATAACACACATCAGATCAGACACACAATAACACACTATAACACAATAACACACATCAGATCAGACACACAATAACACACTATAATCACACAATAACACACATCAGATCAGACACACAATAACACACTATAATCACACAATAACACACATCAGATCAGACACACAATACTGTATCATCACTGAGAACACGAGCATCTGCAAGATCAGACCGCCAACAGTACAATAACACACTATAATCACACAATAACACACACTATAACACAATAACACACATCAGATCAGACACACAATAACACACTATAATCACACAATAACACACATCAGATCAGACACACAATAACACACATCAGATCAGACACACAATACTGTATCATCACTGAGAACACGAGCATCTGCAAGATCAGACCGCCAACGGTACAATAACACACAATAATCACACAATAACACACACTATAACACAATAACACACATCAGATCAGACACACAATAACACACTATAATCACACAATAACAAACTATAACACCATAACACACATCAGATCAGACACACAATAACACACATCAGATCAGACACACAATAACACACATCAGATCAGACACACAATAACACACTATAATCAGACACACAATACTGTATCATCACTGAGAACACGAGCATCTGCAAGATCAGACCGCCAACAGTACAATAACACACAATAATCACACAATAACACACACTATAACACAATAACACACATCAGATCAGACACACAATAACACACTATAACACAATAACACACATCAGACCAGACACACAATACTGTATCATCACGATCAGACACACAATAACACACATCAGATCAGACACACAATAACACACATCAGATCAGACACACAATACTGTATCATCACTGAGAACACGAGCATCTGCAAGATTGTACCATTGGCGGTCTGATAACACACAATAATCACACTATAACACAATAACACACATCAGATCAGACACACAATAACACACACTTATAACACATCAGATAACACAATAATACACTCATTCAGACACAATAACAAATCACATCTGCAAGATCAGATCTGCAAAATCAGACCCTTAGCACAATAACACACTATAATCACACAATAACACACTATAACACAATAACACACATCAGATCAGACACACAATAACACACATCAGATCAGACACACAATACTGTATCATCACTGAGAACACGAGCATCTGCAAGATCAGACCGCCAATGGTACAATAACACACAATAATCACACTATAACACAATAACACACATCAGATCAGACACACAATAACACACTATAACAAAATAACACACATCAGATCAGACACACAATAACACTATAATCACACAATAACACACTATAACACAATAACACACATCAGATCAGACACACAATAACACACATCAGATCAGACACACAATAACACACATCAGATCAGACACACAATACTGTATCATCACTGAGAACACGAGCATCTGCAAGATCAGACCGCCAACAGTACAATAACACACTATAATCACACAATAACACACACAATAACACAATAACACACATCAGATCAGACACACAATAACACACATCAGATCAGACACACAATAACACACATCAGATCAGACACACAATACTGTATCATCACTGAGAACACGAGCATCTGCAAGATCAGACCGCCAATGGTACAATAACACACAATAATCACACTATAACACAATAACACACATCAGATCAGACACACAATAACACACATCAGATCAGACACACAATACTGTATCATCACTGAGAACACGAGCATCTGCAAGATCAGACCGCCAATGGTACAATAACACACAATAATCACACAATAACACACTAACACACATCAGATCAGACACACAATAACACACTATAATCACACAATAACACACATCAGATCAGACACACAATACTGTATCATCACTGAGAACATGAGCATCTGCAAGATCAGACCGCCAACGGTACAATAACACACAATAATCACACAATAACACACACTATAACACAATAACACACATCAGATCAGACACACAATAACACACAATCAGATCAGACACACAATACTGTATCATCACTGAGAACATGAGCATCTGCAAGATCGGACCGCCAACAGTACAATAACACACAATAATCACACAATAACACACACAATAACACACATCAGATCAGACACACAATACTGTATCATCACTGAGAACACGAGCATCTGCAAGATCAGACACACAATAACACAATAATCACACTATAACACAATAACACACATCAGATCAGACACACAATAACACACTATAATCACACAATAACACACATCAGATCAGACACACAATAACACACTATAATCACACATCAGATCAGACACACAATACTGTATCATCACTGAGAACATGAGCATCTGCAAGATCAGACCTCCAACAGTACAATAACACACAATAATCACACAATAACACACACTATAACACAATAACACACATCAGATCAGACACACAATAACACACTATAATCACACAATAACACACTATAACACACAGATCAGACACACAATAACACACATCAGATCAGACACACAATACTGTATCATCACTGAGAACACGAGCATCTGCAAGATCAGACCGCCAACGGTACAATAATCACACTATAATCACACAATAACACATCAGATCAGACACACAATAACACACATCAGATCAGACACACAATACTGTATCATCACTGAGAACACGAGCATCTGCAAGATCAGACCGCCAACGGAATAACACACAATAATCACACACTATAACACAATAACATCAGATCAGACACACAATACACACATCAGATCAGACACACAATAACACACATCAGATCAGACACACAATAACACACATCAGATCAGACACACAATACTGTATCATCACTGAGAACACGAGCATCTGCAAGATCAGACCGCCAATGGTACAATAACACACAATAATCACACAATAACACACATCAGATCAGACACACAATAACACACATCAGATCAGACACACAATACTGTATCATCACTGAGAACACGAGCATCTGCAAGATCAGACCGCCAACGGTACAATAACACACAATAATCACACAATAACACACTATAACACAATAACACACATCAGATCAGACACACAATAACACACTATAATCACACAATAACACACATCAGATCAGACACACAATAACACACATCAGATCAGACACACAATACTGTATCATCACTGAGAACACGAGCATCTGCAAGATCAGACCGCCAACAGTACAATAACACACTATAATCACACAATAACACACACTATAACACAATAACACACATCAGATCAGACACACAATAACACACATCAGATCAGACACACAATACTGTATCATCACTGAGAACACGAGCATCTGCAAGATCAGACCGCCAACGGTACAATAACACACTATAATCACACTATAATCACACAATAACACACTATAACACAATAACACACATCAGATCAGACACACAATACTGTATCATCACTGAGAACACGAGCATCTGCAAGATCAGACCGCCAACGGTACAATAATCACACTATAACACAATAACACACATCAGATCAGACACACAATAACACACTATAACACAATAACACACATCAGATCAGACACACAATACTGTATCATCACTGAGAACACGAGCATCTGCAAGATCAGACCGCCAATGGTACAATAACACACTATAATCACACTATAACACACACTATAACACAATAACACACTATAACACACATCAAATCAGACACACAATACTGTATCATCACTGAGAACATGAGCATCTGCAAGATCAGACCGCCAACGGTACAATAACACACAATAATCACACAATAACACACACAATAACACACATCAGATCAGACACACAATAACACACTATAACACAATAACACACATCAGATCAGACACACAATACTGTATCATCACTGAGAACACGAGCATCTGCAAGATCAGACCGCCAACGGTACAATAACACACAATAATCACACAATAACACACACTATAACACACATAACACACATCAGATCAGACACACAATAACACACAATCAGATCAGACACACAATACTGTATCATCACTGAGAACACGAGCATCTGCAAGATCAGACCGCCAACGGTACAATAACACACAATAACACACTATAATCACACAATAACACACACTATAACACAATAACACACATCAGATCAGACACACAATACTGTATCATCACTGAGAACACGAGCATCTGCAAGATCAGACCGCCAACGGTACAATAACACAATAACACACACTATAACACAATAATACACATCAGATCAGACACACAATAATCACACAATAATACACTATAACACATTATTGTACACTCTAACACACTATTATACACTATAACACAATAATACACTTTAATACACACTATAACATACATTATAACGCACACACCATAACACACATGGGTCATTGCTTTCATGTCCAGTAATCATCAGTAAATGTTGTACCGTATCACATCTGACCGTATGAGAACTGGTCCCAGGCCTGTGTGTTCTCTACGGTTGGATATGTCAGTGAAGACTCACTCTAATGTAGATATTCTTTCTGTTGGGTTATTATTACCATGGTCCCTCAGTTGAAATCTGGAAATGTGAAATGATTTCACATCACCCTATCATGAATACACAACACCGAGTATGATAGGCATTGAGGTATGACCGTGCTTTTAATCTTCAATCTGTGCTCAAACCAGAAGGGTTATT
>CM040923.1:87500-112500 GCA_023029165.1 Gobiocypris rarus
ACTCTCACACATACACACACACGCACTCACTCTCACACACTCACTCACTCACTCACTCACTCACTCACTCACACACTCACACTCACTCACTCACTCACTCACTCACACACACTCACACTCACTCACTCGCTCACACACACACTCACTCACTCACTCACCACGTCCTGATGATGATCTTATACTCACACTCGCCACACACTCACTCACTCACACACACACACACTCACTCACTCACACACTCACTCACGTCCTGATGATGATCTTATACGCACACACACTCACACTCACTCACTCACACACTCACTCGCCACTCACACACTCACACTCACTTACTCATGTTCTGATGATGATCTTATACTCACACACACACACACACACACACACACACTCACTCACACACTCACTCACTCACTCACACTCACTCACACACTCACTCACACTCACACTCACACTCACTCACTCACTCACACTCACTCACACACTCACCACTCACACTCACCACCACTCACACTCACTCACACTCACACTCACACTCACCACCACACTCACCACCACACACTCACACACTCACCACACTCACACTCACACTCACTCACACACTCACACACTCCACACTCACTCACACACTCACACTCACACTCACACTCACTCACACTCACACTCACACTCACTCACACACTCACTCACTCACACTCTCACCACTCACCACACTCACTCACACTCTCACCACTCACACTCACCACTCACACTCACACTCACCACCACACACACTCACACTCTCTCACTCACCACACTCACTCACACACTCACACTCACACTCACTCACACACTCACACTCACACTCACTCACACACACTCACTCACACTCACTCACACTGTCACTCACACTCACACTCACACTCACTCACACTCACACTCTCACCACACTCACTCACACTCACTCACACTCACTGACTCACTCACACACTCACTCACACTCACTCACTCACCACACACTCACACTCACACTCACCACACTCACACACACACTCACTCACACTCACTCACTCACACTCACACTTACTCATGTTCTGATGATGATCTTATACTCACACACACACACACACACACACACACACTCACTCACACACTCACTCACCACTCACTCACCACTCACTCACTCACACTCACACTCACCACACACTCACACACTCACTCACTCACCACACTCACCACTCACACTCACTCACCACTCACTCACTCACCACCACCACCACACTCACCACACTCACACTCACTCACTCACACTCACTCACACTCACTCACTCACACTCACTCACCACACACTCACACACCCACTCACTCACACTCACACTCACACACTCACTCACACTCTCACTCTCACTCACACACTCACACACTCACACACTCACACTCACACTCACACTCACTCACACACTCACTCACACACTCACTCACTCACACTCTCACTCACCACTCACACTCACTCACTCTCACTCACCACACTCACCACCACACTCACACTCACTCACTCACACACTCACACTCTCACTCACTCACACTCTCACTCACACTCTCACTCACACACTCACACTCACACTCACTCACACACTCACACTCACACTCACTCACACACACACTCACTATCAATCAATCAATCAACTTTATTTATATAGCGCTTTACAATGACGATTGTTTCAAAGCAGCTTCACAGTGTTAAACAGGACAACATTGCAACAAAATTTGATTTGGCTAGTTTAATTTGGATAGTTTATAGAATTATATATGACCAAATTAATAAATTCTATTTGTATATTTAGTTGAGTAACTTGGATCATAATTTGAGTGTCCCCAACTGAGCAAGCCAAGCCAAAGGCGACAGTGGCAAGGAACCAAAACTCCATCAGGGCATGATGGAGAAAAATAAACCTTGGGAGAAACCAGACTCAGTCGGGTGCCAGTTCTCCTCTGGCCTATTATTAACAGTGTATAATTATTACTCTGGCAACCTTGCAGGTCTTAAATCATATTAGATAGGAATATTCAAATTTTGGGTATGACGCACGAGACGGGCTCATTTAGGATGGCGCGATTACACAAGAATATGAATACTTGAAAGATCGGAGTTATTGCGCCGAGACGGGTTAATTGAGGATGACGCCCGGTGAGGCGAATTCAGAGGAGACACTAATGGACACGGTCTCAGCAGACACTCCAGGATGAGCTGGTCATGTCCAGATGCAGGTCCACCATCCGATCCGACACGGCCTGATCCGCCGACTGCAGTAAACCTCGGGATAAACAGAGAGACTAACATTAGTGTGGATGCCACTCTTTTTATGATGTAACGAGTACATCAGGTGTTATGGGAAGTGTTCTGGTTCCGCTGACCTAGTTAATGCAGCCTAACAATCAGTCATTTGATTTGAATAAAGAAAGTTAAAAATGTTCTATGTGTATGCCATAGTAAAGAGATGTGTTTTTAGTCTAGATTTAAACTGACAGAGTGTGTCTGCTAACAATGCTAGGAAGACTGTTCCAGAGTTTAGGTGCTAAATAGGAAAAGGATCACCGCCTGCAGTTGATTTAGATATTCTAGGTATTTTCAACTGGCCAGAGTTTAGAGACCGCAATTGACGTGATGGAGTATATTGCGTTAAGAGCTCGCTTAAGTACTGGGAGATAAACCATTTATTGCTTTATAAGTAATAAGCAAGATTTTAAAATTTATGCGATGTTTAATAGGAGCCAGTGCAGTGTTGACAGAACTGGACTAATATGATCGCATTTCCTGGTTCTAGTAAGAACTCGAGCTGCTGCTTTGGACCAGCTGGAGTTTATTTATTAGGCGAGCAGGGCAACCACCCAGTAACCACTCACTCTCACACTCTCACTCTCACACTCACACTCACACTCACTCACACACACTCACCACACACACACCACTCACACACACTCACCACACACACACACACTCACTCCACACACTCACTCACACTCACTCACACTCACACTCACTCACACTCACCTCACTCACTCACACACTCACACACCACACTCACACACTCACTCACTCACACTCACACTCACACTCACACTCACACACACACTCCACCTCACACACACTCACACACTCACTCACACACTCACTCACACTCACCACACACTCACTCACACTCACCACTCACTCACACACTCACTCTCACTCACACACACACACTCACACACTCACTCACACTCACTCACACTCACTGACTCACTCACACACTCACTCACTCACACTCACTCACACCCACCACCACCATACACTCACCACCACACCACACTCACCACACACTCACACACACTCACTCACTCACTCTCACACTCTCACCTCACACTCACACTCACACTCACACTCACTCACCACACACTCACACTCACTGACTCACTCACACACTCACCTCTCACACCACTCACACTCACACTCTCACTCACACACTCACTCACTCACACACTCACTCACACTCACCACTCACACACTCACTCACTCACTCACACACTCACACACTCACCACACACTCACCACACACACTCACCACCACACTCACTGACTCCACCCACACACTCACCACACTCACCACCCACCCACCACACCACACACTCCACCACACTCACACTCACACCACACACACACACTCACCTCACACTCTCACACCTCACACTCACACTCACACCTCACCACACACTCACCACACTCACTGACTCACTCACACACACTCACTCACCACTCACTCACTCACTCACACCACTCACTCACCACCACCACCACACACACACACTCCACTCACACTCACTCTCACACTCTCACTCACACTCACACTCTCACCACACACCCACCACACTCACTGACTCCACTCCACACACCCACACACACCACCACACTCACTCACCACCACACACTCACCACTCACACTCACACTCACTCACACACTCACACTCACTCACACACTCACCACACTCACACTCACACTCACTCACACTCACTCTCACCACCACCACACACTCACACTCTCACCACTCACCACCACACACTCACACTCACCACACTCACCACACTCACCACACACACACACACTCATAATCACTCACCACTCACCACCACCCACTCACTCACCACCACACTCACTCACTCACCCACACTCACCACTCACCACTCACTCACCACTCACCACCCACCACCCACTCACACACTCACACACTCACACACTCACACTCTCACCACTCACCACCACCACTCACACACTCACCACACTCACCACACTCACTCACACTCTCTCACTCACACTCTCACCTCACACCCACCACACTCACTCACACTCACTCACACTCACTCACCACCACCTCACCTCACCACCACTCACTCACACACTCCACCACCACTCACCACACACTCACACTCGCCTCACACCCACCACACTCACTCACACCTCACACTCACCACACTCTCACCACTCTCACCACCTCACACACCACCACACACTCACACTCTCACCACCACCACACACTCACACTCACCACACACTCACACACACACTCATAATCACTCACTCACCACTCACTCACCACTCACCACTCACACACTCACACACTCACACTCACCACACACTCACTCACACACTCACACACTCACCACCACCACCACACTCACCACACTCACTCACACTCACTCACACTCACCACCACACTCACTCACACACACTCACTCACTCACCACCACCCACCACCACCACTCACCCACCACTCACCACTCACCACTCACTCACTCACTCACTCACACACCACCACTCACACACTCACCACCCACCACACACTCACCACACTCACCACACTCACTTACACTCTCACACCCACCACACCTCAACCACCTCACCACCTCACTCACCTCACCTCACCACACACTCACCACACACTCACACTCACCACTCACCACCACCACACACTCACACTCCACTCACACACACTCATAATCACTCACTCACCACCCACTCACTCACACACTCACTCACCACTCACTCACACTCTCACCACACTCACCACACTCACTCACACTCTCACACTCACTCACACTCTCACACTCACTCACACTCTCACCACTCACCTCACCACTCACTCACACACACTCACCACACACTCACTCACACACTCACCACCACCTCACACACTCACACACTCACACACTCACACACTCACTCACCACCACACTCACTCACACACTCACTCACACTCACACTCACTCACACTCACACACTCACCACACACTCACCACTCACACCTCACTCACTCACTCACACTCACTCACACTCACACTCACTCACTCACACTCACTCACACTCACTCACTCACACACTCACACACTCACTCACACTCACACTCACACTCACACTCACACTCACACTCACTCACACACTCACACTCACACTCACTCACACACTCACTCACTCACACTCTCACTCACTCACTCACACTCTCACTCACTCACACTCACTCACTCACACTCACACTCACTCACTCACACACTCACACTCTCCCACCACACTCTCACCACACACTCACACACTCACACTCACACTCACTCACACACTCACACTCACACTCACTCACACACACACTCACTCACACTCACTCTCACACTCTCACTCTCACACTCACTCACACTCACACTCTCACTCACACACTCACTCACACTCACTCACACTCACTGACTCACTCACACACTCACTCACACTCACTCACTCACTCACACACTCACTCACTCACACTCACACTCACTCACACACTCACACACACACTCACTCACACTCACTCTCACACTCTCACACTCACACTCACACTTACTCATGTTCTGATGATGATCTTATACTCACACACACACACACACACACACACACACACTCACCACACTCACTCACCACCACCCACCACTCACTCACCCACCACCACCACACTCACACTCACTCACACACTCTCACACACTCACTCACTCACACACTCACTCACCACACTCTCACCACCACTCACACTCACTCACACTCACACTCACACTCACACTCACCACTCACACTCACTCACACTCACTCACCACCACCACTCACTCACACTCACACTCACACTCACACTCACACTCACACTCACACTCACCACACACTCACACACTCACTCACACCACACTCACACTCACACTCACTCACACACTCACACTCACACTCACACCACACCACACACTCACCACCACACTCACCTCACCTCACACCACACTCACACTCACCACCACACTCACTCACTCACCACTCACACCCACACTCACACTCACTCACTCACACTCTCACCACACACTCACTCACACTCACACTCACACACTCACACTCACACTCACTCACACACACACTCACCATCAATCAATCAACTTTATTTATATAGCGCTACAATGACGATTGTTTCAAAGCAGCTTCACAGTGTTAAACAGGACAACATTGCAACAAAATTTGATTTGGCTAGTTTAATTTGGATAGTTTATAGAATTATATATGACCAAATTAATAAATTCTATTTGTATATTTAGTTGAGTAACTTGGATCATAATTTGAGTGTCCCTAACCCAAAACTCCATCAGGCATGATGGAGAAAAATAAACCTTGGGAGAAACCAGACTCAGTGCCCAGTTCTCCTCTGGCCTATTATTAACAGTGTATAATCTGGCAACCTTGCAGGTCTTAAATCATATTAGATAGGAATATTCAAATTTTGGGTATGACGCACGAGACGGGCTCATTTAGGATGGCGCTGATTACACAAGAATATGAATACTTGAAAGATCGGAGTTATTCACCGGAGACGGGTTAATTGAGGATCACGCCCGGTGAGGCGAATTCAGAGGAGACACTAATGGACACGGTCTCAGCAGACACTCCAGGATGAGCTGGTCATGTCCAGATGCAGTTCCACCATCCGATCCGACACGGCCTGGATCCGCCGACTGCAGTAAACCTCGGGATAAACAGAGAGACTAACATTAGTGTGGATGCCACTCTTTTATGATGTAACGAGTACATCAGGTGTTATGGGAAGTGTTCACCGTTCCGCTGACCTAGCAGCCTAATAATCAGTCATTTGATTTGAATAAAGAAAGTTAAAAATGTTCTATGTGTATGCCATAGTAAAGAGATGTGTTTTTAGTCTAGATTTAAACTGACAGAGTGTGTCTGCTTCCCGAACAATGCTAGGAAGACTGTTCCAGAGTTTAGGTGCTAAATAGGAAAAGGATCACCGCCTGCAGTTGATTTAGATATTCTAGGTATTTTCAACTGGCCAGAGTTTAGAGACCTCAATTGACGTGATGGAGTATACATGCTAAGAGCTCGCTAAGTACTGGGGAGATAAACCATTTATTGCTTTATAAGTAATAAGCAAGATTTTAAAATTTATGCGATGTTTAATAGGAGCCAGTGCAGTGTTGACAGAACTGGACTAATATGATCGCACCTGGTTCTAGTAAGAACTCGAGCTCACGCGCTCACCAGCTGGAGTTTATTTATTAGGCGAGCAGGGCAACCACCCAGTAACCAACCACTCACTCACACTCTCACCTCACACTCACACTCACACTCACACCACACTCACACTCACACTCACCACACACTCACCACACTCACTCACACTCACTGACTCCACTCACACACTCACTCACACCTCACCACCACTCACACACTCACCACACACACACTCACCACACTCACTCACACTCTCACACTCACACTCACACTCACACTCACTCACTCACACACCCACTCACACTCACCACACACTCACTCACACTCACTCACCACCACCACACACTCACCACCACTCACACACTCACACTCACTCACACACTCACTCACACACTCACCACACTCACCATCACACTCACTGACTCACCCACACACTCACCACTCACACCCACCCACCACCACCACCACACTCACCACCACACACTCACACCACACTCACCACACACACACACTCACCACACTCACTCTCACACTCACTCACTCTCACTCACCTCACACTCACTCACACTCACACTCACTCACCACACACTCCACCACACTCACTGACTCACCCACACTCACTCTCACACCTCACACCACACTCACCACTCACCACACACTCACTCACCACACTCACCACTCACACACTCACACCCACCACTCACCACACACCCACTCACCACACACACTCACACTCACCACCTCACCACACTCACCACACACTCACCACCACACTCACTGACCACCCACACACTCACCACACTCACTCACCACTCACCTCACACACTCACCACCACACTCACACTCACTCACACACACTCACCACACTCTCACACTCACACTCACACTCACACTCACCACACACCCACCACACTCACTGACTCACTCACACACTCCACCACTCACCACCACCACACTCACCACCACTCACTCACCACCACCACCCACCACCCACCACCACCACCACACTCACCTCACACTCACACTCACCACACACTCACCACACTCACTGACTCACCCACACACTCACACACTCACCACACTCACCACCACTCACACACTCACTCACCACACTCCACACTCACACCCACTCACACTCACTCACCACACACTCACACACTCACACTCACACTCACACTCACTCACACTCACCACCACCACTCACTCACACTCACCACCACCTCACACCACTCACCACCACTCACCACTCACCCACACTCACCACACTCACACTCACCACTCACCACTCACTCACCACCCACCACCACACTCACCACTCACACTCACCACACTCACTCACCACCTCACCACACCACCACTCACACTCACCACCACTCCACTCACACTCCACTCACACTCACTCACACTCACACTCACTCCACACTCACCACCACCACACTCACCACTCCACTCACACCACTCACACTCTCACACCCACCTCACCACCACTCACACCACACTCACACTCACCACACTCACCACACTCACTCACCACCACCACCTCACCACCACCACCACCCACACACCACCACTCACACCCACACACCACACTCACACACACCACCACACTCCACTCACACCTCACACCCACTCACTCACACTCACTCACCTCACCACCACACTCACCACACACTCACACTCACCACCACCACACACTCACACTCACTCACACACTCACTCACACTCACCACCACCACCTCACCCACCACCACCACCACACACTCACACTCACCACACACTCACCACACCACACCCACCACCCACTCCACCACACTCTCACTCACACCCACCACCACCACTCCACCCACCCACCACCACCACCACTCCACCACCACTCACCACCCACACTCACCACCACCACTCACCACACCACTCACCACCACCTCACTCACACTCACCACCACACACACTCACCACTCACACACACACCACTCACACTCACTCACCACACTCACCACTCACTCACTCACACCACCTCACCACCACCCACCACCACCACCACACTCACTCACCCACTCACCACCACCACACTCACCCACTCACCCACCACTCACACTCACCACCCACCACTCACCACCACCACTCACCACCACCACCACCACTCACACTCACCACACTCACCACACTCACCACACCACCACCACTCACACTCACTCACACTCACCACTCACTCACTCACTCACTCACACACTCACTCACACACTCACCACACACTCACCACCACCACACACTCACTCACACACTCACCACACACTCACCACACACACTCACACTCACCACACACCACCCACCACACACTCACCACACACCACCACACCACCACTCACACACTCACCACACCACCACCACTCACTCACACACACACTCACACCACCACCACCACACACACCACCACCACACCACTCACACACACCCACCACACTCACTCACTCACTCACCACTCACCACCCACTCACTCACACCACACTCACTCACACCCACTCACACTCACACTCACCACCACCACTCACCACCACCTCACCCACCACTCACTCACTCACACCACACACACACACACACACCACACACACACACACACACACACACACACACTCACCACCACACTCACTCACACACACTCACCACCACCACTCACACCACTCACTCACCACCCACTCACACTCACACACCTCACCACTCACTCACTCACCACTCACCACCACCACACACTCACTCACCACACCACTCACCACCACACTCACCTCACCACCTCACCACCACCACTCACCACTCACTCACTCCACCACCACCCACTCACCACCCACACACACACACACACACACACCACACACCACACACACACACTCACTCACCACTCACCCACCACCCACCACACACACACACACACCACCACACACACACTCACACACTCACACACTCACCCACCACCACTCACCCACTCACCACCCACCACCACACACACACACACACACACACACACACTCACACACTCACACACTCACTCACCCACCTCACCACTCACCACCACCACCACTCACCACACACTCACACTCCACTCACCCACCACTCACACTCACACCACTCCACCACCACCTCACCACCCACACACTCACCTCACCACCACTCACACTCACCACACTCACCACCACACACTCACACACTCACCACCACTCACACACTCACTCACCCACTCACACCCACCACCACTCACCACTCACACTCCACCACACTCACTCACACTCTCACCACCCACTCACTCACCACCACCCACCACACTCACCACTCACACTCACCACCACCCACCCACCACACACCCACCACACACTCACCACACACTCACCACACACCCACCACCTCACCCACCACTCACCACACACCACCACCACTCACTCACTCTCACCACACTCACCACCACTCCACCACCACCACCACCACTCACACACCCACTCACCACCACCACACACCACTCACCACTCACCACCACCACCACCCACACCACCACCACCACCCACCACACTCACCACACCACCACTCACTCACCACCACCACACACCACTCACCACCACCACCACCACCACACACTCACCTCACCCCACTCACCACCCACCACCACCACACACCACCACCACCACCACCACCCACTCACACACCCACCACTCCACCACCACCACACCTCCACCACCCACCTCCACACACTCCACCTCACCACTCACTCCACCACCACTCCACCACACTCACCACCACCACCACCACACACTCACTCACCACCACTCACCCACCACCACCACCACTCACCCACACACCCACCACCCACCACCACCACCACCACCACCACCACTCACCACACACCACTCACCACCACTCACCACACACTACCACACTACCACTCACACCATCACCCACCACCAATAACCATTACCACCATTACATTATTATACCACCACCACTACCACATCACCACCACTCACTCTCACACTCACTCCACCACACTCATGATGATGATGATGATGTCGCACGCAGGAGTGCAGCAAGCCTCGGGAGGCGTTCGGCTCCGAGCAGGCCGTGCGCGAGTACACACTCCAGAGCTTCGGCGAGATGGCCGACCACTTCAAGTCCGACTACTTCAACATGCCCGTCCACGTAAGAGCTGCTTCCCAGAGCTTCCTCAGCACGCGCAGGACCCTTCACAGTGTGTGTGTGTGTGTGTGTGTGTTGCAGATGGTGCCGACGGAGCTGGTGGAGAAGGAGTTCTGGCGTCTGGTCAGCAGCATCGAGGAGGATGTGATCGTGGAGTACGGCGCTGATATCAGCTCCAAGGACGTGGGCAGCGGATTCCCAGTGCGGGACGGCAAGAGGAAACTCATCGGAGACGAGGATGTAAGACGAGTGTGGAGGCACTGCTGCTCGCCATAGGCAAAGCATCACTGTTGTTATTCGCAACCGCCTAGCAACAACCTAGCAACCACCCAGGATACCCTATCAAACAAAGTGCCGAGTATTGCCACGCATGTGTTTGTCCTACTATGGGAACTTGCACAGGGATTATGCATTGACCATAACTCTGGATCACAGTGTCACAGAGACAAGGGGGCGGGCTTAATTTACTCAGCCAACCAATCACTATCTCAGGATCATCATGAAGCTATCAAGCCACACCCTAGCAACCATTTATTGACTCAAGGCAGCAAACAGCCAATCACAAATTGCCTTCAACACTTCTAGCCACGCCCTGGCAAACATTACACATGCTAGCAGTGAATAACTACATGCTAACAGCAATTAGTTTACAGTTAAACTACATGGTTGCATTATACTAGCAACATGCTAATGATGTTAGGAACATGCTAGCAGTGTAGTCGCACAGGGCAAGCACCAAAAATTCTATTTCTCATTATTCTTTTACTTTATTACAAGGAAATGTCATGTCTGTGTGATTGTGTTCATGTTGTTGTTTGATTTGGGGCTCTCTCTTGCCCTCATGCGGCGCAGGAATATGCCAACTCTGGCTGGAATCTGAACAACATGCCCGTGCTGGAGCAGTCGGTGCTGACGCACATCAGCGGAGACATCAGCGGCATGAAGCTGCCCTGGCTGTACGTGGGCATGTGCTTCTCATCCTTCTGCTGGCACATCGAGGACCACTGGAGCTACTCCATCAACTTCCTGCACTGGTGAGTGTGTGTGTGTGTGTGTGTGGGGAGCAGAGGCGAGTGAGTGTGTGTGTGTGTGTGTGTGTGGGGAGCAGAGGTGAGGAGGAGTGAGGGGAGCAGAGGAGTAGTGAGTGAGTAGCATGTGTAGGAGGAGGAGTGAAGAGGTGTAGGAGTGAAGTGAGGAGTAGAGGTGTGTGTAGGAGGAGTGAGGGGAGCAGAGGTGTGTGTGAGTGAGGAGTGAGGGTATAGAGGTGTAGGAGTGAGGAGTGAAGCAGAGGTGTGAGGAGTGAGGAGAGTGGAGTGAGAGGAGTGAACTGTGAGGAGTGAGTGTGAGTGACGGAGTATCAGAGTGTGTGTGTAAGTGAGGAGGAGGAGTGAGTGAGTGGAGGAGGAGGAGGAAAGTGAGGAGTGAAGTGAGGAGGAATAATGTGTGTAATGAGTGTAGAGTGTGTGAGTGAGAGTGAGGAGGAGGAGGAGGAGGAGGAGTGAGGAGGAGGAGGAGGAGGAGGAGGAGTGAGGAGGTGGAGTGAGTGAGGAGGAGTAAGGTGTATGAGTGTGTGTGAGTGTGTGTGAGTAGTGTGTGTGAGGAGGAGAGGAGGAGGAGGAGGAGGAGGAGTGAGGAGGAGTGAGGATGTGAGTGTGAGGAGGAGTGAGTGAGGAGGTGTGTGTGTGTGAGTGAGTGTGAGGAGTGTGAGTGAGGAGGAGGAAGTGAGTGAGGAGGAGGAGGAGGAGGAGGAGTGAGGAGGAGGAGTGAGGAGTGAGGAAGGAGTGAGTAGGAGAGGAGGATGTGAGTGTAGTGAGGAGTGGAGTGTGTGAGGTGTGTGTGTGTGAGGATGTGAGTATGAGGAGGAGGAGGAGTGAGGAGGAGTGAGGAGGAGTGAGTGAGGAGTGAGGAGGAGGAGTGAGTGAGGGTAGCAGATGTGAGAGGAGTGAGGAGGAGTGAGGAGTGAGGAGGAGTGAGGACGAGTGAGGAGGAGTGGAGTGAGGAGTGAGGAGTGACAGAGGAGTGAGTGAGGGACAGTGAGGAGGAGTGAAGGAGGAGGAGGAGGAGTGTGTAGGAGGACTGTGTGTGTGTGTGAGGAGTGAGGAGGTGTGAGGAGTGAGGAGGAGTGTGTGTGAGTGAGGAGGAGGAGGAGTGAGGAGTGAGGAGGAGGAGTGAGTGAGGAGTGAGGAGGAGGAGGAGGAGTGTGTGTGAGGAGTGAGGAGTGAGGAGGAGGAGTGATTAGTGAGTGAGGACAGGAGTGAGGGAGTGAGTGACAGGAGTGAGGAGTGAGGAGAGTGGAGGAGGTGACTGTGTGTGTGTGTGTGTGGAGTGAGTGAGGAGTGTGAGTGTGTGTGAGGAGTGAGTGAGGAGGAGGAGGAGTGAGGAGGAGGAGGAGTGAGTGAGTGAGTGAGGAGGAGTGAGTGAGGAGTGAGTGATCAGGAGTGTGAGTGACTGTGAGTGTGGGAGTGACTGTGAGTGTGTGTGTGTGTGTGTGAGTGAGTGAGGAGAGTGTAGTGAGGAGGAGGAGTGAGGATAGGAGTGAGTGTGTGAGTGACTGTGAGTGAGGAGTGAGTGAGTGGAGTGTGTGAGTGTGAGTGTGTGTGTGTGAGGAGTCTCTAGAGTGAGTGTGTGTGTGAGGAGTGAGGAGTGAGTGAGAGTGGAGGAGGTGGAGGAGTGAGTGTGTGAGTGTGGAGTGAGGAGTGAGGAGTGAGTGAGGAGTGAGTGAGTGAGTGAGTGAGGAGGAGTGAGGAGTAGGAGGAGTGAGTGAGTGAGGAGTGTGAGGAGTAGGAGTGTGAGTGAGTGACTGTGAGTGTGTGAGTGACTGTGTGAGTGACTGTGTGAGTGATGTGAGTGTGTGTGTGAGTGAGTGAGGAGTGAGTGTGAGTGAGTGACAGTGAGGAGTGAGGAGTGACTGTGAGGAGTGAGGAGTGTGGAGGTGGAGTGTGTGTGTGAGTGAGTGAGTGAGTGAGTGTGTGAGTGGAGTGTGTGTGTGTGTGTGTGTGTGTGAGGAGTGAGTGTGTGAGGTGTGAGGAGTGGGAGTGAGGAGGAGTGAGTGAGTGAGTGTGGAGAGTGTGTGGAGTGAGAGGAGGAGGAGGTGAGTGTGAGTGAGGAGGAGTGAGAGTGTGGAGGAGGAGGAGTGAGTGGAGGAGGAGGAGTGAGGAGGAGGAGTGAGGAGGAGTGGAGTGAGGAGAGGAGTGAGGAGGAGGAGTGGAGTGAGTGAGAGAGAGAGAGTGAGGGAGAGTGAGGAGTGAGTGAGTGAGGAGTGGAGGAGGAGTGAGTGAGGAGAGGTGAGTGGAGTGAGGAGGAGTAGCAGAGTGAGGAGTGAGGAGTGAGCAGAGGTGTGGAGGAGGAGGAGGAGGAGGAGGAGTGAGGAGGAGGAGGGTGAGGAGTGTGAGGAGTGAGGGTGATGTGAGGAGGAGTGAGAGAGAGCAGAGGTGGAGTGAGGAGGAGGAGAGGTAGTGAGTGAGGAGTGAGGAGGAGTGAGTGAGGAGCAGAGGTGGAGGAGAGTGAGGAGTGAGGGCAGAGGAGTGAGGTGGAGGAGTGAGGTAGCAGAGGTGAGGAGGAGTGAGTGAGTGAGGAGGAGGAGGAGTGAGATGTGAGTCAGTGAGGAGGAGTGAGGAGGAGTGAGTGAGTGAGGAGGAGGAGGAGGAGGAGGAGGAGTGAGAGTGGAGGAGGAGTGAGGAGGAGTGTGTGAGTGTGTGAGTGTGTGAGTGAGTGAGGAGTGAGTGAGTGAGTGTGTGTGTGTGTGTGTGTGTAGTGTGTGTGTGGAGTGTGTGAGTGTAGGAGGAGTGAGTGAGTGAGGAGGGAGAGGAGTGACTGTGAGTGACTGTGAGGAGTGACTGTGAGGAGTGAGGAGGAGTGTGGAGTGAGGTGAGGAGTGAGTGACTGGAGTGAGGAGTGACAGTGTGTGAGTGACTGTGAGTGTGTGAGGAGTGAGTGTGTGTGAGGAGGTGAGTGAGTGAGTGAGGAGTGAGGAGTGACTGTGTGAGTGGTGAGTGGTGGAGTGAGGAGTGAGTGAGTGAGGAGTGTGTGAGTGAGTGTGGAGGAGTGTGAGTGAGTGTGTGGAGTGAGGAGGAGGAGTGAGTGAGTGAGGAGTGAGTGTGTGAGTGTGGGAGGTGTGAGGTGTGAGTGAGTGAGTGAGGAGTGAGGAGGAGGAGTGAGGAGTGAGGAGGAGTGGAGTGTGTGAGTGAGTGAGGAGGAGTGAGGAGAGGAGGAGTGAGTGTGTGAGTGAGTGAGAGTGAGTGAGTGAGTGTGTGAGTGAGGAGGAGTGAGTGGAGGAGGAGTGAGTGAGGAGTGAGGAGGAGTGAGTGGAGTGAGGAGTGACTGTGTGAGTGACTGAGTGGTGAGTGAGTGTGTGAGGAGTGTGTGAGGAGGAGGAGTGTGAGGAGTGTGAGTGAGTGTGTGAGGAGGAGGAGGAGGTGAGGAGTGAGTGGAGGAGAGGAGTGAGGAGAGGAGTGAGGAGGAGTGAGTGAGGAGTGAGGAGAGGAGGAGGAGGAGGAGTGAGGAGTGAGTGTGAGGAGGAGTGACTGTGTGAGTGACTGAGTGAGGTGTGAGTGTGGAGTGAGGAGTGAGTGGAGTGTGAGTGTGTGAGTGTGAGTGTGTGAGTGTGTGTGAGTGAGGAGTGTGAGTGTGGAGGAGTGAGGAGGAGTGAGGAGTGAGGAGTGAGTGGAGTGAGGAGGAGTGAGTGAGTGGAGTGAGGAGGAGGAGTGAGGAGCAGAGGTGTGAGGAGGAGTGTGGAGTGAGTGAGTGAGGAGTGAGGTGGAGGAGGAGGAGGAGGAGTGAGTGTGGGAGGAGTGAGTGAGGAGGAGTGAGGAGTGAGTGGAGAGAGAGGTGAGAGGAGGAGTGAGAGTGAGGAGTGAGGAGGAGTGAGTGAGTGGAGGAGTGAGGAGGAGTGAGGAGGAGGTGTGAGTGAGGAGGAGGAGTGAGTGAGAGGAGGAGTGAGGAGTGAGTGTGCAGAGTGTGGAGGAGTGAGGAGTGAGGAGTGAGGAGGAGGAGTGAGTGAGGAGGAGTGGAGTGAGGAGGAGTGAGGGTGAGGAGTGAGTGAGTGAGTGAGGGTAGCAGAGTGTGTGGAGGAGTGAGGGAGGAGGAGGAGTGAGGAGGAGTGAGAGTGAGAGGAGGAGTGGGAGGAGTGAGGAGTGAGGTGTGAGGAGTGAGGAGTGAGTGAGTGAGGAGTGAGTGAGTGAGTGAGTGAGTGAGGAGAGTGAGGAGTGAGTGAGTGAGGAGGAGAGGTGAGTGGAGGAGTGAGGGAGGAGGTGTGGAGGAGGAGTGAGGAGTGAGGGTGAGAGAGGTGTGAGGAGGAGGAGTGAGGGTAGCAGAGGTGTGTGAGGAGTGAGGAGAGGAGTGAGTGAGGGGGAGAGTGAGGTGTGGAGGAGTGAGGAGTGAGTGAGAGGAGTGAGGAGGAGTGTGGAGTGAGGAGTGAGTGTGAGTGTGTGAGTGTGAGAGTGAGTGTGACAGGAGGAGTGTGTGAGGAGGAGGAGGAGGAGTGAGTGAGGAGAGGTGTGAGGAGGAGGAGGAGGAGTGAGTGAGTGAGTGAGGAGGAGGAGTGAGGAGAGGTGTGAGGAGGAGGAGGAGTGAGTGAGGGAGTGAGAGGTGTGAGTGAGTGAGTGAGTGACAGGAGGAGTGACAGGAGGAGTGTGAGTGAGTGAGGAGGAGGAGTGAGGTGAGGAGTGAGTGAGTGACAGTGAGGAGTGAGTGACAGTGAGGAGTGTGAGGAGTGAGGAGTGAGTGTGAGGAGTGAGTGTGGAGGAGGAGTGAGTGAGTGAGGAGAGGTGTGAGGAGGAGTGAGGACAGGAGGAGTGAGTGACAGTGAGTGAGTGTGAGTGAGTGAGGAGGAGGAGTGAGGTAGCAGAGGTGTGAGGAGTGAGTGAGGAGGAGTGAGGAGGAGGAGGGAGGAGGAGTGAGGGTAGCAGAGGTGTGAGGAGTGAGTGAGGAGTGAGGGTAGCAGAGGAGTGAGTGAGTGAGTGAGTGAGGGTAGCAGAGGTGTGAGGAGTGAGGAGTGAGGAGTGAGTGAGGGTAGCAGAGGTGTGAGGAGTGAGTGAGTGAGTGAGTGAGTGAGTGAGTGAGTGTGTGAGTGAGTGAGTGAGTGAGTGAGTGAGGAGTGAGTGACTGTGGAGTGAGTGACTGTGAGTGTGTGTGTGTGTGTGTGAGTGAGGAGGAGTGAGGAGAGTGAGTGAGGAGTGAGTGAGTGAGTGGAGTGTGGAGTGAGGAGTGAGTGAGTGAGGAGTGAGTGAGGAGGAGTGAGGAGTGAGTGAGGAGAGTGAGGAGGAGTGATGTGAGTGGGGACTGTGTGTGAGTGACGAGTGAGTGACTGTGGGAGTGTGTGAGGAGTGAGTGAGTGTGTGTGAGGAGGATGAGTGAGTGAGTGAGTGTGTGAGTGACTGTGTGTGAGTGTGTGAGTGAGTGAGTGAGTGAGTGAGTGTGTGAGGAGGAGTGTGTGAGTGAGTGTGTGAGGAGGTGTGAGTGAGTGAGAGTGAGGAGGAGTGAGTGTGTGAGTGTGTGAGGAGTGAGTGTGAGTGAGTGAGTTTGTGAGTGTGTGAGGGAGGAGGAGGAGTGTGTGAGTGAGTGAGTGTGTGTGAGTGACTGTGAGAGGAGTGAGTGAGTGAGTGAGTGAGTGAGGAGGAGAGGAGTGTGTGAGGAGGAGTGAGGAGTGTGAGTGTGGAGGAGTGTGTGAGTGAGTGAGTGTGTGAGTGATCAGTGAGTGACTGGGAGTGAGGAGTGAGGAGGAGTGTGTGAGTGACTGTGTGAGTGACTGTGAGTGTGTGACTGAGGAGTGAGGAGTGAGGAGTGAGTGAGTGAGGAGGAGGAGTGAGTGAGTGAGTGAGGAGGAGTGGGAGTGAGGAGTGAGTGAGTGAGTGAGGTAGCAGAGGAGTGGAGGAGTGAGTGAGTGAGTGAGGAGTGAGTGAGTAGCAGAGGTGTGAGGAGTGAGTGAGGAGTGAGTGAGTGAGTGAGTGAGGGTAGCAGAGGTGGAGTGAGGAGTGAGGAGTGAGGGTAGCAGAGGAGGAGTGTGGAGAGTGAGGAGGAGTGAGGGCAGAGTGTGGAGTGAGGGAGTGAGGAGTGAGGGTGGAGGTGAGTGAGTGAGTGAGTGAGGAGTGAGTGAGGAGTGAGTGAGGAGTGAGTGACAGTGAGGAGTGAGTGACTGTGAGTGAGTGAGTGACTGTGAGTGTGTGTGTGTGTGTGTGTGTGTGTGAGGAGTGAGGAGTGAGTGTGTGAGTGTGTGAGGAGTGAGTGAGTGGAGTGTGTGAGGAGTGAGTGAGGAGTGAGTGAGGAGAGTGAGTGTGTCAGTGAGTGAGTGAGTGAGGAGTGAGTGAGTGAGTGAGGAGTGAGTGAGTGACTGTGTGTGAGTGACTGTGAGGAGTGAGTGAGTGAGTGTGTGAGTGAGTGACTGTGAGGAGTGAGTGACTGTGTGAGTGACTGTGAGTGTGTGAGGAGTGAGTGAGTGAGTGTGTGTGGAGTGAGTGACTGTGGAGTGAGTGAGGAGTGTGTGAGTGACTGTGTGTGAGTGATGAGTGTGTGAGTGTGTGAGTGAGTGTGAGTGAGGTGTGAGGAGTGAGTGAGTGAGAGTGTGTGAGTGAGTGAGTGAGTGAGAGTGAGAGTGAGTGAGTGAGTGTGTGAGGAGGAGTGAGTGAGTGAGTGAGTGTGTGAGGAGTGAGGAGTGAGTGAGTGAGGAGGAGTGGAGTGAGGAGTGAGGAGTGAGTGAGTGGAGTGAGGAGTGGAGTGAGTGTGGAGTGAGGAGGAGTGAGAGGAGAGGAGGAGTGAGTGAGGAGGAGGAGTGAGGAGTGAGGTGAGTGGAGTGAGTGAGGAGGAGTGAGGAGGAGTGAGTGAGTGAGAGGAGTGAGTGAGGAGTGAGGAGTGAGTGTGTGAGGTGGAGTGAGTGAGGAGGAGAGTGAGTGAGTGAGTGTGAGGAGTGAGTGAGTGAGTGAGAGTGAGGAGAGGAGTGAGTGAGGAGGAGTGAGTGAGGAGTGTGTGAGTGAGTGAGGAGGAGTGAGTGAGTGTGTGTGTGTGAGTGAGTGTGAGGAGTGTGTGAGGAGTGAGTGAGTGAGGAGTGAGTGAGTGAGGAGTGGAGGAGTGTGGAGTGTGTGAGTGAGTGAGTGAGGAGGAGTGGGAGGTGTGTGAGTGTGAGTGACTGTGTGTGAGTGATGGAGGAGTGAGTGAGTGAGTGAGTGAGTGAGGAGTGAGTGAGTGGAGTGAGTGAGTGTGAGTGACTGTGTGGAGTGAGTGGAGTGAGGAGGAGTGAGTGAGTGAGGAGTGAGGAGTGAGTGAGAGTGAGTGTGTGAGTGACTGTGTGAGTGACTGTGTGAGTGACTGTGTGAGTGACTGTGAGTGTGTGAGTGAGGAGGAGTGTGTGTGAGTGAGTGACTGAGGAGTGAGTGAGTGAGGAGTGAGTGAGTGAGGAGGAGTGGAGTGAGGAGTGAGGAGTGAGGAGGAGTGAGTGAGTGAGTGAGTGAGGAGTGAGTGAGGAGTGAGTGAGTGTGAGTGACTGTGTGAGTGAGTGTGTGAGTGATGTGGGAGTGAGTGAGTGAGTGGAGGAGTGAGTGAGTGAGTGAGTGAGTGAGGAGTGAGTGAGTGTGTGAGTGACTGTGAGTGTGAGTGTGTGAGGAGTGAGTGTGTGAGTGAGTGAGTGAGTGAGTGTGGAGTGAGTGGAGTGAGTGAGGAGTGAGTGAGTGAGTGAGTGAGGAGTGAGTGAGTGAGTGAGTGAGTGAGTGAGGAGTGAGTGAGGAGTGAGTGAGGTGAGTGAGGAGAGTGAGTGAGTGAGTGAGTGAGTGAGTGAGTGAGTGAGGAGTGAGGAGTGAGTGTGAGTGTGTGAGGAGTGAGTGAGTGAGTGAGTGTGTGAGGAGTGAGTGAGTGGTGAGTGAGTGAGGAGTGAGTGAGGAGTGAGTGGAGTGAGTGAGTGGAGTGAGTGAGTGAGTGAGTGAGTGAGGAGGAGTGAGTGAGTGTGTGAGTGAGTGAGTGTGTGAGTGAGTGTGAGGAGTGTGAGTGTGTGAGTGAGTGAGTGAGTGAGGAGTGAGTGTGTGAGTGACTGTGTGTGGAGTGACTGTGAGGAGTGAGTGAGGAGTGAGTGAGTGTGTGAGTGACTGTGTGTGAGTGACTGTGTGAGTGACTGTGAGTGAGGAGTGAGTGAGTGAGTGAGTGAGTGAGAGTGAGTGAGTGTGTGAGGTGTGAGTGAGTGAGTGAGTGAGTGAGTGAGTGAGTGAGTGAGTGAGTGAGGAGAGTGAGGAGTGAGTGAGTGAGTGAGTGTGAGTGACTGTGTGAGTGACTGTGAGTGTGTGAGTGAGTGAGTGAGTGTGTGTGAGTGAGTGACTGTGAGTGTGAGTGAGTGAGTGTGTGAGTGAGTGAGTGAGTGAGTGACAGTGAGTGTGTGTGTGAGTGTGTGTGTGTGTGAGAGAGTGAGACAGTGTGTGAGTGAGTGAGTGTGTGTGTGTGTGTGTGTGTGTGTGAGTGAGTGACTGTGAGTGTGAGTGTGTGTGTGTGTGTGTGTGTGTGTGTGTGTGTGTGTGTGAGTGAGTGACAGTGAATGAGTGAGTGTGTGATGCTCACCTGTGTGTGTGTTCAGGGGCGAGCCCAAGACCTGGTACGGTGTTCCAGCGCACGCCGCGGAGCAGCTGGAGACGGTCATGAAGAAAGTGGCCCCGGAGCTCTTCGACTCCCAGCCGGACCTCCTGCACCAGCTCGTCACCCTGATGAACCCCAACGTCCTCATGGAGCACGCGGCACCCGCACACACACACACACACACACACACACACACACACACACACACACACACACACACACACACACACACACACACACACACACACACACACACACACACACACACACACACACACACACACACACACACACACACACACACACACAGACACACACACACACACACACACGCACACACACACACGCAGACACACACACACACACACACACACACACACACACTCACAGACACAGACAGACACAAACACACGAGGCGAGCAAGTAGAACGCAGGGTCGTAACACCTCCCTCCTAAAAAAAAAAAGATTCGGCAACGAATCTAAAAACAAAAAAAACATCATTAAACACCATCCAGAATGAACACAATAAGTTCTGGTGGTCCACAGGAACGTTGCTTTCTCTTCATTCTTTAACACCTCTGGGCCCAGAGCTGCAAAGAAAAAGGAACAAACACCGTAGAAATGATGTTACGCTCTAGGAAGTGCATCAGCTATAACATTATCTTTTCCTCGAATATGTTTAATCTCAAGATGGAACGGTTGTAAAATGAGACTCCATCGCATTGATCCTCGATATATCTCAATGTTGTACAGCCAACACTAGGGCAAGAGCCTCTTTCTCAATGGTGGAATATACCGGTTGGTGTCGATTAAATTTCTTAGAAAAGTAACTTATAGGATGTTGAACCTGGTTCGAATCCTCCTGCAGGAGAACAGCGCCCGCACCGCAAGCACTCGCATCAATTGCAAGACTAAAAGACTTTTCAAAATTCGGAGCCGTCAAAACAGGTGCACATGTCAGCAAAGCCTTACAATTTTCGAAAGCTTGCTGACAGGACTCAGACCACTGAAAAGACAACTTCGGACTCAATAAATCGGTAAGAGGTGAGACTACACTGGCAAAATTTTCGCAAAAACTCCGATAGTATCCCACCATGCCGAGAAATTGTCGTAATTCACGCCGAGTGGTGGGAACTGGAAAGTTACAAATGGCTTCTACCTTAGTCTCAATAGGCTTTACACAACCATTTCCCACTACCTTACCCAAATAGGTAACGGTTGCCTTCGCGAATTCAGACTTAGCGAGATTTACTGTAAGATTAGCCTTTGCTAAACGAGAAAATAATTCCTTAATCTGGTTAAGATGCTCAGACCAGGAGGAACTATACAACACGACGTCATCAAGATATGCCTCACATCCGGACATTCCATACAGTATATGGTTTACGAGTCGCTGGAAAGTCGCGGGTGCATTTCGAACTCCGAAAGGCATTTCTGTATACTGCAGGAAGGCGTCAGGCGTAACGAAGGCAGATAATTCTTTCGCACGATTAGTCAAAGGCACTTGCCAATACCCTTTAAGAGGTCGAATTTACTAACGTAACGGGCAGAGCCAATATGATCGCAGTCATCAACTCGAGGTAAAGGAAAACAGTCCGGCTTTGTCACTGAGTTAAGTTTCGATAATCTGTGCAGAATCGATATGAGCCATCAGGTTTATTTACTAGAACACAAGGAGAACTCCATGAACTGAAACTTGATTCAGCCAGATTATGAGTAAGCAGATAGTTCACCTCTTGTTTCAGCAAATCTCTTTTAAAAGGATTGACTCGATAGGCATTCTGTTTAACTGGACATGAGGTTCCTACGTCGATATCATGTTCTATGACAGAAGTGCGACCAGGGACATCAAGGAAAAGAGAGGAAAGGACACCACCAATTCAGTGACATCATTCTTCTCTTTCTCTGTCAAATAAGAAAGATGAGAGGACAGGTTAAGAAGAATCTCTGAGTTTTTAAGTCGCCCGTCGACTTTTTCTCGAGAAAGAAAACTCTCATCTTCATCAGCATGCTCTAAGGAATCCCCACTCGTGCTGCGAAAGAGAGGAGACGATTCTGGAAAAGAGTTTACCACATTAACAGTAGCAGAACAAACAGGAGCTATATACAATTTCAACAGGTTACTATGACAGACTTGTACTTTTTTCCTCCGGTCAGGAGTATTCAACAGATAATTATTATTGGAAAGACGTTTAACTACCCTGTAGGGGCCGGTAAATTTAGCCTGAAATGGGTTGGCAGGTAGAGGCAGCAGAGCCAGTACTTGATCACCCAGTTGAAACTCTCTTAACTTAGCTTTTCTGTCAAAATGTTGTTGCATTTTTCTCTGAGACTTACTCAACTTCTTGTTAGCGAGAGCTCGTGCCTCATACAATCTACGTCGGAATCCATTCACATAATCAGAAATATTTTCCAAGATTGAGACCGCCACTGCTCAGCTAACACAGCTGTAGGTCCTCGCACTACATGTCCAAACACCAATTCATTTGGGCTGAACCCAAGGCTTTCTTGGATTACCTCACGTATTAATAACATCCACGGCAGACCTTCTTCCCAATCCGCATCGAGTTCCACACAATATGACCTCAAAAGGGACTTCAGGGTTTGATGAAACCTCTCAAGAACTCCTTGACTCTGCGGATGATAGGCACTAGAAATATTGTGGTCTACTCGAAGTTGACGCAGGGCTTTTGAGAACTGCTTTGACATGAAGTTCGAACCCTGATCGGATTGAATAACTTTGGGAATTCCAAAGGTCGACATAAAATTAGTGAGGGCCTTCGAGACAGATTTTGTAGTGATGGACCTTAACGGATAAGCAGTAGGATAACGAGTAGTCTGGCACATAACGGTTAGAAGGTATTGGTGTCCAGTCTTAGACCGGGGTAAAGGACCAACACAGTCTATTATCAAATGCGCGAAAGGAGTGGAAACGACGGAAATAGGCTGCAACGGAGCAACAGGCACTTTTTGATTCGGTTTACCGGTGATCTGGCATGTATGACAAGATCGAATATATTTTGCCACATCCCGTTTTACCTTAGGCCAATAGAACTGCCGCAAGATCCGATCATACGTTTTACGAACTCCGGTATGACCAGCAAGTCCTTGATGAGCCAAATGCAACACAGAGTTTCTTACTGCAAAAGGAACCACAATCTGAATTTTAGGTTCTAGAGAAACATCTTTATGCAGGACCACTGTCCGACAAAGCAAACCATCATCAAGAAAGTACGAAGAGGATGGAGCATCAGAACACTTCTTAGACCCTGCTGCAGAAAATAAAGGCTTAAGAGTGTCATCGCTCCGTTGAGCTCTAATCAAATCCTCTCGAGAGATCTGTAACAAAGGAGTCAGAGAACAGAAACGACTGCGCGGCTCCCGTATCTCGAAGAAGACGTACTGGTACCGTTTCATTTGAACCAGGCAATGACACATTTCCCCCAGTGATAAAGGGTGTATAATCAACGGTTATGCACTGATCAATAGATTTATCACTAGAACTAAATAAATGACAATCTTTCTCATCACCAGTGTCAATAGTGAATGGTGAGGTAGAAACTAAAGCAACAGGTTTCGACAATCTCTCTTTCTTCTTGAGAATAAGACAGTCAGATATTTTATGACCAGGCTTTTTACAATAAAAGCAAACCATGTCTCGTGAGAGGGCCGGTTTACTAGCAGGTTCAGCAACTGTTGCCCTAATATTCCCACTCATCACAGGAGACTTTGTCTTAGGTTGACAGCC
>CM040923.1:117500-132500 GCA_023029165.1 Gobiocypris rarus
CTCACACACACACACACACACCTCCCTCAGCAGCCACACGAGTGCAGTCATGCGTCTGCTCACACACACACACACACCTCCTCAGCAGCCACACGAGTGCAGTCATGCGTCTGCTCACACACACACACACACACACTCCTCAGCAGCCACACGAGTGCAGTCATGAGTGCGTCTGCTCACACACACACACCTCCCTCAGCAGCCACACGAGTGCAGTCATGAGTGCGTCTGCTCACACACACACACACACACCTCCCTCAGCAGCCACACGAGTGCAGTCATGAGTGCGTCTGCTCACACACACCACACACACACCTCCCTCAGCAGCCACACGAGTGCAGTCATGAGTGTGTCTGCTCACACACACACACACCTCCCTCAGCAGCCACACGAGTGCAGTCATGAGTGCGTCTGCTCACACACACACACACACACACCTCCTCAGCAGCCACACGAGTGCAGTCATGAGTGCGTCTGCTCACACACACACACACACCTCCTCAGCAGCCACACGAGTGCAGTCATGAGTGCGTCTGCTCACACACACACACACCTCCCTCAGCAGCCACACGAGTGCAGTCATGAGTGCGTCTTCTCACACACACACACACACCTCCCTCAGCAGCCACACGAGTGCAGTCATGAGTGCGTCTGCTCACACACACACACACACACCTCCTCAGCAGCCACACGAGTGCAGTCATGAGTGCGTCTGCTCACACACACACACACCTCCTCAGCAGCCACACGAGTGCAGTCATGAGTGCGTCTGCTCACACACACACACACCTCCCTCAGCAGCCACACGAGTGCAGTCATGAGTGCGTCTGCTCACACACACACACCTCCCTCAGCAGCCACACGAGTGCAGTCATGAGTGCGTCTGCTCACACACACACACACCTCCTCAGCAGCCACACGAGTGCAGTCATGAGTGCGTCTGCTCACACACACACACCTCCTCAGCAGCACCACGAGGTGCAGTCATGAGTGTCTGCTCACACACACACACACCTCCTCAGCAGCCACGAGTGCAGTCATGAGTGCGCCTGCTCACACACACCTCCTCAGCAGCCACACATAGACACACACACACAGACAGACACACACACACACACACACACCTCCCTCCCAGCAGCTACACAGAGTGCAGTCATGAGTGCGTCACACACCTGCTCACACACACACACACACACACAGCAGCCACACGAGTGCAGTCATGAGTGTGTCTGCTCACACACACACCTCCCTCAGCAGCCACACGAGAGTGCAGTCATGAGTGTGTCTGCTCACACACACACACACCTCCTCAGCAGCAAACACACACACACACACTCAGACACACACACACACACACACACCTCCTCAGCAGCCACACGAGTGCAGTCATGAGTGCGTCTGCTCACACACACACACACTCCTCCTCAGCAGCCACACGAGTGCAGTCATGAGTGCGTCTGCTCACACACACACACTCCCTCAGCAGCCACACGAGTGCAGTCATGAGTGCGTCTGCTCACACACACACACACACCTCCTCAGCAGCCACACGAGTGCAGTCATGAGTGCGTCTGCCCACACACACACACACACCTCCTCAGCAGCCACACGAGTGCTGTCATGAGTGCGTCTTCTCACACACACACACACACACCTCCTCAGCAGCCACACGAGTGCAGTCATGCGAGTGCGTCTGCTCACACACACACACACACCTCCTCAGCAGCCACACGAGTGCAGTCATGAGTGTGTCTGCTCACACACACACACACCTCCTCAGCAGCCACACGAGTGCAGTCATGAGTGCCTGCTCACACACACACACACACTCCCTCAGCAGCCACACGAGTGCAGTCATGAGTGCGTCTGCTCACACACACACACCTCCCTCAGCAGCCACACGAGTGCAGTCATGAGTGCGTCTGCTCACACACACACACACACACCTCCTCAGCAGCCACACGAGTGCAGTCATGAGTGCGTCTGCTCACACACACACACACCTCCTCAGCAGCCACACGAGTGCAGTCATGAGTGCGCCTGCTCACACACACACACACACACACCCTCAGCAGCCACACGAGTGCAGTCATGAGTGCGTCTGCTCACACACACACACACACACACACCTCCCTCAGCAGCCACACGAGTGCAGTCATGAGTGCGTCTGCTCACACACACACACCTCAGCTCAGCCAGCACGAGTGCAGTCATGAGTGCGTCTGCTCACACACACACACCTCCTCAGCAGCCACACGAGTGCAGTCATGAGTGCGTCTGCTCACACACACACACCTCCTCAGCAGCCACACGAGTGCAGTCATGAGTGCGTCTTCTCACACACACACACACACACCTCCTCAGCAGCCACACGAGTGCAGTCATGAGTGCGTCTGCTCACACACACACACACCTCCTCAGCAGCCACGAGTGCAGTCATGAGTGTCTGCTCACACACACACACCTCCCTCAGCAGCCACACGAGTGCAGCCGCGAGTGCGTCTGCTCACACACACACACACACACTCCCTCAGCAGCCACACGAGTGCAGTCATGAGTGCGTCTGCTCACACACACACACACCTCCTCAGCAGCCACACGAGTGCTGTCATGAGTGCGTCTTCTCACACACACACACACACACCTCCTCAGCAGCCACACGAGTGCAGTCATGAGTGCGTCTGCTCACACACACACACACTCCTCAGCAGCCACACGAGTGCAGTCATGAGTGCGTCTGCTCACACACACACACACACCTCCTCAGCCACACGAGTGCAGTCATGAGTGTGTCTGCTCACACACACACACACCTCCTCAGCAGCCACACGAGTGCAGTCATGAGTGCGTCTGCTCACACACACACACACCTCCTCAGCAGCCACACGAGTGCAGTCATGAGTGCCTGCTCACACACACACACCTCCTCAGCAGCCACACGAGTGCAGTCATGAGTGCGCCTGCTCACACACACACACACACACCTCCTCAGCAGCCACACGAGTGCAGTCATGAGTGTCTGCTCACACACACACCTCCTCAGCAGCCACACGAGTGCAGTCATGAGTGCGTCTGCTCACACACACACACACACACCTCCTCAGCAGCCACACGAGGTGTAGTCGCGAGTGCGTCTGCTCACACACACACACACACACACCTCCTCAGCAGCCACACGAGTGCAGTCATGAGTGCGTCTGCTCACACACACACACACACACACCTCCTCAGCAGCCACACGAGTGCAGTCATGAGTGCGTCTGCTCACACACACACACACACACACACACCTCCTCAGCAGCCACACGAGTGCAGTCATGAGTGCGTCTGCTCACACACACACACACACACACACACCTCCTCAGCAGCCACACGAGTGCAGTCATGAGTGTGTCTGCTCACACACACACACACACACCTCCTCAGCAGCCACACGAGTGCAGTCATGAGTGCGTCTGCTCACACACACACACACCTCCTCAGCAGCCACACGAGTGCAGTCATGAGCGTCTGCTCACACACACACACACCTCCTCAGCAGCCACACGAGTGCAGTCATGAGGCGTCTGCTCACACACACACACACACCTCCCTCAGCAGCCACACGAGTGCAGTCATGAGTGCGGCCTGCTCACACACACACACACACACACCTCCTCAGCAGCCACACGAGTGCAGTCATGAGTGCGTCTGCTCACACACACACACCTCCTCTCAGCAGCCACACGAGTGCAGTCATGAGTGCCTGCTCACACACACACACACCTCCCTCAGCAGCCACACGAGTGCAGTCATGAGTGCGTCTGCTCACACACACACACACACCTCCTCAGCAGCCACACGAGTGCAGTCATGAGTGTGTCTGCTCACACACACACACCTCCCTCAGCAGCCACACGAGTGCAGTCATGAGTGCGTCTGCTCACACACACACACACACACCTCCTCAGCAGCCACACGAGTGCAGTCATGAGTGCGTCTGCTCACACACACACACACCTCCTCAGCAGCCACACGAGTGCAGTCATGAGTGCGCCTGCTCACACACACACACACACACACACTCCTCTCAGCAGCCACACGAGTGCAGTCATGAGTGCGTCTGCTCACACACACACACACACACCTCAGCAGCCACACGAGTGCAGTCATGAGTGCGTCTGCTCACACACACACACACACACACCTCCTCAGCAGCCACACGAGTGCAGTCATGAGTGCGTCTGCTCACACACACACCACCCTCAGCAGCCACACGAGTGCAGTCATGAGTGCGTCTGCTCACACACACACACACACACCTCCCTCAGCAGCCACACGAGTGCAGCAGTCATGAGTGCGTCTGCTCACACACACACACACACCTCCTCAGCAGCCACACGAGTGCAGTCATGAGTGCGTCTGCTCACACACACACACCTCCTCAGCAGCCACACGAGTGCAGTCATGAGTGCGCCTGCTCACACACACACACACACCTCCTCAGCAGCCACACGAGTGCAGTCATGAGTGCGTCTGCTCACACACACACACACCCTCAGCAGCCACACGAGTGCAGTCATGAGTGCGTCTTCTCACACACACACACACACACACCTCCTCAGCAGCCACACGAGTGCAGTCATGAGTGCGTCTGCTCACACACACACACACCTCCCTCAGCAGCCACACGAGTGCAGTCATGAGTGCGTCTGCTCACACACACACACCTCCCTCAGCAGCCACACGAGTGCAGTCATGAGTGCGTCTGCTCACACACACACACACACACCTCCTCAGCAGCCACACGAGTGCAGTCATGAGTGCGCCTGCTCACACACACACACACACACCTCCTCAGCAGCCACACGAGTGCAGTCATGAGTGCGTCTGCTCACACACACACACCTCCTCAGCAGCCACACGAGTGCAGTCATGAGTGCGCCTGCTCACACACACACACCTCCTCAGCAGCCACACGAGGTGCAGTCATGAGTGTGTCTGCTCACACACACACACACCTCCTCAGCAGCCACACGAGTGCAGTCATGAGTGCGTCTGCTCACACACACACACACACCTCCTCAGCAGCCACACGAGTGCAGTCATGAGTGCGTCTGCCCACACACACACACACACTCCTCAGCAGCCACACGAGTGCTGTCATGAGTGCGTCTTCTCACACACACACACACACACCTCCCTCAGCAGCCACACGAGTGCAGTCATGAGTGCGTCTGCTCACACACACACACACACACTCCTCAGCAGCCACACGAGTGCAGTCATGAGTGCGTCTGCCCACACACACACACACACCTCCTCAGCAGCCACACGAGTGCTGTCATGAGTGCGTCTTCTCACACACACACACACACACCTCCTCAGCAGCCACACGAGTGCAGTCATGAGTGCGTCTTCTCACACACACACACACCTCCTCAGCAGCCACACGAGTGCAGTCATGAGTGCGTCACACACACACACACCTCCTCAGCAGCCACACGAGTGCAGTCATGAGTGTCTGCTCACACACACACACACACCTCCTCAGCAGCCACACGAGTGCAGTCATGAGTGTGTCTGCTCACACACACACACCTCCTCAGCAGCCACACGAGTGCAGTCATGAGTGCGTCTGCTCACACACACACACACCTCCTCAGCAGCCACACGAGTGCAGTCATGAGTGCGTCTGCTCACACACACACACCTCCCTCAGCAGCCACACGAGTGCAGTCATGAGTGCGTCTGCTCACACACACACACACCTCCCTCAGCAGCCACACGAGTGCAGGGAGTGCGTCTGCTCACACACACACACCTCCTCAGCAGCCACAGTGCAGTCATGAGTGCGTCTGCTCACACACACACACACACCTCCTCAGCAGCCACACGAGTGCAGTCATGAGTGCGTCTGCTCACACACACACACACACACACACACCTCCTCAGCAGCCACACGAGTGCAGTCAGTGCGTCTGCTCACACACACACACACACCTCCTCAGCAGCCACACGAGTGCAGTCATGAGTGCGTCTGCTCACACACACACACACCTCCTCAGCAGCCACACGAGTGCAGTCATGAGTGCGTCTGCTCACACACACACACACCTCCTCAGCAGCCACACGAGTGCAGTCATGAGTGCGTCTGCTCACACACACACACACCTCCCTCAGCAGCCACACGAGTGCAGTCATGAGTGCGTCTGCTCACACACACACACCTCCTCAGCAGCCACACGAGTGCAGTCATGAGTGCGTCTGCTCACACACACACACACCTCCCTCAGCAGCCACACGAGTGCAGTCATGAGTGCGTCTGCTCACACACACACACACTCCTCAGCAGCCACACGAGTGCAGTCATGAGTGCGTCTGCTCACACACACACACACACACACCTCCTCAGCAGCCACACGAGTGCAGTCATGAGTGCGTCTGCTCACACACACACACACACACACACCTCCCTCAGCAGCCACACGAGTGCAGTCATGAGTGCGTCTGCTCACACACACACACACACACCTCCCTCAGCAGCCACACGAGTGCAGTCATGAGTGCGTCTGCTCACACACACACCTCCTCAGCAGCCACACGAGTGCAGTCATGAGTGCGTCTGCTCACACACACACACACCTCCCTCAGCAGCCACACGAGTGCAGTCATGAGTGCGTCTGCTCACACACACACACACCTCCTCAGCAGCCACACGAGTGCGAGTGTAGGCATGCGCCTGCTCACACACACACACACACACCTCCCTCAGCAGCCACACGAGTGCAGTCATGAGTGCGTCTGCTCACACACACACACCTCCTCAGCAGCCACACGAGTGCAGTCATGAGTGCGCCTGCTCACACACACACACACCTCCTCAGCAGCCACAGTGCCTGCTCACACACACACACACACACACACCTCCTCAGCAGCCACACGAGTGCAGTCATGAGTGCGTCTTCTCACACACACACACACACCTCCTCAGCAGCCACACGAGTGCAGTCATGAGTGCGTCTGCTCACACACACACACACCTCCTCAGCAGCCACACGAGTGCAGTCATGAGTGTGTCTGCTCACACACACACACCTCCTCAGCAGCCACACGAGTGCAGTCATGAGTGCGTCTGCTCACACACACACACACACCTCCTCAGCAGCCACACGAGTGCAGTCGAGTGCGTCTGCCCACACACACACACACACCTCCTCAGCAGCCACACGAGTGTGCATGAGTGCGCCTTCTCACACACACACACACCTCCTCAGCAGCCACACGAGTGCAGCGCGAGTGCCTGCTCACACACACACACACCTCCTCAGCAGCCACACGAGTGCAGTCATGAGTGCGCCTGCTCACACACACACACACACACCTCCTCAGCAGCCACACGAGTGCAGTCATGAGTGTGTCTGCTCACACACACACACACTCAGCAGCCACACGAGTGCAGTCATGAGTGCGCCTGCTCACACACACACACACCTCCCTCAGCAGCCACACGAGTGCAGTCATGAGTGCGTCTGCTCACACACACACACCTCCTCAGCAGCCACACGAGTGCAGTCATGAGTCTGCTCACACACACACACACACCTCCCTCAGCAGCCACACGAGTGCAGCCATGAGTGCGTCTGCTCACACACACACACACCTCCTCAGCAGCCACACGAGTGCAGTCATGAGTGCGTCTGCTCACACACACACACACACACCTCCTCAGCAGCCACACGAGTGCTGTCGCGAGTGCGTCTGCTCACACACACACACACACACACACACCTCAGCAGCCACACGAGTGCAGCCGCGAGTGCGTCTGCTCACACACACACACACACACACCTCCCTCAGCAGCCACACGAGTGCAGTCATGAGTGCGTCTGCTCACACACACACACACACACACCTCCCTCAGCAGCCACACGAGTGCAGTCATGAGTGCGTCTGCTCACACACACACACACACACACACACCTCCCTCAGCAGCCACACGAGTGCAGTCATGAGTGCGTCTGCTCACACACACACACACCTCCCTCAGCAGCCACACGAGTGCAGTCATGAGTGTGTCTGCTCACACACACACACACACACCTCCTCAGCAGCCACACGAGTGCAGTCATGAGTGCGTCTGCTCACACACACACACACACACCTCCTCAGCAGCCACACGAGTGCAGTCATGAGTGCGTCTGCTCACACACACACACCTCCCTCAGCAGCCACACGAGTGCAGGAGTGTGTCTGCTCACACACACACACACACACCTCCTCAGCAGCCACACGAGTGCAGTCATGAGTGCGTCTGCTCACACACACACACACACCTCCCTCAGCAGCCACACGAGTGCAGTCATGAGTGCGTCTGCTCACACACACACACACCTCCTCAGCAGCCACACGAGTGCAGTCATGAGTGCGTCTGCTCACACACACACACACACACCTCCTCAGCAGCCACACGAGTGCAGTCATGAGTGCGTCTGCTCACACACACACACACACCTCCCTCAGCAGCCACACGAGTGCAGTCATGAGTGCGTCTGCTCACACACACACACACACACACACCTCCTCAGCAGCCACACGAGTGCAGTCATGAGTGCGTCTGCTCACACACACACACACTCCTCAGCAGCCACACGAGTGCAGTCATGAGTGTGTCTGCTCACACACACACACACCTCCTCAGCAGCCACACGAGTGCAGTCATGAGTGCGTCTGCTCACACACACACACCTCCTCAGCAGCCACACGAGTGCAGTCATGAGTGCGTCTGCTCACACACACACACCTCCCTCAGCAGCCACACGAGTGCAGTCATGAGTGCGTCTGCTCACACACACACACCTCCCTCAGCAGCCACACGAGTGCAGTCATGAGTGTGTCTGCTCACACACACACACACCTCCTCAGCAGCCACACGAGTGCAGTCATGAGTGTGTCTGCTCACACACACACACCTCCTCAGCAGCCACACGAGTGCAGTCATGAGTGTGTCTGCTCACACACACACACCTCCCTCAGCAGCCACACGAGTGCAGTCATGAGTGTGTCACACACACACACACACCTCCTCAGCAGCCACACGAGTGCAGTCATGAGTGTGTCTGCTCACACACACACACACCTCCTCAGCAGCCACACGAGTGCAGTCATGAGTGCGTCTGCTCACACACACACACACACACCTCCTCAGCAGCCACACGAGTGCAGTCATGAGTGCGTCTGCTCACACACACACACACACTCCCTCAGCAGCCACATGAGTGCAGTCATGAGTGTGTCTGCTCACACACACACACACACCTCCTCAGCAGCCACACGAGTGCAGTCATGAGTGTGTCTGCTCACACACACACACACCTCCCTCAGCAGCCACACGAGTGCAGTCATGAGTGTGTCTGCTCACACACACACACCTCCTCAGCAGCCACACGAGTGCAGTCATGAGTGCGTCTGCTCACACACACACACACACACACCTCCTCAGCAGCCACACGAGTGCAGTCATGAGTGTGTCTGCTCACACACACACACACCTCCCTCAGCAGCCACACGAGTGCAGTCATGAGTGCGTCTGCTCACACACACACACACACACACCTCCCTCAGCAGCCACACGAGTGCAGTCATGAGTGCGTCTGCTCACACACACACACACACACCTCCCTCAGCAGCCACACGAGTGCAGTCATGAGTGCGTCTGCTCACACACACACACACCTCCCTCAGCAGCCACACGAGTGCAGTCATGAGTGTGTCTGCTCACACACACACACCTCCCTCAGCAGCCACACGAGTGCAGTCATGAGTGCGTCTGCTCACACACACACACACCTCCCTCAGCAGCCACACGAGTGCAGTCATGAGTGCCTGCTCACACACACACACACACACACCTCCCTCAGCAGCCACACGAGTGCAGTCATGAGTGTGTCTGCTCACACACACACACACCTCCCTCAGCAGCCACACGAGTGCAGTCATGAGTGCGTCTGCTCACACACACACACACCTCCCTCAGCAGCCACACGAGTGCAGTCATGAGTGCGTCTGCTCACACACACACACACCTCCTCAGCAGCCACACGAGTGCAGTCATGAGTGCGTCTGCTCACACACACACCTCCTCAGCAGCCACACGAGGTGCAGTCATGAGTGTGTCTGCTCACACACACACACCTCCTCAGCAGCCACACGAGTGCAGTCATGAGTGCGTCTGCTCACACACACACACACACCTCCTCAGCAGCCACACGAGTGCAGTCATGAGTGCGTCTGCTCACACACACACACACACACCTCCTCAGCAGCCACACGAGTGCAGTCATGAGTGTGTCTGCTCACACACACACACACACACCTCCCTCAGCAGCCACACGAGTGCAGTCATGAGTGCGTCTGCTCACACACACACACACCTCCCTCAGCAGCCACACGAGTGCAGTCATGAGTGCGTCTGCTCACACACACACCTCCCTCAGCAGCCACACGAGTGCAGTCATGAGTGCGTCTGCTCACACACACACACACACCTCCCTCAGCAGCCACACGAGTGCAGTCATGAGTGCGTCTGCTCACACACACACACACACCTCCTCAGCAGCCACACGAGTGCAGTCATGAGTGCGTCTGCTCACACACACACACACACACCTCCTCAGCAGCCACACGAGTGCAGTCATGAGTGCGCCTGCTCACACACACACACACACACCTCCCTCAGCAGCCACACGAGTGCAGTCATGAGTGTGTCTGCTCACACACACACACACACCTCCCTCAGCAGCCACACGAGTGCTGTCATGAGTGCGTCTGCTCACACACACACACACTCCCTCAGCAGCCACACGAGTGCTGTCATGAGTGCGTCTGCTTCCTCAACAGGTTCCGCTACGACCAGGATGAGTTTCCTGTGATGCTGTACGGGGTGAAGTCACGCGCGCAGTCTTACGACACCTGGGCTAAGAGGGTCTCGGAGGCGCTGGCGGCCGACAACAGGAGCAAGAAAGGTGAGATGCAGCCCGGCTGGGTTAGGTGCGGGTCTCAGACGGCTCTGCTCCGCATGTGCGGGTCTCAGACGGCTCTGCTCCGCATGTGCGGGTCTCAGACGGCTCTGCTCCGCTTGTGCGGGTCTCAGACGGCTCTGCTCCGCATGTGCGGGTCTCAGACGGCTCTGCTCCGCTTGTGCGGGTCTCAGACGGCTCTGCTCCGCTTGTGCGGGTCTCAGACGGCTCTGCTCCCGCGCATGCGCGGGTCTCAGACGGCTCTGCTCCGCATGTGCGGGTCTCAGACGGCTCTGCTCGCATGCGGGTCTCAGACGGCTCTGCTCCGCGTGCGGGTCTCAGACGGCTCTGCTCCGCTTGCGGGTCTCAGACGGCTCTGCTCGCTTGTGCGGGTCTCAGACGGCTCTGCTCCGCTTGTGCGGGTCTCAGACGGCTCTGCTCCGCATGTGCGGGTCTCAGACGGCTCTGCTCCGCTTGTGCGGGTCTCAGACGGCTCTGCTCCGCTGCGCGGGTCTCAGACGGCTCTGCTCCGCATGCGGGTCTCAGACGGCTCTGCTCCGCTTGTGCGGGTCTCAGACGGCTCTGCTCCGCTTGTGCGGGTCTCAGACGGCTCTGCTCCGCGCATGCGGGTCTCAGACGGCTCTGCTCCGCATGCGCGGTCTCAGACGGCTCTGCTCCGCTTGTGCGGGTCTCAGACGGCTCTGCTCCGCTTGTGCGGGTCTCAGACGGCTCTGCTCGCTTGCGGGTCTCAGACGGCTCTGCTCCGCTTGCAGCGGGTCTCAGACGGCTCTGCTCCGCATGCGCGGTCTCAGACGGCTCTGCTCCGCGCAGCGGGTCTCAGACGGCTCTGCTCCGCGCATGCGGGTCTCAGACGGCTCTGCTCCGCTGTGCGGGTCTCAGACGGCTCTGCTCCGCATGCGGGTCTCAGACGGCTCTGCTCCGCTGTGCGGGTCTCAGACGGCTCTGCTCCGCGTGCGGGTCTCAGACGGCTCTGCTCCGCTTGTGCGGGTCTCAGACGGCTCTGCTCCGCTTGTGCGGGTCTCAGACGGCTCTGCTCCGCCAGCGGGTCTCAGACGGTCTCAGACGGCTCTGCTCCGGCTTGTGCGGGTCTCAGACGGCTCTGCTCCGCATGCGCGGTCTCAGACGGCTCTGCTCCGCATGCGCGGTCTCAGACGGCTCTGCTCCGCATGTGCGGGTCTCAGACACGGCTCTGCTCCGTGCGGGTCTCAGACGGCTCTGCTCCGCCAGCGGGTCTCAGACGGCTCTGCTCCGCTTGTGCGGGTCTCAGACGGCTCTGCTCCGCATGCGGGTCTCAGACGGCTCTGCTCCGCATGTGCGGGTCTCAGACGGCTCTGCTCCGCATGCGCGGTCTCAGACGGCTCTGCTCCGCATGCGGGTCTCAGACGGCTCTGCTCCGCTTGTGCGGGTCTCAGACGGCTCTGCTCCGCTTGTGCGGGTCTCAGACGGCTCTGCTCCGCATGCGGGTCTCAGACGGCTCTGCTCCGCATGTGCGGGTCTCAGACGGCTCTGCTCCGCATGCGGGTCTCAGACGGCTCTGCTCCGCTTGTGCGGGTCTCAGACGGCTCTGCTCCGCATGTGCGGGTCTCAGACGGCTCTGCTCCGCATGTGCGGGTCTCAGACGGCTCTGCTCCGCATGTGCGGGTCTCAGACGGCTCTGCTCCGCAGCGGGTCTCAGACGGCTCTGCTCCGCTTGTGCGGGTCTCAGACGGCTCTGCTCCGCATGTGCGGGTCTCAGACGGCTCTGCTCCGCATGCGGGTCTCAGACGGTCTGCTCACGCTCTGCTCGCATGCGGGTCTCAGACGGCTCTGCTCCGCTTGTGCGGGTCTCAGACGGCTCTGCTCCGCATGCGGGTCTCAGACGGCTCTGCTCCGCTTGTGCGGGTCTCAGACGGCTCTGCTCCGCTTGTGCGGGTCTCAGACGGCTCTGCTCCGGCGTGCGGGTCTCAGACGGCTCTGCTCCGCTTGTGCGGGTCTCAGACGGCTCTGCTCCGCATGTGCGGGTCTCAGACGGCTCTGCTCCGCATGCGCGGGTCTCAGACGGCTCTGCTCCGCGTGCGCGGTCTCAGACGGCTCTGCTCCGCAGCGGGTCTCAGACGGCTCTGCTCCGCTTGTGCGCGGGTCTCAGACGGCTCTGCTCCGCTTGTGCGGGTCTCAGATGGCTCTGCTCCGCTGCAGCGGGTCTCAGACGGCTCTGCTCGCATGTGCGGGTCTCAGACGGCTCTGCTCCGCATGTGCGGGTCTCAGACGGCTCTGCTCCGCATGTGCGGTCTCAGACGGCTCTGCTCCGCTTGTGCGGGTCTCAGACGGCTCTGCTCCGCTTGTGCGGGTCTCAGACGGCTCTGCTCCGCGCGCGGGTCTCAGACGGCTCTGCTCGCTCTCAGACGGCTATGCGCGGGTCTCAGACGGCTCTGCTCCGCATGTGCGGGTCTCAGACGGCTCTGCTCCGCATGTGCGGGTCTCAGACGGCTCTGCTCCGCTTGTGCGGGTCTCAGACGGCTCTGCTCCGCCAGCGGGTCTCAGACGGCTCTGCTCCGCGTGCGGGTCTCAGACGGCTCTGCTCCGCATGTGCGGGTCTCAGACGGCTCTGCTCCGCATGCGGGTCTCAGACGGCTCTGCTCCGCATGCGCGGGTCTCAGACGGCTCTGCCCGCGCATGCGGGTCTCAGACGGCTCTGCTCCGCATGCGGGTCTCAGACGGCTCTGCTCCGCATGTGCGGGTCTCAGACGGCTCTGCTCCGCATGTGCGGGTCTCAGACGGCTCTGCTCCGCTTGTGCGGGTCTCAGACGGCTCTGCTCCGCTGTGCGGGTCTCAGACGGCTCTGCTCGCATGCGGGTCTCAGACGGCTCTGCTCCGCGTGCGGGTCTCAGACGGCTCTGCTCCGCTTGTGCGGGTCTCAGACGGCTCTGCTCCGCATGTGCGGGTCTCAGACGGCTCTGCTCCGCATGCGCGGGTCTCAGACGGCTCTGCCGGGTCTCAGACGGCTCTGCTCCGCTTGTGCGGGTCTCAGACGGCTCTGCTCGCATGCGCGGGTCTCAGACGGCTCTGCTCCGCTTGTGCGGGTCTCAGACGGCTCTGCTCGCATGTGCGGGTCTCAGACGCTCTGCTCCGCTTGTGCGGGTCTCAGACGGCTCTGCTCCGCTTGTGCGGGTCTCAGACGGCTCTGCTCCGCTTGTGCGGGTCTCAGACGGCTCTGCTCCGCTTGCGGGTCTCAGACGGCTCTGCTCGCATGTGCGGGTCTCAGACGGCTCTGCTCCGCATGTGCGGGTCTCAGACGGCTCTGCTCCGCTTGTGCGGGTCTCAGACGGCTCTGCTCCGCTTGTGCGGGTCTCAGACGGCTCTGCTGCCTCCACAGATCTGATCGAGCTGAAAGTGCTGATGGAGGACGCGGAGGACAGGAAGTACCCGGAGAACAGCCTCTTCCGCAGCCTCAGAGACACGGTGAAGGAGGCCGAGACCTGCTCGTCTGTGGCCCAGCTGCTGCTCAGCCACAAGCAGAGGTACAGGTGCGTCTGCAGCGGCGCTTCAGGCTAGGTCACCTACTCGTACCTGTGCAGCCCTGATGTGTGTGTGTGTGTGTGTGTGTGTGTGTGTGTGTGTGTGTTCAGAAGGGACCGTCCCGAGGGGGGCGCGCAGAAAGCCCGCAGCAAGCTGACGGTGGAGGAGCTGAAGGTGTTTGTGGAGCAGCTCTACCGCCTGCCCTGCATCATCAGCCAGGCCCGACACGTCAAAGTGAGTCCTGTGTGTGTGTGTGTGAGTTTCACTGCCCTCGTGTGTGTGTGTGTGTGTGTGTGTGTTTCACCGCCCCACGAGTGTTTGTGTGTGTGTGTTTCACTTCCCTCGTGTGTGTGTGTGTGTGTTTCACCGCCCCACGTGTGTGTGTGTGTGTTTCACTGCCCTCGTGTGTGTGTGTGTGTGTTTCACTGCCCTCGTGTGTGTGTGTGTGTTTCACCGCCCCACGTGTGTGTGTGTGTTTCACTGCCCT
>CM040923.1:142500-395000 GCA_023029165.1 Gobiocypris rarus
ACACACACACACACTCAGCGCTGATAGCAGCTCACTCTACACTGTAATGCAGTGCCACACACACACACACACTCAGCGCTGATAGCAGCTCACTCTACACTGTAATGCAGTGCCACACACACACACACTCAGCGCTGATAGCAGCTCACTCTACACTGTAATGCAGTGCCACACACACACACACTCAGCGCTGATAGCAGCTCACTCTACACTGTAATGCAGTGCCACACACACACACACACTCAGCGCTGATAGCAGCTCACTCTACACTGTAATGCAGTGCCACACACACACACACACTCAGCGCTGATAGCAGCTCACTACACTGTAATGCAGTGCCACACACACACACACACTCAGCGCTGATAGCAGCTCACTCTACACTGTAATGCAGTGCCACACACACACACACTCAGCGCTGATAGCAGCTCACTCTACACTGTAATGCAGTGCCACACACACACACACACACACACAGCGCTGATAGCAGCTCACTCTACACTGTAATGCAGTGCCACACACACACACACACACACACTCAGCGCTGATAGCAGCTCACTTACACTGTAATGCAGTGCCACACACACACACACACACACTCAGCGCTGATAGCAGCTCACTCTACACTGTAATGCAGTGCCACACACACACACACACACACTCAGTGCTGATAGCAGCTCACTCTACACTGTAATGCAGTGCCACACACACACACACACACACACACTCAGCGCTGATAGCAGCTCACTCTACACTGTAATGCAGTGCCACACACACACACACACACACTCAGCGCTGATAGCAGCTCACTCTACACTGTAATGCAGTGCCACACACACACACACACACACACTCAGCGCTGATAGCAGCTCACTCTACACTGTAATGCAGTGCCACACACACACACACACACTCAGCGCTGATAGCAGCTCACTCTACACTGTAATGCAGTGCCACACACACACACACTCAGTGCTGATAGCAGCTCACTCTACACTGTAATGCAGTGCCACACACACACACACACACACACTCAGTGCTGATAGCAGCTCACTCTACACTGTAATGCAGTGCCACACACACACACACACACACACACACACAGCGCTGATAGCAGCTCACTCTACACTGTAATGCAGTGCCACACACACACACACACACACTCAGCGCTGATAGCAGCTCACTCTACACTGTAATGCAGTGCCACACACACACACACACTCAGCGCTGATAGCAGCTCACTCTACACTGTAATGCAGTGCCACACACACACACACACTCAGTGCTGATAGCAGCTCACTCTACACTGTAATGCAGTGCCACACACACACACACACACACTCAGTGCTGATAGCAGCTCACTCTACACTGTAATGCAGTGCCACACACACACACACACACACTCAGCGCTGATAGCAGCTCACTCTACACTGTAATGCCACACACACACACACACACACACACACACACACACTCAGTGCTGATAGCAGCTCACTCTACACTGTAATGCACACACACACACACACACACACACACACTCTCAGTGCTGATAGCAGCTCACTCTACACTGTAATGCAGTGCCACACACACACACACACACACACACACACACACACACACATACACACACTCAGCGCTGATAGCAGCTCACTCTACACTGTAATGCAGTGCCACACACACACACACACACACACAGCGCTGATAGCAGCTCACTCTACACTGTAATGCCACACACACACACACACACACACACACACACACACACACACACACTCAGTGCTGATAGCAGCTCACTCTACACTGTAATGCAGTGCCACACACACACACACACAGCGCTGATAGCAGCTCACTCTACACTGTAATGCAGTGCCACACAGGAGTCCGTGTTTCTGCCCTCAAGCGTGCCAGACGCATGCGCTCGCGGCCAAAGCCGGTTGCACAAGTCGGGTTCGCTGGTCACGCGACCGGCTGTGCGGCCACTGCCAGCCGACTGCAGAAGCGCGCTGGGAGACCATCCTGTCCCTGCTCAAGGACACGCCAGGCGCCTGGCTGTCTCAGGCTGCCGCGGGCCACCGCACTGGAGACCATCCTCACAGGGCTCTGCGGGCTGCAGCAGGCGGGTGTGCGCCGGACCGCTGCTGTCTACGCCTCACCTGCAGCACTGGTCGCCAGCTGGCCTCACCGACTGCGCCGGCGCCCGGCTCAGCGGTGCTCAGCCGCAGGCTGGACTGCCGCTCATGGACGCCATGACAACGCGTGCACAAGGCGGCCGCCAACCCCCTTCTGCACACTGCATGCCCCGCCCTGAGGACCATCTCGACTGCAGGTCATGACTCACGTGCAGGTCACATGACCTCAGAGACCGGTCACATGACCACCTAGAGTGTGTGATGATGATGCCAAATGACGGTAAAACAGAAATGCACTGGACATGACCAAGAGAGGACGACTCACCGATGTGGTATGACCATCAACTCACTGTCACATGACCACCTCAGATGCACTGGTCACATGAATTCAGAGACTGGTCACATGACCACATCACCGAGCTGTACATGACCACCTCAGATGCACGTGTCACATGAAAGATGCACTGGTCACATGACCACCTCAGACTGCTGGTCACATGAAAGATGGTCACATGCCACACAGAGATTGGCAGATCTATTAGTGAAATCTGTTGACTTTATCAATCTGTGTGCATGGTCACATGCCACCTCACGTGCACTGGTCACATGACCACCTCAGATGCACTGGTCACATGACCACCTCAGGTGATGGTTTCTGGCCACCTCACCGACCGCACTGGTCACATGACCACCTCACCGACTGCAGTCCGACCACCAGGAGCACTGGTCACGACCACACCGCCACCGGTCACATGACCACCTCACCGACTGCACTGGTCACATGACCACCTCACCGACTGCACCGGTCACTGACCACCTCACCGCACCGGTCACATGACCACCTCACCGACTGCACTGGTCACATGACCACCTCACCGACTGCACCGGTCACATGACCACCTCACCGACTGCACTGGTCACATGACCACCTCACCGACTGCACCGGTCACATGACCACCTCACCGACTGCACTGGTCACATGACCACCTCACCGACCGCACCGGTCACATGACCACCTCACCGACTGCACTGGTCACATGACCACCTCACCGACTGCACTGGTCACATGACCACCTCACCGACTGCACTGGTCACATGACCACCTCACCGACTGCACCGGGTCACATGACCACCTCACCGACTGCACTGGTCACATGACCACCTCACCGACCGCACTGGTCACATGACCACCTCACCGACTGCACCGGTCACATGACCACCTCACCGACTGCACTGGTCACATGACCACCTCACCGACTGCACTGGTCACATGACCACCTCACCGACTGCACTGGTCACATGACCACCTCACCGACTGCACCGGGTCACATGACCACCTCACCGACTGCACTGGTCACATGACCACCTCACCGACTGCACTGGTCACATGACCACCTCACCGACTGCACCGGTCACATGACCACCTCACCGACCGCACTCCGGTCACATGACCACCTCACCGCACTGGTCACATGACCACCTCACCGACTGCACCGGTCACATGACCACCTCACCGACTGCACGGTCACATGACCACCTCACCGACCGCACCGGTCACATGACCACCTCACCGACTGCACCGGTCACATGACCACCTCACCGACCGCACCGGTCACATGACCACCTCACCGACCGCACTGGTCACATGACCACCTCACCGACTGCACTGGTCACATGACCACCTCACCGACTGCACTGGTCACATGACCACCTCACCGACTGCACTGGTCACATGACCACCTCACCGACTGCACTGGTCACATGACCACCTCACCGACCGCACCGGTCACATGACCACCTCACCGACTGCACCGGGTCACATGACCACCTCACCGACTGCACCGGTCACATGACCACCTCACCGACTGCACCGGTCACATGACCACCTCACCGACTGCACCGGTCACATGACCACCTCACCGACTGCACCGGTCACATGACCACCTCACCGACTGCACCGGTCACATGACCACCTCACCGACTGCACCGGTCACATGACCACCTCACCGACTGCACCGGTCACATGACCACCTCACCGACTGCACTGGTCACATGACCACCTCACCGACTGCACCGGTCACATGACCACCTCACCGACCGCACCGGTCACATGACCACCTCACCGACTGCACCGGTCACATGACCACCTCACCGACTGCACCGGTCACATGACCACCTCACCGACTGCACCGGTCACATGACCACCTCACCGACTGCACTGGTCACATGACCACCTCACCGACCGCACCGGTCACATGACCACCTCACCGACTGCACCGGTCACATGACCACCTCACCGACTGCACCGGTCACATGACCACCTCACCGACTGCACCGGGTCACATGACCACCTCACCGACTGCACCGGTCACATGACCACCTCACCGACTGCACCGGTCACATGACCACCTCACCGACCGCACCGGGTCACATGACCACCTCACCGACTGCACTGGTCACATGACCACCACCGACCGCACCGGTCACATGACCACCTCACCGACTGCACCGGTCACATGACCACCTCACCGACTGCACTGGTCACATGACCACCTCACCGACTGCACTGGTCACATGACCACCTCACCGACTGCACCGGTCACATGACCACCTCACCGACTGCACCGGTCACATGACCACCTCACCGACTGCACCGGTCACATGACCACCTCACCGACTGCACCGGTCACATGACCACCTCACCGACTGCACCGTCACATGACCACCTCACCGACCGCACCGGTCACATGACCACCTCACCGACCGCACCGGTCACATGACCACCTCACCGACCGCACCGGTCACATGACCACCTCACCGACTGCACCGGGTCACATGACCACCTCACCGACTGCACCGGTCACATGACCACCTCACCGACTGCACTGGTCACATGACCACCTCACCGACCGCACCGGGTCACATGACCACCTCACCGACCGCACCGGTCACATGACCACCTCACCGACTGCACCGGTCACATGACCACCTCACCGACTGCACTGGTCACATGACCACCTCACCGACTGCACCGGTCACATGACCACCTCACCGACTGCACCGGTCACATGACCACCTCACCGACTGCACCGGTCACATGACCACCTCACCGACTGCACTGGTCACATGACCACCTCACCGACTGCACCGGGTCACATGACCACCTTCACCGACTGCACCGGTCACATGACCACCTCACCGACTGCACTGGTCACATGACCACCTCACCGACTGCACTGGTCACATGACCACCTCACCGACTGCACTGGTCACATGACATGAGCAGGCGAGCTCAGATATTAACTGTAATGACCCAGACATGAGCACAGTAATCAGGATCATCAATGCAGTGTGACGAAAGCGCTCAGACATTTAGTCCACTAAAACTTATAATCCTCTAGGTCTATCATAGGTCTAACTAAAGCACATTTGACACAGGACTAAGACTGAGAGTAAATGAGGAGATGTGCACTGACAGGCTGACCCCATCCCCCTCAGATCCGGCCGCCTCACGCAAGCAGCCCAGGAAGAGCCCGCTGGTGCCGCGCAGCCTTGAGCCGCCGGTGCTGGAGCTCTCGCCCGCGGCCAAGGTGCAGCTGGAGGAGCTGATGATGGAGGGAGACCTGCTGGAGGTGTCTCTGGACGAGACGCAGCACATCTGGAGGATCCTGCAGGCCACACACCCGCCCTCAGACGACAGGTTCCTGCAGGTCATGGAGGTGAGAGCCGCCTCCTCTTCCTGCTGTTTCCACAGACACCCTTCACTAACCTGTTGTGCTCCCACAGCCCGAGGACTCTCCGCTGGACAAGCCCGTCAAGCTGAAGGTGAAGGACGCTGAGAAGAAGAGGAAGAGGAAGCTGGAGCGAGCAGAGCAACAGCTGCTGCTGGCCGCCGGCGGAGGGGAGGGCCGGCCCAAGTCCAAAGACATCAAACGGGTTCTGGAGCTCAAGCCCAAGAAGAAGAAGCTCAAGCTGAACCCGGACAAGTCCCGCGAGCTGAAGCAGCTGGCCAAGCGGCTGGCCAAGGAGGAGAAGGAGCGCAAGAGGAAGGAGAAGGCGGCCGCCAAGGCAGAGTTCACCAAGGAGGGGCTGGAGAAGAAGACCAGGAAGATTCTGGACATCCCCTCCAAGTACGACTGGTCCGGAGCGGAGGACTCCAACGACGAGAACGCCGTGTGCGCGGCCAAGAACTGCCAGCGACCCTGCAAGGACAAGGTTAGTGATTTCACCTTCACATATTCCCTCTGGGCTCACTCCCGGGATGGGCTCACTCACTGTTTGCTCTTCTGTGATTTCACCTTCACATATTCCCTCTGGGCTCACTCCCGGGATGGGCTCACTCACTGTTGGCTCTTCTGTGATTTCACCTTCACACATTCCCTCTGGGCTCGCTCCCGGGATGGGCTCACTCACTGTTTGCTCTTCTGTGATTTCACCTTCACACATTCGCTCTGGGCTCACTCCCGGGATGGGCTCACTCACTGTTTGCTCTTCTGTGATTTCACCTTCACACATTCCTCTGGGCTCGCTCCCGGGATGGGCTCACTCACTGTTGGCTCTTCTGTGATTTCACCTTCACACATTCCCTCTGGGCTCGCTCCCGGGATGGGCTCACTCACTGTTGGCTCTTCTGTGATTTCACCTTCACACATTCCCTCTGGGCTCGCTCCCGGGATGGGCTCACTCACTGTTGGCTCTTCTGTGATTTCACCTTCACACATTCCCTCTGGGCTCGCTCCCGGGATGGGCTCACTCACTGTTGGCTCTTCTGTGATTTCACCTTCACACATTCCCTCTGGGCTCGCTCTCCGGGATGGGCTCACTCACTGTTTGCTCTTCTGTGATTTCACCTTCACACATTCCCTCTGGGCTCGCTCTCGGATGGGCTCACTCACTGTTTGCTCTTCTGTGATTTCACCTTCACACATTCCCTCTGGGCTCGCTCCCGGGATGGGCTCACTCACTGTTTGCTCTTCTGTGATTTCACCTTCACACATTCCTCTGGGCTCACTCCCGGGATGGGCTCACTCACTGTTTGCTCTTCTGTGATTTCACCTTCACACATTCCCTCTGGGCTCGCTCCCAGGATGGGCTCACTCACTGTTGGCTCTTCTGTGATTTCACCTTCACACATTCCCTCTGGGCTCGCTCCCAGGATGGGCTCACTCACTGTTTGCTCTTCTGTGATTTCACCTTCACACATTCCCTCTGGGCTCGCTCCCAGGATGGGCTCACTCACTGTTGGCTCTTCTGTGATTTCACCTTCACACATTCCCTCTGGGCTCACTCCCGGGATGGGCTCACTCACTGTTTGCTCTTCTGTGATTTCACCTTCACACATTCCCTCTGGGCTCGCTCCGGGATGGGCTCACTCACTGTTTGCTCTTCTGTGATTTCACCTTCACACATTCCCTCTGGGCTCACTCCCAGGATGGGCTCACTCACTGTTTGCTCTACTGTGATTTCACCTTCACACATTCCCTCTGGGCTCACTCCCAGGATGGGCTCACTCACTGTTTGCTCTTCTGTGATTTCACCTTCACACATTCCCTCTGGGCTCGCTCCCAGGATGGGCTCACTCACTGTTGGCTCTTCTGTGATTTCACCTTCACACATTCCCTCTGGGCTCGCTCCCGGGATGGGCTCACTCACTGTTTGCTCTTCTGTGATTTCACCTTCACACATTCCCTCTGGGCTCACTCCCGGGATGGGCTCACTCACTGTTTGCTCTTCTGTGATTTCACCTTCACACATTCCCTCTGGGCTCGCTCCCAGGATGGGCTCACTCACTGTTTGCTCTTCTGTGATTTCACCTTCACACATTCCCTCTGGGCTCGCTCCCGGGATGGGCTCACTCACTGTTGGCTCTTCTGTGATGTTACCTTCACACATTCCCTCTGGGCTCGCTCCCGGGATGGGCTCACTCACTGTTTGCTCTTCTGTGATTTCACCTTCACACATTCCCTCTGGGCTCGCTCCCGGGATGGGCTCACTCACTGTTTGCTCTTCTGTGATTTCACCTTCACACATTCCCTCTGGGCTCACTCCCGGGATGGGCTCACTCACTGTTGGCTCTTCTGTGATTTCACCTTCACACATTCCCTCTGGGCTCGCTCCCAGGATGGGCTCACTCACTGTTTGCTCTTCTGTGATTTCACCTTCACACATTCCCTCTGGGCTCGCTCCCGGGATGGGCTCACTCACTGTTGGCTCTTCTGTGATTTCACCTTCACACATTCCCTCTGGGCTCGCTCCCGGGATGGGCTCACTCACTGTTTGCTCTTCTGTGATTTCACCTTCACACATTCCCTCTGGGCTCGCTCCCGGGATGGGCTCACTCACTGTTTGCTCTTCTGTGATTTCACCTTCACACATTCCCTCTGGGCTCGCTCCCGGGATGGGCTCACTCACTGTTGGCTCTTCTGTGATTTCACCTTCACACATTCCCTCTGGGCTCGCTCCCAGGATGGGCTCACTCACTGTTGACTATTCTGTGATTTCACCTTCACACATTCCCTCTGGGCTCGCTCCCAGGATGGGCTCACTCACTGTTTGCTCTTCTGTGATTTCACCTTCACACATTCCTCTGGGCTCGCTCCCAGGATGGGCTCACTCACTGTTTGCTCTTCTGTGATTTCACCTTCACACATTCCCTCTGGGCTCGCTCCCAGGATGGGCTCACTCACTGTTTGCTCTTCTGTGATTTCACCTTCACACATTCCCTCTGGGCTCGCTCCCCGGGATGGGCTCACTCACTGTTGGCTCTTCTGTGATTTCACCTTCACACATTCCCTCTGGGCTCGCTCCCGGGATGGGCTCACTCACTGTTTGCTCTTCTGTGATTTCACCTTCACACATTCCCTCTGGGCTCGCTCCCGGGATGGGCTCACTCACTGTTGGCTCTTCTGTGATTTCACCTTCACACATTCCCTCTGGGCTCGCTCCCCAGGATGGGCTCACTCACTGTTTGCTCTTCTGTGATTTCACCTTCACACATTCCCTCTGGGCTCACTCCCAGGATGGGCTCACTCACTGTTGGCTCTTCTGTGATTTCACCTTCACACATTCCCTCTGGGCTCGCTCCCGGGATGGGCTCACTCACTGTTGGCTCTTCTGTGATTTCACCTTCACACATTCCCTCTGGGCTCACTCCCAGGATGGGCTCACTCACTGTTGACTATTCTGTGATTTCACCTTCACACATTCCCTCTGGGCTCGCTCCCAGGATGGGCTCACTCACTGTTTGCTCTTCTGTGATTTCACCTTCACACATTCCCTCTGGGCTCGCGCTCCCAGGATGGGCTCACTCACTGTTTGCTCTTCTGTGATTTCACCTTCACACATTCCTCTGGGCTCGCTCCCAGGATGGGCTCACTCACTGTTTGCTCTTCTGTGATTTCACCTTCACACATTCCCTCTGGGCTCACTCCCGGGATGGGCTCACTCACTGTTGGCTCTTCTGTGATTTCACCTTCACACATTCCCTCTGGGCTCACTCCCGGGATGGGCTCACTCACTGTTTGCTCTTCTGTGATTTCACCTTCACACATTCCCTCTGGGCTCGCTCTCCCGGGATGGGCTCACTCACTGTTGGCTCTTCTGTGATTTCACCTTCACACATTCCCTCTGGGCTCGCTCCCGGGATGGGCTCACTCACTGTTGGCTCTTCTGTGATTTCACCTTCACACATTCCCTCTGGGCTCACTCCCGGGATGGGCTCACTCACTGTTGGCTCTTCTGTGATTTCACCTTCACACATTCCCTCTGGGCTCGCTCCCGGGATGGGCTCACTCACTGTTTGCTCTTCTGTGATTTCACCTTCACACATTCCCTCTGGGCTCGCTCCCAGGATGGGCTCACTCACTGTTGGCTCTTCTGTGATTTCACCTTCACACATTCCCTCTGGGCTCACTCCCGGGATGGGCTCACTCACTGTTGGCTCTTCTGTGATTTCACCTTCACACATTCCCTCTGGGCTCGCTCCCAGGATGGGCTCACTCACTGTTTGCTCTTCTGTGATTTCACCTTCACACATTCCCTCTGGGCTCGCTCCCGGGATGGGCTCACTCACTGTTTGCTCTTCTGTGATTTCACCTTCACACATTCCCTCTGGGCTCGCTCCGGGATGGGCTCACTCACTGTTTGCTCTTCTGTGATTTCACCTTCACACATTCCTCTGGGCTCCTCCGGGATGGGCTCACTCACTGTTTGCTCTTCTGTGATTTCACCTTCACACATTCCCTCTGGGCTCGCTCCCGGGATGGGCTCACTCACTGTTTGCTCTTCTGTGATTTCACCTTCACACATTCCCTCTGGGCTCGCTCCCGGGATGGGCTCACTCACTGTTGGCTCTTCTGTGATTTCACCTTCACACATTCCTCTCTGGGCTCACTCCCGGGATGGGCTCACTCACTGTTGACTATTCTGTGATTTCACCTTCACACATTCCCTCTGGGCTCGCTCCCAGGATGGGCTCACTCACTGTTTGCTCTTCTGTGATTTCACCTTCACACATTCCCTCTGGGCTCGCTCCCAGGATGGGCTCACTCACTGTTTGCTCTTCTGTGATTTCACCTTCACACATTCCCTCTGGGCTCACTCCCAGGATGGGCTCACTCACTGTTGACTATTCTGTGATTTCACCTTCACACATTCCCTCTGGGCTCGCCCCAGGATGGGCTCACTCACTGTTTGCTCTTCTGTGATTTCACCTTCACACATTCCCTCTGGGCTCACTCCCAGGATGGGCTCACTCACTGTTGACTATTCTGTGATTTCACCTTCACACATTCCCTCTGGGCTCGCTCCCGGGATGGGCTCACTCACTGTTTGCTCTTCTGTGATTTCACCTTCACACATTCCCTCTGGGCTCACTCCCAGGATGGGCTCACTCACTGTTGACTATTCTGTGATTTCACCTTCACACATTCCCTCTGGGCTCGCTCCCAGGATGGGCTCACTCACTGTTTGCTCTTCTGTGATTTCACCTTCACACATTCCCTCTGGGCTCACTCCCGGGATGGGCTCACTCACTGTTTGCTCTTCTGTGATTTCACCTTCACATTCCCTCTGGGCTCGCTCCCGGGATGGGCTCACTCACTGTTGGCTCTTCTGTGATGTTACCTTCACACATTCCCTCTGGGCTCGCTCCCAGGATGGGCTCACTCACTGTTTGCTCTTCTGTGATTTCACCTTCACACATTCCCTCTGGGCTCGCTCCCGGGATGGGCTCACTCACTGTTTGCTCTTCTGTGATTTCACCTTCACACATTCCCTCTGGGCTCGCTCCCGGGATGGGCTCACTCACTGTTTGCTCTTCTGTGATTTCACCTTCACACATTACCTCTGGGCTCACTCCCGGGATGGGCTCACTCACTGTTTGCTCTTCTGTGATTTCACCTTCACACATTCCCTCTGGGCTCGCTCCCGGGATGGGCTCACTCACTGTTGGCTCTTCTGTGATGTTACCTTCACACATTCCCTCTGGGCTCGCTCCCGGGATGGGCTCACTCACTGTTTGCTCTTCTGTGATTTCACCTTCACACATTCCCTCTGGGCTCGCTCCCAGGATGGGCTCACTCACTGTTGGCTCTTCTGTGATTTCACCTTCACACATTCCCTCTGGGCTCACTCCCGGGATGGGCTCACTCACTGTTTGCTCTTCTGTGATTTCACCTTCACACATTCCCTCTGGGCTCACTCCCGGGATGGGCTCACTCACTGTTTGCTCTTCTGTGATTTCACCTTCACACATTCCCTCTGGGCTCGCTCCCGGGATGGGCTCACTCACTGTTGGCTCTTCTGTGATGTCACCTTCACACATTCCCTCTGGGCTCGCCTCCCGGGATGGGCTCACTCACTGTTGGCTCTTCTGTGATGTCACCTTCACACATTCCCTCTGGGCTTGCTCCCGGATGGGCTCACTCACTGTTTGCTCTTCTGTGATTTCACCTTCACACATTCCCTCTGGGCTCACTCCCAGGATGGGCTCACTCACTGTTGGCTCTTCTGTGATTTCACCTTCACACATTCCCTCTGGGCTCACTCCCGGATGGGCTCACTCACTGTTTGCTCTTCTGTGATTTCACCTTCACACATTCCCTCTGGGCTCACTCCCGGGATGGGCTCACTCACTGTTTGCTCTTCTGTGATTTCACCTTCACACATTCCCTCTGGGCTCGCTCCCGGGATGGGCTCACTCACTGTTTGCTCTTCTGTGATTTCACCTTCACACATTCCCTCTGGGCTCGCTCCCGGGATGGGCTCACTCACTGTTGGCTCTTCTGTGATTTCACCTTCACACATTCCCTCTGGGCTCACTCCCGGGATGGGCTCACTCACTGTTTGCTCTTCTGTTGGCTCAGGTGGACTGGGTCCAGTGCGACGGCGGCTGTGACGAGTGGTTTCATCAGGTGTGTGTGGGCGTGTCGTGTGAGATGGCCGAGAGCGAAGACTACATCTGCTCCGCCTGCTCGCGTAAGGCCGTGGTGATGTCATCAGCGGGGTGCGGCGGCCCGTCCGTCCCGCAGGAGAGCAGTTAACCATGCCGGAGCGCCGTGTGGAGTACATCACTTCCTGTATCTGCTAGATTTAGCTCATTGTTGTTGCACGACCCGATGCATCGAGACTGAACAAACATGGATTGGGGAACTCTGTGCTTATAACCCGAGTCCACAGTCCATCTGATGAGATCACACTTCCTGTTCGGACCGAGGTTTCATACTGAGGACGGGACATATATCGGTTGTATTTAATCTATTTATTCTGTAAATGGATTTTTAGCGGTTCATGAGGGGAAGGTGGGGGGTTGTTTCTCAGCTTTTGTCAAATAAATAAAGATGATTGATGATGACATGTGAAGTCTGTGGCTCGTGTTGAAGGGCATGCTCTTCTGTGTAGTGTTCAAGAGATGCCATTGAGTCCTGTGATGATAACAGCATGTGACGTAAACATCGGACACGGCTCCTCTCGTACAGCCCATAATGCAGGGAACAGCTCAGAAGCGGCTCACTTCACAGGAGGAGCCGCTGGACTGGCCATGATGTCTCGCTGTCTTTAAACCCTTTCACAGATTTGATGGTTCTAACCCAGCAGACTGAGCTTTCATTAGCATTATGTTTTACCCTCTGATCATTCAGGGGCCTTTACACTACACCATTTTCAACTAAAGATGTTTTTCACATTTGTGAAGGTCATGCACATGTGTTTTACACGCTCAGTCTATAGGCGTGTAGTTTCTTTACAGTGCCATGGCCATCTACTGGCCTACCAGCAGAACACCGTGTGTTTGTTTGTGTGAATGAGGATGTTTTGACAGTGCTGTCATCTATACATGAACAATGAAAAGGAAGAACTTCTCTGTGTTTAGTACGTCACTGTAGAGTAAACGAACCCTCAGTTTACCTCCAGCCCCAATCAAACACGCCTGACCCAGCGAATCAAGGTCTGCCGGCGGGTCTAAACTCTGCAGTACCAGGATCTGACAGCCCTCGTGAGACGGGAAGCAGAGCGGACCAACCGAGACAGCCGCTCTGAGACTGCAGATAATGCTGGTCCACATCGAAGACTCTTGTGCTTGGTCTTGTTCAGGTTTAAAGGGACAGTCTCACGGGGGGCAGTTGTGACAATAAAGCCTAAATAAAGCAGCTCACGGCTGATCCAGTCATCCTCTTCGGTCTCTGTCAATGTTGGATATGTGTGTGCTGTTTGTGTCTTCTTCCTTGTGCAGGTTCTTTCCAAGCATTTATTTTTGTGGCATTGACTATGACGAGCGTTCAGCAAATGCTCTGTCCTATTCAAATATAGGCAAAAAGCTTTTCTTGTGTATAGTTTAAACCAGGGAATAGCATAGAGATATTAGAGAAGAGGTCCATCAGTGTGAGCATTAAAGAGCTGTAGATCATCTGGACTAGGGTTAGGGTTAGATAAGTCTTTTCCTTCAGTCACTCAGGGTGTTGTCCAACTCATTATCCATGACCTTTACAGACTTGCACACACGCCCTTTTTACACACGTCACTCACACACACAAGCAGGAATCAGCTGAGTTCAGGGAAAGAGAAACTGAACTGCAGTTGAGCTGTTGTGTGTCGGTAAGATGGCAGAAGCCAGATTCTCTCAGGATGAGTTCCTGTGTCCAGTGTGTCTGGATCTCCTGAAGGACCCAGTGGCCATTCCCTGTGGACACAGTTACTGTAAGAGCTGTATTACGGTCTGCTGGGATCAGGAGGATCAGAAGAGAGTCTACAGCTGCCCTCAGTGCAGACAGACCTTCAGTCCAAGACCTGCTTTAGCTAGAAACACCATGCTAACTGAAGTGGTGGAGAAGCTGAAGAAGACTGCGCTTCCTGACAACGGTTACGCTGGAGATGTGCGGTGTGACGTCTGTACTGGAGGAGAACTCAAAGCCGTGAAGTCCTGTCTGGTGTGTGTGAACTCTTACTGCCAGAGTCACCTTCAGCAACACGAGAGTTCGTTTAAAGGAAAGAGACACGATCTGACGGATGCCACTGGACGACTGCAGGAGAAACCGTGGGAAATCACTGACCAGACGTGTACATGTGTGCTGCGAACACATAAAAACCACAAGACTGTATCAGCGGCAGCCCAGAGGACAGAGAAACAGGTATGAGCTATAATCTGTTGCTGTCTGGCTTATAATATAGGGCATTTCCTACTATTGGTTTGTGCTTCAGAAGCAGCTGAAGGAGACGCGGCGGTCGATCCAGCAGAGGATCCAGCAGAGAGAGAAAGATCTTCAGCAGCTCAGAGAGGCTGTGGAGGCTCATAATGTGAGTCTGGAGAAGAAGAGCAGTTTGAGAAGTCTCAGTCAGGACTCACTGAAGCCACTGTGTGATTGTGATGTGTGTCCTAACAGCGCTCGGCACAGACAGCAGTGGAGGACAGTGAGAGGATCTTCACTGAGCTCATCCGCTCCATTGAGAGAAGCCGCTCTGAGGTCACACAGCGGATCAGAGATCAGGAAAAGACTGCAGTGAGTCGAGCTGGAGAAAGACTGGAGCGACTGGAGCAGGAGATCAATGATCTGAGGAGGAGAGACGCTGAGCTGGAGCAGCTTTCACACACACAGGATCACATCCATTTCCTGCAGGTAACAGAGATCTAGAAGGACAGGAGACTCTCAGAGAAACAGTGTAATGAGCAGATGTGTATAGTCATCAGTCAGGCTCTCTCATCTGATGCGCAGCTCTTCTGTCTGAGGCCGCTTGCACCAGCTGGGTGTACACTAGGGGTTGGATTTTTTAAGGTTGACATTTATGTGATGAAAGTCGAGTCGATTAGTCACTGATAACATCATTAATGAACAAATAAGCCTGAGCCCTGAGCTGAGACGTGAACATGTTTTTTTGCGGACAAGCAGTGGCGGTCTTAACATAGAGGCATAGGAAGGCTGTGTGTGTGTGTGTGTGTGTGTGTGTGGTGCGCATGATGTGCGAGCTGTGTGTGTGTGTGTGGAAATGTTTTTGTTCACGTCTTCCAGTTCATTCACAGCAAGCAATATTTAACCAGTGAATCATTTAAATTAAGTTACTGTACTAATAAAAAGACCCGCCCCCTTTAGTTACTGTTGCTATGTCCGACAAGCCATGGCGCTCTCACACCACACACACACACACACACACGTGGAGAAAAGACGACAGACAACACACTGACAGACAGGACAGAGCAAGTTACTTTTGATATGAAACAGTCTCAACTTAAAATTTTTGTCATTTTAATTTAAAACAATAAATACCTTTTTGTGGCTCTTTAATGTGTTGTGATCGCTGCTGCTCGTGAACCGATCAGCTCTTCCTTCTAGTTCATTGATAAGCATCAAATAAACATGAACAAACACTAACAGAAATGTTGTTTCATCCAAGGAAAGACGTCAGTACACACCGTTTTTCAAGTTCGACTCCACCAACGTTAATTTACTACTAACTCTCCTGACTTCTCTGTCGGACAAAACAGCAGATTCGGCGATGTGATTGGTCAGATCGCCTGTCAATCAAACTTGCTGTGAGGGTGAATTAACACATTAACAAAACAAAAGAAAAACTGTACAAGTGTAGGCTGTACAAGTTAAATTATTATATATTTTTTCAAATTAAAGCACAATATTTTCTTTTTATTGTGAGTGTATACAAATAAAGCAGTCGTTTCTTCTTCTTTTCTGAACTCAGTTTTGACTGATATTTAACGTACCTTAACCATGCAGCAAACGTTTTAAGAACAGCCTTAAAAAATAACTACAAATGAATCAATGAAAAGAATACCCTAGGCTACTTGTTCAAAATCAAACATATAGCCTGCATGTTTTTTCAAAACCCTGTTAGCATAATTACACGGCATTGAAGTTAAATTATTTAGCAGGACCCCGATTATAAAAAATCCTTGCTAAACAATGTCTTGCCGCTCGCCATTCTCAAGTAAAAGATGTGGATGTTGAATGTGCTCTTTTATATGCTATAGATATTAATTAGGGGGCGTTTACAAGGCGGAGATCTGAAACCATTCAGCTGTGCACAATTTCAAGATCATTAGCAATTTATAGATTTCACATGTGTCACGGCCCGCTCGTTCTCGACCGCTACATAAAGAGGATCACACGGGCAAACAAATGATTTGACTTGCAAGATTATTAATTAAATAAACAATAGTGATCTGTTACAGAAATATAACATAGTGTCTAGGGTTTTAAACAATAAAGGGAAAAATAATAATCCAAAAGGTGAGGAATGGTGATAAAGGAGAAATAAACTAGAAACATCAAAGTGTAGCAAAATGACTTCTCTGGAGAGAAGAAGCGCTGATGAGCAGTTTTATACTCTCCGCTAGGGTTGGGCGTGTCCCCTAAATTGGCAGACAATGATAACGTGTTTTTTTATTTTTTATAAAAGGATATAATTTACTATACTCTGTATTTTATCTCTCTACATAAATACTATTTTCTACTTAAATATTATGATTTCATTATTTTACTAACCCATAAGGACCACCCAAAGCGCGGGCTAGGTTGCACGTGAGGAGAAAATAATAGCTTCCTTCCACTTATGAGGATTTTTTTTTAAATCTCTAAATAGGCCTACTATTTTCTACTTAAAACCAATATTTCGTTATTAACCCGGGAATTACAAAGGAAATGAATTTGCTGATGTAACATCGTAGCCATGAAAACATAGACTATACGGATTCATGCCGAATGAGAGCGGGAGGCGGAGCCCAATTTAAGATCTGCCAGCTCTTTTATCCTGTTTTGCGATCTGGTCACCTGATTTTCCGATTTCCATTCATTTTAACAATAGGCCTAACGTTAGTCCATTTTATCCCACTGGACATCTCGTTTCTTTTCCCAAATCTTCACTCGCGTAGCACTCATTTTCGCAGGGAATTAAACAGAATTTTTACTTTGGTTTTCTCTGGCAGTGCATAATCAAACACAGCCTAAATGTCTTCACCCTGTGAAAGATAATTCGCTCTTCAGACGTTTTACAACAAGGGTTGCTTTGCAGCATCAGGAGAAAACATGAAGACTAGGATATTCGAGAAGGTGTCTATCCAGCTCGTGTCCCGCAATCATCTCAAAGTGCAGAGCAGCATATGATGATCTTTGCGGGGAAATATGCTATGAAACAAATGTTTTTTTAACTAATATTTAATTTTCTTATATTCTTTAGGTTACCATTGTTTACTGATAATCGTTTAAATGTTTTACAGACTAGTGTGTTGTTTCATTGACGGAAAATAAACATGCATGCTTATGAAATATATCTGGCATAGACTACAGTATTTAAAATAGCGTATGCATTAATTATACTCTCAATTTAATTTACAGAGCAAAGTTTTTAGCTGAACTATAGAAGAGGATTAGTGTGTGTTGCACTCACAGCGGTGGGCGTGGCATCACGATGTCGGTCAGACGATGATATCGTCCATCGGCACAACCGTACTCTCCGCCCATAAATCAATCAACCAGCATGACTGTCTGCAGCCAGTCACACACTCGCTCGTTTGTTTTTCGGAATCACACATACATTTCAGAAATGATCTTAGATCAAACGTAGGACAGTTTCTACGCAACATTTTATAAATGAGGCCCTAGGTGAATTTTATGCACATACCCTAATAAAATCTTAAATCTGTCGCTAGATTTCAGAATGAGCACTTTGACATTTGCAGTAGGCCTCACACTTTTAGTAAGCAGGGACAATTTCTGACTTCAAATAAATAACCCTTTACGTGCTTAGGACGTTTGCGTTGTAAGGATGTACTGTGAGGATTCAGATATCAAAATGCTGACTCGTTAATGTTTACTCATGGAAATCACATGAGCAATTCAGTTCTGTATTATTAGCAATAATTTTGTAATCATCGTGAATGCCGTCTCAACTATTGCTGCAGTAGATTATGTCAGCATGGAGGCTGTAGTTGTGCCTGGTTGTGGGTTTAGTTGGTGCAACAGGTGTAAATATTTATCAGTGTCACAGAAATCCACTGAAGGCAAGATGATAGAACCCAAGTGCAGTCCTTTATTAACTCAAAATCCTTAAACATAAAACAAAGACTTGGCTTGACAAAAACATAAAACTCACCAGCAGTGGTTACAACTTCAATAACAGACGAAGACACATGGCAAACATGAGGGCTTAAATACACAGACTGAGGACAAGACAAGACACACCTGTGAACAATAATCAACCAATTAACCAATGACAACATGACACAACAGAACACAAGACCAGGGAGCACATGGCAGGATCACATGACAAACCAGGAAGTGCATGACAACACATGACTGTGAACATGAGAAACTTAAAACATGAAACAGGAACCTGCACCTAAACACCCTGTGACAATCAGAAGGCTGGACATAGCTTTGCCCAGCGTAGAGCTTACACCCAAAACACCATCACCACTATAGTCCAAAACTTCACTTACATTTCTGCCTTTATCTCTACTTAATTTTTCTTTCTGATCACCAGAAGAAACAAGAAGATATTATTCAATCATTGACCTTAGTTTGTAGGAGAGTTTAGGTAGGGAGGTGCTGTACAACTGGTAGTTCTGAAAGCCAGTATTAAAACCTTACATTTGATTCTAGCCACAACCGAAGGTGCGTAACATGAGTTTTCTTAGGCTGTTTGAAGACCAGATGTGCTGCTGAACTGTGGAGGTGATGAGCTTTGATTTGTGTTTTCTGTAGAGTTTCCAGTCTCTCTCAGCACCTCCTGAATCTACAGATGTTAATGACAATCCCTTCAGTTCTCTTGTCTCTTTTGATGGCCTGAGAGAATCTGTCCGTCAGCTGGGAGACAAACTGGAGGATTTCTGCAAAGAGGAGATCAAAAAGATCTCTGACAGAGGTAAAGTCCTGGAGATTCATCTGCTCTCATAAATGAGTCCCACATCATGTTGAACATCATATTAGAAATGACATAGGATGCAGGGATCATTTCCTTTGACATGTGAATTACTGTCAGGTTCTGTTAGAAAAGAAGACCCAAACAGAGTCATGCAGAACACAACATTATTTAGGGTAAATATCTGAAAGACAAGACCACACTCTGTGTCCCAGATCACACTCCAACCAGCACAGACTGAAGGGGGGTAAGGGATCAAAAAGCCAGGTAGACAGTCTGAACAGCAACCAGTCTGAAAAAGAGCAAAGAATTCAGGAGCAAGATGAGCAAACGGGTCAAAAGCCAGGCAGACAGACAACAGTGCACAGATGACAATCTCAGGACAGGAGTCAGCAGTAGGCAAGGGTCTGTACCAATGTGTGGTCCAAACCAGAGGTCAGAGCAGCAGCCAGACACAAAACCAGGCATGAATACCAGGGATGGCAGACTGAGGCCAGGTGAATGCTGGCAGCACGGACTGCATTGGAAAGACAGACCAAAGTCAGGGGCAAACAAAACTCACAAAGACATTATCAAACACAAACACAAAGTGGGAAGGACACAATATACAGGAAGGAAAGCACATGAGAAACAGGTGACCACAATGACCAAAATTAAGACCCTAAAAGAGGGGTGTATTCAAGGGAACCTCCTGGCCAACAGATGAAGCCATGTGCTTAAACACAAGAAATAGGCCAAGGGTGTCTAATACTGTTCCCGGAGAGCCACTGTCCTGCAGAGTTTAGCTCCACCCCAAACACACCTGAATCAGCTAATCAGGGACCAGGCAGGTGTGTTGAGGCAAGTTGGAGCCAAACTCTGTAGGACAGCGGCCCTCCAGGACCGACTTTGGACACCCCTGCCATAGGCTATGTTCAGACTGCCAGCCAAAATCAGATTTTTTTGCATATCCAGATTTTATCCAAATGGGTTTTTGAGTGTCTGGACAATCAGATTCAAATCACATTTAGAGGTGTTTTGAAATGCGATTCCAATCAGATTTTTACAGATGCGTTACACTCTGGCTGCTCAAATCGGATTTCAAATTGTCTTTTGATTCACTCTTAACAAGACACACAACGATAACATCAAAACCAATGCTGGAAATGCTGAAAGTACTCATATGGTATTCAAACAGTATGTCTGCATGGAACAACACAATATTAACCAGTCTGCAATGGAGGTGCATTCTCTCGCTCTCCAAATAAGCCCCCTGTTGAGTCAGCCATGGAGCAGTTTTCCTGCATCCATTTTGAAAGCCTCATCACATACGTCGTTACCAAAGTGACCCTTGCAGATTGGTTATATCTGGATACACAAATATTATTTGACAACTTGCAATTAATAATGCGGACAGTCTGCCTGAAAATATCTGATTTGCCTGTGGTCTGAACATAGCCATAGACACACAAAACAAGACCATTTGGACAGGACTGCCAAGTAGAACAAGGCCTGACAATGACATGCCCGCTTGTTTTCCGCAGTTACATTCACCAACACTGCTCCCAAGACCAGGTGCGACTTCCTACAATGTAAGTCACTAGGAAAACCGTGTTCTTCCTGTAGAAGGTGGAAGACATCATAAAAGTTTCATAATTGATCATACAAATTATGATTTCACAGGAAATCTGGTAAATACTGAGACCATGAAGAGTTCAGCTATATTAAAAGATCAGATTCATAATTCCTGATTGTGATGTGTTTCTCTCCATCAGATTCCCATCAGCTCACTCTCAATCCAAACACAGCACATAAACGCCTCCATCTGTCTGAGAAGAACAGAGTGATTACTCATGCTTACATAGAGCAGCCATATCCTGATCATCCAGACAGATTTGTTGTTTGGGAGCAGGTGTTGTGTCGAGAGAGTGTGTGTGGACGCTGTTACTGGGAGATTGAGTGGAGTGGACGTGTGTATATATCAGTGTCATATAAGAGCATCAGCAGGAAGGGATGGGGTGATGAGTGTTTGTTTGGGTGCAATGATCAGTCCTGGTGTTTAGATTGCTCTCCTGACAGTTACTCATTCAGAAACAATTGCATAGAGACTGTTCTCCCTGTGAAGCCCATCAGCAGTAGAGATAATAGAGTAGGAGTGTATGTGGATCACAGTGCAGGAATTCTGTCCTTCTACAGCGTCTCTGGAGACACAATGAGCCTCATCCACACAGTCCAGACCACATTCACTCAGCCGCTTTACCCTGGGTTTAGTGTTCCTATTGGATCATCAGTGAAACTGTGTTGATGAATCAGGATAGACTGATGAGAGATTCTACCCATAATGCTTTGAGCTCATGATAAATCAGTGACAGTGAGATGTTACAGAGTCTCGTTACATTTACATTTACTGATTACATTAGTTCATTACATTAATACTATAGCTGAACTTCAGTCACTGAAACAACATGTGTGTGTAATAAATCCTCATATAGACAGTGTGTGTGAGTCATGGGAAGTAAGATGTGTATCTGTGCTTTTCTGATGGAATTACTGTTGCAGGAGATAATCTTCTCAATATTATTAACTCCTCCATCTCATGTCCTGAGAACCTTCAATCTTCCTGTCATGTTTCCCCTGTAGGCTAAACAATCTCTTCCCACAATCACCAATCAGCCACGCTTGATCCTAATCATTGCACTGATCAGCTCCCCTTCTTAAGCACATACACACATTCTGTAGGAAACATCTTACCTGCCCTACTCTGCAATCTTCTGCATTTTCCCAAGCTATCTTCAGTGCATTCAATTACTCACCTGAATACTTACCTGTATCCACCCTGTGTGTGTGTGTGTGTGTGTGTGTGTGTGCCATTATCTCAACTGCTTCTCTGTGTGTATGGATCCTCTGCTGTCCTGGTAAAGACAACCAAGTTAATCATCTTCTCACTGTCAACTCTATTTTTCATTTACTTACCTACTTGGTTTAACCTGTTACATATCCATTAAACTCCTGCATTTGGGTTCACGTACACCTCTGTGTTCTCTGTCTAATATATCCCTGACACTTCTGCTGAACAAAATCAAATATATTTAAATATATAAATGTAAATAAAGAAAACTGGTTTTAATATGAATTTCTTGTCTTCCTTTTACATTGTCATATTAATATTCTTACTAATACACTACAATAATGTATAATACATTACAATTATATGACATATATCATATTAACATATGCTCTAATTCAAATATTTATGATATAACATACTATAATGAAATAAACAAGTATAATACCATTTATGTATATATAAATCCAAATGAAACATTCAATATATATTTAGTACCATACCACGTGCACCACTACTTTATCTGCAGCCAGTACTAACTCTGATAGAAAATCAGCAAATTCTTTGATAAAGAAACAATGATATCGAGCTCGTTCTTATATGCCTCTGAGCTCTCGTCCTTCACTGGTGACGCTCGTTCTTATATGCCTCCGAGCTCTCGTCCTTCACTGATGTCTCTCGTTCTTATATGCCTCCGAGCTCGTCCTTCACTGGTGTCGCTCGTTCTTATATGCCTCTGAGCTCTCGCCTTCACTGGTGTCCTCGTTCTTATATGCCTCCGAGCTCTCGCCTTCACTGGTGTCGCTCGTTCTTATATGCCTCCGAGCTCGTCCTTCACTGGTGACGCTCGTTCTTATATGCCTCCGAGCTCTCGTCCTTCACTGGTGTCTCTCGTTCTTATATGCCTCCGAGCTCTCGTCCTTCACTGGTGTCGCTCGTTCTTATATGCCTCCGAGCTCTCGTCCTTCACTGGTGTCTCTCGTTCTTATATGCCTCCGAGCTCTTTCGTCCTTCACTGGTGTCGCTCGTTCTTATATGCCTCTGAGCTCTCGTCCTTCACTGGTGTCTCTCGTTCTTATATGCCTCCGAGCTCTCGTCCTTCACTGGTGTCGCTCGTTCTTATATGCCTCTGAGCTCGTCCTTCACTGGTGACGCTCGTTCTTATATGCCTCTGAGCTCTCGTCCTTCACTGGTGTTGCTCGTTCTTATATGCCTCCGAGCTCGTCCTTCACTGGTGTCGCTCGTTCTTATATGCCTCTGAGCTCTCGTCCTTCACTGGTGTCGCTCGTTCTTATATGCCTCTGAGCTCGTCCTTCACTGGTGTCGCTCGTTCTTATATGCCTCTGAGCTCCCTTCACTGGTGTCGCTCGTTCTTATATGCCTCTGAGCTCGTCCTTCACTGGTGTCGCTCGTTCTTATATGCCTCTGAGCTCGTCCTTCACTGGTGTCGCCGTTCTTATATGCCTCCGAGCTCTCGCCCTTCACTGGTGTCGCTCGTTCTTATATGCCTCCGAGCTCGCCCTTCACTGGTGACGCTCGTTCTTATATGCCTCCGAGCTCGCCCTTCACTGGTGTCGCTCGTTCTTATATGCCTCCGAGCTCTCGTCCTTCACTGGTGTGTCTCGTTCTTATATGCCTCCGAGCTCGCCCTTCACTGGTGTCTCTCGTTCTTATATGCATCCGAGCTCTCGCCCTTCACTGGTGTCTCTCGTTCTTAAATGCCTCTGAGCTCTCGCCCTTCACTGGTGACGCTCGTTCTTATATGCCTCCGAGCTCGTCCTTCACTGGTGTCTCGTTCTTATATGCCTCCGAGCTCGTCCTTCACTGGTGTCTCGTTTCTTATATGCCTCCGAGCTCGTCCTTCACTGGTGTCTCTCGTTCTTATATGCCTCCGAGCTCGTCCTTCACTGGTGTCGCCGTTCTTATATGCCTCCGAGCTCGTCCTTCACTGGTGACGCCGTTCTTATATGCCTCCGAGCTCTCGTCCTTCACTGGTGTCTCTCGTTCTTATATGCCTCTGAGCTCTCGTCCTTCACTGGTGTCTCTCGTTCTTATATGCCTCTGAGCTCGCCCTTCACTGGTGTCGCTCGTTCTTATATGCCTCCGAGCTCTCATCCTTCACTGGTGTCTCGTTCTTATATGCCTCCGAGCTCTCGTCCTTCACTGGTGTCGCTCGTTCTTATATGCCTCTGAGCTCTCGTCCTTCACTGGTGTCGCTCGTTCTTATATGCCTCGAGCTCTCATCCTTCACTGGTGTCTCTCGTTCTTATATGCCTCTGAGCTCTCGTCCTTCACTGGTGACGCCGTTCTTATATGCCTCCGAGCTCTCGTCCTTCACTGGTGACGCTCGTTCTTATATGCCTCCGAGCTCGTCCTTCACTGGTGTCTCGTTCTTATATGCCTCCGAGCTCTCGTCCTTCACTGGTGTATCTCGTTCTTATATGCCTCCGAGCTCTCGTCCTTCACTGGTGACGCTCGTTCTTATATGCCTCTGAGCTCTCGTCCTTCACTGGTGTCTCGTTCTTATATGCCTCCGAGCTCTCGTCCTTCACTGGTGTCGCTCGTTCTTATATGCCTCCGAGCTCGTCCTTCACTGGTGTCTTCGTTCTTATATGCCTCCGAGCTCTCGTCCTTCACTGGTGTCGCTCGTTCTTATATGCCTCCGAGCTCGCCCTTCACTGGTGTCTCTCGTTCTTATATGCCTCTGAGCTCTCGTCCTTCACTGGTGTCGCTCGTTCTTATATGCCTCCGAGCTCGTCCTTCACTGGTGTCGCTCGTTTCTTATATGCCTCCGAGCTCGTCCTTCACTGGTGTCTCTCGTTCTTATATGCCTCCGAGCTCGCCTTCACTGGTGACGCTCGTTCTTATATGCCTCGAGCTCTCGTCCTTCACTGGTGACGCTCGTTCTTATATGCCTCCGAGCTCGTCCTTCACTGGTGTCTCTCGTTCTTATATGCCTCTGAGCTTCGCCCTTCACTGGTGTCGCTGTTTATATGCCTCTGAGCTCGCCCTTCACTGGTATCGCCGTTTTATATGCCTCCGAGCTCTCGCCCTTCACTGGTGTATCTCGTTCTTATATGCCTCTGAGCTCGCCCTTCACTGGTGTCTCTGCTCTTATATGCCTCCAAGCTCGCCCTTCACTGGTGACGCTGTTTATATGCCTCCAAGCTCTCGCCCTTCACTGGTGACGCCGTTTTATATGCCTCTGAGCTCTCGCCCTTCACTGGTGTCTCTGCTCTTATATGCCTCTGAGCTCTCGCCCTTCACTGGTGTCTCTCGCTCTATATGCCTCCGAGCTCGCCCTTCACTGGTGTCGCTGTTTTATATGCCTCTGAGCTCTCGCCCTTCACTGGTGTCTCTCGCTCTTATATGCCTCTGAGCTCGCCCTTCACTGGTGTCTTCGTTTTATATGCCTCCGAGCTCTCGCCCTTCACTGGTGTCGCTGCTCTTATATGCCTCCGAAGCTCTCGCCCTTCACTGGTGACGCTGTTCTTATATGCCTCTGAGCTCGTCCTTCACTGGTGACGCTCGTTCTTATATACCTCCGAGCTCTTGTCCTTCACTGGTGTCTCTCGTTCTTATATGCCTCCGAGCTCTCGTCCTTCACTGGTGACGCTCGTTCTTATATGCCTCCGAGCTCGTCCTTCACTGGTGTCGCTCGTTCTTATACGCCTCTGAGCTCTCGTCCTTCACTGGTGTCTCTCGTTCTTATATGCCTCCGAGCTCTCGTCCTTCACTGGTGTCGCTCGTTCTTATATGCCTCCGAGCTCGTCCTTCACTGGTGTCTCTCGTTCTTATATGCCTCTGAGCTCTCGCCTTCACTGGTGTCTCTCGTTCTTATATGCCTCCGAGCTCGCGTCCTTCACTGGTGTCTCTCGTTCTTATATGCCTCTGAGCTCTCATCCTTTACTGGTGTCTCGTTCTTATATGCCTCTGAGCTCTCGTCCTTCACTGGTGTCGCTCGTTCTTATATGCCTCTGAGCTCTCATCCTTCACTGGTGTCTCTCGTTCTTATATGCCTCCGAGCTCTCGTCCTTCACTGGTGTCGCTCGTTCTTATACGCCTCTGAGCTCTCGTCCTTCACTGGTGTCGCTCGTTCTTATATGCCTCCGAGCTCTCGTCCCTTCACTGGTGTGTCTCGTTCTTATATGCCTCTAGGCTCGTCCTTCACTGGTGTCTCTCGTTCTTATATGCCTCCGAGCTCTCGTCCTTCACTGGTGTCTCTCGTTCTTATATGCCTCTGAGCTCTCGTCCTTCACTGGTGTATCTCGTTCTTATATGCCTCCGAGCTCTCATCCTTCACTGGTGTCTCTCGTTCTTATATGCCTCCGAGCTCTCATCCTTCACTGGTGTCTCTCGTTCTTATATGCCTCTGAGCTCTCGTCCTTCACTAGTGACGCTCGTTCTTATATGCCTCCGAGCTCTCGTCCTTCACTGGTGACACTCGTTCTTATATGCCTCCGAGCTCTCGTCCTTCACTGGTGACGCTCGTTCTTATATGCCTCTGAGCTCTCGTCCTTCACTGGTGACACTCGTTCTTATATGCCTCAAGCTCTCGTCCTTCACTGGTGACGCTTTCGTTCTTATATGCCTCCGAGCTCTCGTCCTTCACTGGTGTCGCTCGTTCTTATATGCCTCCGAGCTCGTCCTTCACTGGTGTCGCTCGCTCTTATATGCCTCTGAGCTCTCCTCCTTCACTGGTGACGCTCGTTCTTATATGCCTCTGAGCTCGTCCTTCACTGGTGTCGCTCGTTCTTATATGCCTCTGAGCTCTCGTCCTTCACTGGTGTCGCTCGTTCTTATATGCCTCTGAGCTCGTCCTTCACTGGTGTCTCTCGTTCTTATATGCCTCCGAGCTCTCATCCTTCACTGGTGTCGCTCGTTCTTATATGCCTCTGAGCTCGTCCTTCACTGGTGTCTCTCGTTCTTATATGCCTCCAAGCTCTCGCCTTCACTGGTGACGCTTTCGTTCTTATATGCCTCCAAGCTCTCGTCCTTCACTGGTGACGCTCGTTCTTATATGCCTCTGAGCTCGTCCTTCACTGGTGTCTCGTTCTTATATGCCTCCGAGCTCTCGTCCTTCACTGGTGACGCTCGTTCTTATATGCCTCTGAGCTCTCGTCCTTCACTGGTGTCTCTCGTTCTTATATGCCTCCAAGCTCTCGTCCTTCACTGGTGACGCTCGTTCTTATATGCCTCTGAGCTCTCATCCTTCACTGGTGTCGCTCGTTCTTATATGCCTCCGAGCTCTCGTCCTTCACTGGTGTCGCTCGTTCTTATATGCCTCTGAGCTCTCGTCCTTCACTGGTGACGCCGTTCTTATATGCCTCTGAGCTCTCATCCTTCACTGGTGTCTCGTTCTTATATGCCTCCAAGCTCTCGTCCTTCACTGGTGGCGCTCGTTCTTATATGCCTCCGAGCTCTCGTCCTTCACTGGTGACGCTTTCGTTCTTATATGCCTCTGAGCTCGTCCTTCACTGGTGTCTCTCGTTCTTATATGCCTCCAAGCTCGTCCTTCACTGGTGACGCTTTCGTTCTTATATGCCTCTGAGCTCTCGTCCTTCACTGGTGTCTCGTTCTTATATGCCTCCAAGCTCTCGTCCTTCACTGGTGGCGCTCGTTCTTATATGCCTCTGAGCTCTCATCCTTCACTGGTGTCGCTCGTTCTTATATGCCTCGAGCTCGTCCTTCACTGGTGTCTCTCGTTCTTATATGCCTCTGAGCTCGTCCTTCACTGGTGTCGCTCGTTCTTATATGCCTCCGAGCTCGCGTCCTTCACTGGTGTCTCTCGTTCTTATATGCCTCTGAGCTCTCATCCTTTACTGGTGTCGCTCGTTCTTATATGCCTCTGAGCTCTCGTCCTTCACTGGTGTCGCTCGTTCTTATATGCCTCTGAGCTCTCATCCTTCACTGGTGTCTCTCGTTCTTATATGCCTCCGAGCTCGTCCTTCACTGGTGTCGCTCGTTCTTATACGCCTCTGAGCTCGTCCTTCACTGGTGTCGCTCGTTCTTATATGCCTCCGAGCTCTCGTCCTTCACTGGTGTGTCTCGTTCTTATATGCCTCTAGGCTCGTCCTTCACTGGTGTCTCGTTCTTATATGCCTCCGAGCTCTCGTCCTTCACTGGTGTCTCGTTCTTATATGCCTCTGAGCTCTCGTCCTTCACTGGTGTATCTCGTTCTTATATGCCTCCGAGCTCTCATCCTTCACTGGTGTCTCGTTCTTATATGCCTCCGAGCTCTCATCCTTCACTGGTGTCTCTCGTTCTTATATGCCTCCGAGCTCTCGCCCTTCACTGGTGACGCTGCTTTATATGCCTCCGAGCTCGCCCTTCACTGGTGACGCCGTTTATATGCCTCTGAGCTCGCCCTTCACTGGTGTCTCGCTCTTATATGCCTCTGAGCTTCTCCCTTCACTGGTGTCGCTCTTATATGCCTCTGAGCTCGTCCTTCACTGGTGTCGCTCGTTCTTATATGCCTCCGAGCTCTCGTCCTTCACTGGTGTATCTCGTTCTTATATGCCTCCGAGCTCGTCCTTCACTGGTGTCGCTCGTTCTTATATGCCTCCGAGCTCGTCCTTCACTGGTGTCGCTCGTTCTTATATGCCTCCGAGCTCGTCCTTCACTGGTGTCGCTCGTTCTTATATGCCTCCGAGCTCTCGTCCTTCACTGGTGTCGCTCGTTCTTATATGCCTCCGAGCTCTCGTCCTTCACTGGTGACGCTTTCGTTCTTATATGCCTCTGAGCTCGTCCTTCACTGGTGTCGCTCGTTCTTATATGCCTCCGAGCTCTCGTCCTTCACTGGTGTATCTCGTTCTTATATGCCTCCGAGCTCTCGTCCTTCACTGGTGTCGCTCGTTCTTATATGCCTCCGAGCTCTCGTCCTTCACTGGTGTCTCTCATTCTAATATGCCTCTGAGCTCTCGTCCTTCACTGGTGTCTCTCATTCTTATATGCCTCCGAGCTGTCGCCCTTCACTGGTGTCGCTCGTTCTTATATGCCTCCGAGCTCTCGTCCTTCACTGGTGTCTCTCATTCTTATATGCCTCCGAGCTCTCGTCCTTCACTGGTGTATCTCGTTTCTTATATGCCTCCGAGCTCGTCCTTCACTGGTGACGCTCGTTCTTATATGCCTCTGAGCTCGTCCTTCACTGGTGTCTCGTTCTTATATGCCTCTGAGCTCTCGTCCTTCACTGGTGTCTCTCGTTCTTATATGCCTCTGAGCTCTCGTCCTTCACTGGTGTCGCTCGTTCTTATATGCCTCCGAGCTCTCGTCCTTCACTGGTGTATCTCGTTCTTATATGCCTCCGAGCTCTCGTCCTTCACTGGTGTCGCTCGTTCTTATATGCCTCCGAGCTCTCGTCCTTCACTGGTGTCGCTCGTTCTTATATGCCTCTGAGCTCTCGTCCTTCACTGGTGTCTCTCGTTCTTATATGCCTCTGAGCTCGTCCTTCACTGGTGTCTCTCGTTCTTATATGCCTCCGAGCTCGTCCTTCACTGGTGTCGCTCGTTCTTATATGCCTCCGAGCTCTCGTCCTTCACTGGTGACGCTTTCGTTCTTATATGCCTCCGAGCTCTCGTCCTTCACTGGTGTCTCTCGTTCTTATATGCCTCTGAGCTGTCGCCTTCACTGGTGTCTCGTTCTTATATGCCTCTGAGCTCTCGTCCTTCACTGGTGTCGCTCGTTCTTATATGCCTCTGAGCTCTCGTCCTTCACTGGTGTCGCCGTTCTTATATGCCTCTGAGCTCGTCCTTCACTGGTGTCGCTCGTTCTTATATGCCTCCGAGCTCGTCCTTCACTGGTGTATCTCGTTCTTATATGCCTCCGAGCTCTCGTCCCTTCACTGGTGTCGCCGTTCTTATATGCCTCCGAGCTCGTCCTTCACTGGTGTCGCTCGTTCTTATATGCCTCCGAGCTCGTCCCTTCACTGGTGTCGCTCGTTCTTATATGCCTCCGAGCTCTCGTCCTTCACTGGTGTCGCCGTTCTTATATGCCTCCGAGCTCGTCCTTCACTGGTGACGCCGTTCTTATATGCCTCTGAGCTCTCGTCCTTCACTGGTGTCGCTCGTTCTTATATGCCTCCGAGCTCGTCCCTTCACTGGTGTATCTCGTTCTTATATGCCTCCGAGCTCGTCCTTCACTGGTGTCGCTCGTTTATATGCCTCCGAGCTCGTCCTTCACTGGTGTCGCCGTTCTTATATGCCTCTGAGCTCGCCTTCACTGGTGTCGCTCGTTCTTATATGCCTCTGAGCTCTCGCCCTTCACTGGTGTCTCTCGTTCTTATATGCCTCTGAGCTCGTCCTTCACTGGTGACGCCGTTCTTATATACCTCCGAGCTCTTGTCCTTCACTGGTGTCTCTCGTTCTTATATGCCTCCGAGCTCTCGCCCTTCACTGGTGACGCTCGTTCTTATATGCCTCCGAGCTCTCGCCCTTCACTGGTGTCGCCGTTCTTATACGCCTCTGAGCTCTCGTCCTTCACTGGTGTCTTCGTTCTTATATGCCTCCGAGCTCTCGTCCTTCACTGGTGTCGCTCGTTCTTATATGCCTCCGAGCTCGCCTTCACTGGTGTCTCTCGTTCTTATATGCCTCTGAGCTTTCGCCTTCACTGGTGTCTCTCGTTCTTATATGCCTCCGAGCTCGTCCTTCACTGGTGTCTCTCGTTCTTATATGCCTCTGAGCTCTCATCCTTTACTGGTGTCGCCGTTCTTATATGCCTCTGAGCTCTCGTCCTTCACTGGTGTCGCTCGTTCTTATATGCCTCTGAGCTCTCATCCTTCACTGGTGTCTCTCGTTCTTATATGCCTCCGAGCTCTCGCCCTTCACTGGTGTCGCTCGTTCTTATACGCCTCTGAGCTCTCGTCCTTCACTGGTGTCGCTCGTTCTTATATGCCTCCGAGCTCTCGTCCCTTCACTGGTGTGTCTCGTTCTTATATGCCTCTAGGCTCGTCCTTCACTGGTGTCTCTCGTTCTTATATGCCTCCGAGCTCTCGTCCTTCACTGGTGTCTCTCGTTCTTATATGCCTCTGAGCTCTCGTCCTTCACTGGTGTATCTCGTTCTTATATGCCTCCGAGCTCTCATCCTTCACTGGTGTCTCTCGTTCTTATATGCCTCCGAGCTCTCATCCTTCACTGGTGTCTCTCGTTCTTATATGCCTCTGAGCTCTCGTCCTTCACTAGTGACGCTCGTTCTTATATGCCTCCGAGCTCTCGTCCTTCACTGGTGACACTCGTTCTTATATGCCTCCGAAGCTCGTCCTTCACTGGTGACGCTGCTCGTTCTTATATGCCTCTGAGCTCTCGTCCTTCACTGGTGACACTCGTTCTTATATGCCTCCAAGCTCTCGCCCTTCACTGGTGACGCCGTTCTTATATGCCTCCGAGCTCGTCCTTCACTGGTGTCGCTCGTTCTTATATGCCTCCGAGCTCGTCCTTCACTGGTGTCGCCGCTCTTATATGCCTCTGAGCTCTCCTCCTTCACTGGTGACGCTCGTTCTTATATGCCTCTGAGCTCGTCCTTCACTGGTGTCGCTCGTTTATATGCCTCTGAGCTCGTCCTTCACTGGTGTCGCTCGTTCTTATATGCCTCTGAGCTCTCGTCCTTCACTGGTGTCTCTCGTTCTTATATGCCTCCGAGCTCTCATCCTTCACTGGTGTCGCTCGTTCTTATATGCCTCTGAGCTCGTCCTTCACTGGTGTCTCGTTCTTATATGCCTCCAAGCTCTTCCTTCACTGGTGACGCTTTCGTTCTTATATGCCTCCAAGCTCTCGTCCTTCACTGGTGACGCCGTTCTTATATGCCTCTGAGCTCGTCCTTCACTGGTGTCTCGTTCTTATATGCCTCCGAGCTCTCGTCCTTCACTGGTGACGCTCGTTCTTATATGCCTCTGAGCTCTCGTCCTTCACTGGTGTCTCTCGTTCTTATATGCCTCCAAGCTCTCGTCCTTCACTGGTGACGCTCGTTCTTATATGCCTCTGAGCTCTCATCCTTCACTGGTGTCGCTCGTTCTTATATGCCTCCGAGCTCTCGTCCTTCACTGGTGTCGCTCGTTCTTATATGCCTCTGAGCTCTCGTCCTTCACTGGTGACGCCGTTCTTATATGCCTCTGAGCTCTCATCCTTCACTGGTGTCTCTCGTTCTTATATGCCTCCAAGCTCTCGTCCTTCACTGGTGACGCTCGTTCTTATATGCCTCCGAGCTCTCGTCCTTCACTGGTGACGCTCGTTCTTATATGCCTCTGAGCTCTCGTCCTTCACTGGTGTCTCTCGTTCATATGCCTCCAAGCTCTCGTCCTTCACTGGTGACGCTGTTCTTATATGCCTCTGAGCTCGTCCTTCACTGGTGTCTCGTTCTTATATGCCTCCAAGCTCGTCCTTCACTGGTGACGCTCGTTCTTATATGCCTCTGAGCTCTCATCCTTCACTGGTGTCGCTCGTTCTTATATGCCTCCGAGCTCGTCCTTCACTGGTGTCTCTCGTTCTTATATGCCTCTGAGCTCTCGTCCTTCACTGGTGTCGCTCGTTCTTATATGCCTCCGAGCTCTCGTCCTTCACTGGTGTCTCGTTCTTATATGCCTCTGAGCTCTCATCCTTTACTGGTGTCGCTCGTTCTTATATGCCTCTGAGCTCGTCCTTCACTGGTGTCGCTCGTTCTTATATGCCTCTGAGCTCTCATCCTTCACTGGTGTCTCTCGTTCTTATATGCCTCCGAGCTCGCCCTTCACTGGTGTCGCTCGTTCTTATACGCCTCTGAGCTCGTCCTTCACTGGTGTCGCTCGTTCTTATATGCCTCCGAGCTCTCGTCCTTCACTGGTGTGTCTCGTTCTTATATGCCTCTAGGCTCGTCCTTCACTGGTGTCTCGTTCTTATATGCCTCCGAGCTCGTCCTTCACTGGTGTCTCGTTCTTATATGCCTCTGAGCTCTCGTCCTTCACTGGTGTATCTCGTTCTTATATGCCTCCGAGCTCTCATCCTTCACTGGTGTCTCGTTCTTATATGCCTCCGAGCTCTCATCCTTCACTGGTGTCTCTCGTTCTTATATGCCTCTGAGCTCTCGTCCTTCACTGGTGACGCTCGTTCTTATATGCCTCCGAGCTCGTCCTTCACTGGTGACACTCGTTCTTATATGCCTCCGAGCTCGTCCTTCACTGGTGACGCTCGTTCTTATATGCCTCTGAGCTCTCGTCCTTCACTGGTGTCTCTCGTTCTTATATGCCTCCGAGCTCTCCTCCTTCACTGGTGACGCTCGTTCTTATATGCCTCTGAGCTCTCGTCCTTCACTGGTGTCGCTCGTTCTTATATGCCTCTGAGCTCTCGTCCTTCACTGGTGTCGCTCGTTCTTATATGCCTCCAAGCTCTCGTCCTTCACTGGTGTCGCTCGTTCTTATATGGCATTATTATATGCCTACCTCGCTATAATAAACTTAGCATTAATAACAATATAAGTAAAGAGAAAACACTGATGATTACATCTTTGATGATAAATCTACAGCGAGAGATTGTGATATTTTCTTTTCCTCCTTAAAAGATAAAGTTCCTATTATAAACATTAGAATGAAATCTACGGCGAGTTTTATAAATGAGGCCCCAGGTGATTATGCTGTCTACAGTTACTCAATGCATAATCAATGTCAGCATTATCAGGAGGCTGCTTCTCATTTTTTTATTGTCTTTTAAAAAACAAAGAAAATAATCTTTAAAATAATACACCAATGTACCCAGCATGTGATTTTCATTTAAATGACGTCTAATAGCCATCCAAACACCTTGTAATCTCTGTTGACTTTGATTACATGATGAAATATCACACATCTCACAAGTTATTTTGGCAAAAACAACATGTAATCAAATTTAAGGTTATTTTGGCTCCTAGTGGGTTACTCATAGCCGGACTAAAGGTCCACTAAACGCAACCACTGTGGCTTAATCATATGAATTTATAGAAGCAACTAAACAAACAAGGGGCAGTGCTATAACAAGTCCCAGTTAATCTAGCGAAGTACACATAAACACTTAAAAAAACAACAACAAACAAACAGAAACGTGAATAGAATAGTCAAGTCAAGTCAAGTCAACTTCATTTATATAGCGCTTTTAACAATGCAGATTGTTTCAAAGCAGCTTCACAGTGTTAAACAGAAAAATAATGCAACAGGATATATTTCAATTATCATACAGTAACAATGCGTGCTTAAGATAATTAGATCAGTAATTTGGTCTATATGGTAAATTTAGTTTAATAATTAGATTTATTTTGAAATGAAACCCCAACTGAGCAAGCCAAGCCAGAGGCGACAGTGGCAAGGAAACCCAAACCCCATCAGGAGACCTAATGGAGAAAAATAAACCTTGGGAGAAACAAGGCTCAGTCGGGGGGGCAGTTCTCCTCTGGCCAATTAACAAACAGCGTATTATTATTATTATTCTGGCAATTTTAAAGGTCAGAGGTCATAATAGATCTGAATATTCGAAAGATCTGAGGCAACATGCCAGAGACGGGTTTATTGAGGATGATGTATCGATTAAATAATTATTAAAAATAAATAATTTGAAATATCGGAGTCATCCCGCCGGAGACAGGTTTATTGAGGATGCCGTGTGGATGAGGCAGCTTAAGGGGGAGTCTAAATGACACGGTCTCTGCAGACACTTCAGGGTCATGGGTCACATCTGGGTGCAGGTCCACCGTCTGATCGGGATACGGCCTGGATCCGGCTGACTGCAGTAGACCTCGGGATAAAACAGAGACACTAACATTAGCGTAGATGCCATTCTTCTGATGATGTAACGAGTACATCAGGTGTTATGGGAAGTGTTCCCGGTTCCGGCTGACCTAGATAATGCAGCCTAATAATCATTTAATTAAAAAAAGTGTTTTATGTGTACAGGGAGTGCAGAATTATTAGGCAAATTAGTATTTTGACCACATCATCCTCGTTATGCATGTTGTCTTACTCCAAGCTGTATAGGCTGGAAAGCCTACTACCAATTAAGCATATTAGGTGATGTGCATCTCTGTAATGAAAAGGGGTGTGGTCTAATGACATCAACACCCTATATCAGGTGTGCATAATTATTAGGCAACTTAACAAAAAACTAATTTATACCCATTTCAATTATTTATTTTTACCAGTGAAACCAATATAACATCTCAACATTCACAAATATACATTTCTAACATTCAAAAACCAAACAAAAACAAATCAGTGACCAATATAGCCACCTTTCTTTGCAAGGACACTCAAAAGCCTGCCATCCATGGATTCTGTCAGTGTTTTGATCTGTTCACCATCAACCACAGCCTCCCAGACACTGTTCAGAGAGGTGTACTGTTTTCCCTCCTTGTAAATCGCACATTTGATGATGGACCACAGGTTCTCAATGGGGTTCAGATCAGGTGAACAAGGAGGCCATATCATTAGATTTTCTTCTTTTATACCCTTTCTTGCCAGCCACGCTGTGGAGTACTTGGACGCGTGTGATGGAGCATTGTCCTGCATGAAAATCATGTTTTTCTTGAAGGATGCAGACTTCTTCCTGTACCACTGCTTGAAGAAGGTGTCTTCCAGAAACTGGCAGTAGGACTGGGAGTTGAGCTTGACTCCATCCTCAACCCGAAAAGGCCCCACAAGCTCATCTTTGATGATACCAGCCCGAACCAGTACTCCACCTCCACCTTGCTGGCGTCTGAGTCGGACTGGAGCTCTCTGCCCTTTACCAATCCAGCCACGGGCCCATCCATCTGGCCCATCAAGACTCACTCTCATTTCATCAGTCACTACAATGTTCTGTCTGAAGTGATACTGTAGTAGACGGCTCATTGGTTATAATTTGCTTCCTAATATTGTCAATCTTACACGTAAAGAAGTTCATAAAGTCATTACTGCTGTGCTGTTTACAAACATCAGAAGTTGAAGCTTTATCCTTTGTTAATTTAGCCACTGTATCGAATAAATACCTAGGTTTGTGTTTGTTTTCTTCTAAGAGAGTCGAGAAATAAGCAGATCTAGCAGTTTTTACGGCCTTTCTGTATGCGATCATACGTTCTTTCCACGAATTACGAAAGACCTCTAGTTTTGTTTTCTTCCAGCTGCGCTCCATTTTTCTGGCTGCTGTTTTAAGGGCCCGGGTGTGCTCGTTGTACCACGGTATTGGACTATTTTCTTTAATCTTCTTTAAGCGCAGGGGAGCGATTGTGTCTAAAGTACTGGAAAAGCGAGAGTCAATAGTTTCTGTTGCAACATCGAGTTCCTCTAAGCTATCTGGAATGCTGAGGAGATGATACTGATTAGGAAGATTATTTAAAAAGCAATCTTTAGTCACAGCGGTGATAGTCCTGCCATTTTTGAAACGGGTGGACGGCTTTGTAGCTTTAGCTAAATTAAGTATACATGATATTAGGTAATGATCTGAGATGTCGTCGCTCTGCTGCAGAATTTTAATGGTATCAACATTTAGTCCATGTGACAGTATTAGATCTAAAGTATGATTAAGGCGATGAGTGGGTCCAGATACGTGTTGTCTAACTCCAATAGAGTTTAGAATATCTTTAAATGCCAATCCCAATGTGTCTTTTTCGTTGTTGAATGAGGAGAGCAGGAACAAAATATAGTTTAACTGTTTTAATGATTAAGTTAGATTAGTGAATAGATTAAGTAAGTCAGATGAAGGACAAAAGACTGCTTCTTTGTTAACACACACAAAGGTACTCTAAGAGCATAGCAAAAATGCATAGCAAAACACTCTCATATAGATCTGTTATAAATACCAACACAGAAAGTACATATAGTCTTAATGCAAAATCATTTTATAAGCTAACATTATCTTAAATTTACTATTGTTAATGATTAATTTCTACAAGCGTTGTTAGCAATAATGCACAAACAAAAGATTTTATTCTCAACAGCACCAAAACTTCAAAGGAATTATATTTGAAACTAGACTTCTGAGTAATACTGAAGATATTATTATAAATTAGAGCAACCCCTCCCCCTTTACCTTTCAGACGCGGCTCGTGTTTATAACAATAATCTTGTGGAGTGGACTCATTTAAAGTAATGTAGTCATCAGGTTTTAGCCAGGTTTCTGTCAAACACAGCACATCTAGATTATTATCTGTAATGATATCATTAACAATGAGCGCTTTTGGGGAAAGGGATCGAATATTCAGCAACCCAAGCTTTATCATTTGATTATCCATATTATATATATTGTTTATTTGTTGGACATCAATTAAATTATTACCGTTGAATGGTTTTGATGGTTTTTTGTAATTACTAATTCGCGGAGCAGACACAGTCTCTATGTGATAATATCTAGGTAAAAGAGTGTCTATGAGTTGGGATTTACCTGACTTCTGTAACGGGAGGCAGCTAGCAGGCGGTCGGGTAAGCCAGTCCGTCTGCTTCCTGATCTGGGCCCCAGTGAGTCAAGGATTAGCTCTAAGACTATATGCCAAATTCCTAGAGAGAAGGGCGGCACCACTCCAAGAAGGATGGATGCCGTCGTGTTTTAACAGGCCAGGTCTGCCCCAAAAGCTTTTTCAATTGTCTATGAACCCTATGTTATTTTGCGGACACCACTTAAGACAACCAGCCATTGAGTGATGATAATCTGCTAACTATTTCATCACTCCTTTTAACGGGGAGCGGACCAGAACAAAAAACTGAACCTGCCATCGTACTAGCGAGTTCACACACCTCTTTAATGTTAATTTTGGTGATCTCCGACTGGCGAAGTCGAACATCATTAGTGCCGACGTGAATAATAATCTTAGAGAATTTACGATTAGCATTAGCCAGCACTTTTAAATTTGCTTTGATGTCAGGCGCTCTGGCTCCCGGTAAACATGTGACTATGGTGGCTGGTGTCTCTATTTTCACGTTCCGTGTAATAGAATCGCCAATAACTAGGGCACTTTCAACAGGATCCTCAGTGGGTGCATCACTGAGTGGGGAGAACCTGTTTGATGTTCTAATCTGAACGGAAGAGTGGTTTTTTGATCCGCGACTATGCCGCCTCACCGTTACCCAGTTTCCCTGCAGCCGGAACCGGAGAATGTACAGAGTTCACTAAGCTACTCTCATTCAGATCAGTGTCTAAAGCTGTAACATCCTCACTACTCTCAGATAAAGTCTGGATGCGTGTCTCTAATTCTAAAATCTCCTCCTTCAGCCTAATTATCTCTTTACATTTATCACATGTGAAGCCCTGTTCGCCGACGGAGAAGCCTATACTAAACATGCAGCAAGCAGTGCAAGTGACAATGACAGGAGAAGAAGACATGGCTTACCGTGTTTGTTGATGAATCCAACTTACCACAGTGGTTTGTTGGAGACTATTTACTATTCCAACTCACCACAGTTTTTTAATGAACTCAGAAAACAGGAGACCCGGGTGCAGAGATGACAAGCTAACAGGCTAGCGAAATGCTAATGTGTGATGGTGATTTAGATTAAAAGCTAGTGATGTCAAATTTAACGTGATTGGCAATATTTAAACAATATATGGTGATGAGTAAGTTATATTTAGCAGTAGAACAAAGAAAATATATCAAATAGAGATTCAAAAGCAAGACTGTACAGAGCTACAAACACTAGCTGAGCAGGAGGCAGACGGGAGACTGGAGACAGGAGACTGAAGCAATCGATCAGGAGCAATCGATCAGGCAGGAGCAATCAAACCACCAAAATAGATAAGTGCTAGTCGTTATTGGTCAGGTACTGCTGGAAAAGATGCGTCTTAAGATGTTTTTTGAAAATGGCTACAGACTCGGCTGCTCGAACTGAGATAGGCAGGTCGTTCCACCAGGTGGGAACGGTCCAGGAAAAGGTCAGTGAGAGTGAGTTCATGCCCCTTTGGGACGGCACCACAAGGTTTCACTACAGCATTGTTTTCAGAGGGTTCTTCTGTCTATATGTGAAGAGAAGACATTTTTGTATTTAATTACAGTTTCATTATACATAACCAACTGAATAAAAAAAATAATAATAATAAAAACACAGCTCCTGTAGATTATCAACCTAACAAATGCCTTGCCGTTGATGAATGCACCCCACCAATAATTGGCCTTTTATTCCAATAACTAGTGTTGTCAAAAGTACCGACCGCGATACCAAATCGGTACTGAAATTTAAAAAAATGTGGCGCTTTGAGCGCTGTTGAGCTGTAATCGTAAACACCTCTGACTGGCCATTGTGCTCTCATCAGATGTGTCTGATTGGCTACAATGATCAACGCACGGCAGCGCTTGAAAGCACACGGAAGTGTTTGACAATGTTTTGAAAGCAGGAGCGGGAGCGTTTGAAAGCACAAGCTGGTGTCAACCAGCGGACCTGTAGGCTGAATTAAAAACCTCCGTGTGTATCTGTGTAAGCGCTCTGTGAAAAGCGCCATTGATGTATATTTATAACATATTTGTGAAGCGCTGATCGTTGTAGCCAATCACAGACATGTTTTGATGAGCGCGTGAGAGCGATGGCCAGTCAGAGGTGTTTACGATTACAGCTCAACAGCGCTCAAAGCGGCACACTTTTAAAACTTCAGTACCGATTTGGTATCGCGGTCCGTACTTTTGACAACACTACCAATAACAAACATTAAAATTCTAACATGTAACCTATGGTAAAGTGTGTATGTGTATGTACATGTAGCTATTTAAAGGAGTACTTCAGCGCTGGGAAGATGAATCTGTATTTAAACGCGGTCATTAATGTAGTAGAAATATGAAATTATTTTTGAATTTGGTGCCTTCTAGACTGAGAAAACACAGAAAATTTATTTTTGTCTCATGGGGATGAATGACAACAATTCCCAGAATGCAGTTCTCTAGGCACTGGTTTACTTGCCCACCGCGTTCATTTTCATAAAATCAGTTCAGTTAGAGACGCTACAATTAAAAACTGAACGTGTCTGTTCAATATATTATGAGTGAGTCGATTGAATGTCACGGCCGTCACGGCACAAACGCAGCAGGATCGGATTACATTCATCACATGAGCTGAGGTAATCGCGGGATTCACGGCTGCGGCTGCATTCACAGCGCGTGATCAGTCTGGCGCGTGTGTTCAGTTCATGTCTTTGGAAGCTTAACTTTCATAGAAATTCACTTGAAGAGTTGAAACACTTACTTTGCCCTCCACCGCTCCGTTTACATGAATCTCCGCAGCTCCCGAGCCGAGTGCTGTGAGTGCGATGTTGAAAACATGTGGAAACAGCGCCTCCTGCTGGCTGTAGTCTTCAGCCACTGGCCAAAACTCCTCCGATTATGCAAAATTATGATATTTGCGCCATCGGAGGAATTTTTCCAGAAATAAAATACATAATTCTCTTGTCTCAGGGTCATATGAGGGGGGAAAGTACTCCTGGGTTTCTACTGATACAAAGCTTAATGCTAATCGCTGAAGTAAACCTTTAATAAAGATGTACAGATAAGGACAGGGAAAGTAAAAGCTTACTTCATGTTAAAAAAAAAAAGTAAAACTGCCTTAAAAACGTCTGTAGCGCAAGGCAACGTACAAGTTATCCTCTTCATTATATGATTTCACAGCATGCAAGGGCTGAAAATCGTGCAGTGAATTCACAGAGACAGCCTCGAGAGCGTCATCAGAGCGGACACCGCGTATGCAAAGATATGGCGATCAAAACACACATATTGAATAGGCTACTGTCTTAAGTCATATCTTCAACTTTTTATCTTTAGAGTTTTCCAGACAAAATATGTAATATTTTTTTTGTCGTAGGCTATTTAATGTTACACTGTAGTTGAGATTTGTAGACATTTGAGCTATACATGTATAACGCTGCATACCTTCATCAATGACTGGACACCAGACGGACGAGGCTTCCGCTGGCTCCTGAAGCCGAGCGTGTCGGTTAAATATCTGAAAACATGAATAACTTCCCAAAAATGATTGGAAAGAACAGAAAAAGTGAGGAGGGGGATCACAAGTCAGTATTTATTTTTTTTAATAAAGAAATTGCTGGCTATAAAACTAAAGCTTTGGATCGTTAGTCAAAGATACAGCGTGACAGCGTACAAAAAGCACTCGCCAGGGGGAGATAAAAACATATTTTTGGGGAAAAGCGGCAATAGTACTATCAATCAATCAATCAATCAATCAACTTTATTTATATAGCGCTTTTACAATGACGATTGTTTCAAAGCAGCTTCACAGTGTTAAACAGGACAACATTGCAACAAAATTTGATTTGGCTAGTTTAATTTGGATAGTTTATAGAATTATATATGACCAAATTAATAAATTCTATTTGTATATTTAGTTGAGTAACTTGGATCATAATTTGAGTGTCCCCAACTGAGCAAGCCAAGCCAAAGGCGACAGTGGCAAGGAACCAAAACTCCATCAGGGCATGATGGAGAAAAATAAACCTTGGGAGAAACCAGACTCAGTCGGGGTGCCAGTTCTCCTCTGGCCTATTATTAACAGTGTATAATTATTACTCTGGCAACCTTGCAGGTCATAAATCATATTAGATAGGAATATTCGAAATTTTGGGTATCATGCACGAGAAGGGTTCATTTAGGATGGCGCGCCGATTACACAAGAATATGAATACTTGAAAGATCGGAGTTATTGCGCTGGAGACGGGTTAATTGAGGATGACGTGCCGGTGAGGCAAATTCAGAGGAGACACTAATGGACACGGTCTCAGCAGACACTCCAGGATGAGCTGGTCATGTCCAGATGCAGGTCCACCATCCGATCCGGACACGGCCTGGATCCGGCCGACTGCAGTAAACCTCGGGATAAACAGAGAGACTAACATTAGTGTGGATGCCACTCTTTTATGATGTAACGAGTACATCAGGTGTTATGGGAAGTGTTCCGGTTCCGGCTGACCTAGTTAATGCAGCCTAACAATCAATCATTTGATTTGAATAAAGAAAGTTAAAAATGTTCTATGTGTATGCCATAGTAAAGAGATGTGTTTTTAGTCTAGATTTAAACTGACAGAGTGTGTCTGCTTCCCGAACAATGCTAGGAAGACTGTTCCAGAGTTTAGGTGCTAAATAGGAAAAGGATCGACCGCCTGCAGTTGATTTAGATATTCTAGGTATTTTCAACTGGCCAGAGTTTAGAGACCGCAATAGACGTGATGGAGTATAATGTGTTAAGAGCTCGCTTAAGTACTGGGGAGATAAACCATTTATTGCTTTATAAGTAATAAGCAAGATTTTAAAATGTATGCGATGTTTAATAGGGAGCCAGTGCAGTGTTGACAGAACTGGACTAATATGATCGTACTTCCTGGTTCTAGTAAGAACTCGAGCTGCTGCGTTTTGGACCAGCTGGAGTTTATTTATTAGGCGAGCAGGGCAACCACCCAGTAGAGCATTACAATAATCTAGCCTTGAGCTCATGAACGCATGTACTAATTGTTCAGCATTTTGCATTGAAAGCATGTGACGTAATTTAGATATATTTTTAAGATGGTAGAATGCAGTTTTACAGATGCTTGAAACATGGCTTTCAAACGAAAGATTGGTATCAAAGAGCACACCCAGGTTCCTCACTGACGACGAGGGCTTGACAGAGCAGTCATCGAGAGGTTAGACAGTATTCTAGGGCACTACTTGTGGAGCTTTTCTGTCCAATAATTAAAAATTCAATTTTATCTGAATTAAGTTGCAGGAAATTACTATTCATCCAATTTTTAATATCAGCTATGCATTCCGTTAATCTTGTGAATTGGTAAGTTTCGTCAGGGTGTGAGGAAATATAGAGCTGAGTATCATCAGCATAACAATGAAAACTAACGCCATGCTTCCTAATGATATCTCCCAGTGGTAGCATATACAGGGTGAAAAGCAACGGTCCTAACACTGAGCCTTGTACTCCATACTGAACTTGTGATCGGTGTGACATCTCTTCATTTACTGCTACAAACTGATAACGGTCAGATAAGTAAGATTTAAACCATGCCAATGCAGTTCCACTAATGCCAACATAATTTTCGAGTCTATTCAAAAGAATATTGTGATCTATAGTATCGAATGCAGCGCTAAGATCGAGTAACACTAATAGAGAGATACAACCACAATCAGATGATAAGAGTAAATCATTTGTAACTCTAATTAGAGCAGTCTCAGTACTGTGATACGGTCTAAATCCTGACTGGAAATCCTCACATATACCATTTCTTTCTAAAAGGAACATAATTGTGAAGACACGGCCTTTTCTAATATTGTTGATAGAAACGGTAGATTCGAGATTGGTCTGTAATTGACTAATTCTTTAGGATCAAGTTGCGGTTTTTTAATAAGTGGTTTAATTACAGCCAACTTAAAAGTTTTTGGTACATATCCTAATGTCAAGGATGAATTAATAATATTAAGCAGAGGATCTATGACCTCTGGAAGCATCTCTTTAATAGCCTAGTCGGTATAGGGTCAAGCATACATGTTGTTGATTTTGATGATTTAACAAGTTTAGCCAATTCTTCTCCTCCTATAGCAGTGAATGAGTGTGTGTGTGTGTGTGTGTGTGTGTGTGTGTGTGTGTGTGTGTGTGTGTGTGTGTGTGTGTGTGTGTGTGTGTGTGTGTGTGAGTGTGTGTGTGTGTGTGTTCCTCTCCTATAGCAGTGAATGTGTGTGTGTGTGTGTGTGTGTGTGTGTGTGTGTGTGTGTGTGTGTGTGTGTTCCTCTCCTATAGCAGTGAATGAGTGTAATTTTTCCTCAGTGACACTACAATGTTCTGTCTGAAGTGATACTGTAGTAGACGGCTGCATGGTTATAATTTTATTCCTAATGTTATCAATCTTACTAGTAAAGAAGTTCATAAAGTCATTACTGCTGTGTTGTTTACAAACGTCAGAAGTTGAAGCTTTATCCTTTGTTAATTTAGCCACTGTATCGAATAAATACCTAGGGTTGTGTTTGTTTTCTTCTAAAAGAGTTGAGAAATAAGCAGATCTAGCAGTTTTTATGGCCTTTCTGTATGCGATCATACTCTCTTTCCACAAATTGCGAAAAACTTCCAGTTTTGTTTTCTTCCAGCTGCGCTCCATTTTTCTGGCTGCTGTTTTAAGGGGATGGGGATGGCTTTGCAGCTTTAGCTAAATTAAGTATACATGATATTAGGTAATGATCTGAGATGTCATCGCTCTGCTGCAGAATTTTAATGGTATCAACATTTAGTCCATGTGACAGTATTAGATCTAAAGTATGATTAAGGCGATGAGTGGGTCCCGATACGTGTTGTCTAACTCCAATAGAGTTTAGAATGTCTTTAAATGCCAATCCCAATGCGTCTTTTTCATTGTCAACATGGATATTAAAATCACCAACAATTAGTACTTTATCTGCAGCCAGTACTAACTCTGATAGAAAACCAGCAAATTCTTTGATAAAGTCTGTGTTGTGCCCTGGTGGCCTGTATACAGTAGCCAACACAAATGTCAAACGGGATTTATCATTTACACAACGTTACATAAAGCACCAAAACTTCAAAGGAATTATATTTGAAACTAGACTTCTGAGTAATACTGAAGATATCATTATAAATTACAGCAACACCTCCCCTTTTCCTTTCAGACGCGGCTCGTGTTTATAACAATAATCTTGGGGAGTGGACTCATTTAAAGTAATGTAGTCGTCTGGTTTTAGCCAGGTTTCTGTCAAACACAGCACATCTAGGTTATGATCTATAATCATATCATTAACAATAAGCGTTTTTGGCGAAAGGGATCGAATATTCAGCAACCCGAGATTTATCAATTGTTCATCCGTATTATATCTGTTGTTTATTTGTTGGACATCAATTAAATTTTTACTGTTGAATGGTTTTGATGTTTTTTGTATTTACTGATTCGGGAACAGACACAGTCTCTATGTGATAATATCTAGGTGAAAGCCTCTATGTGCTGGGATTTAGCTGACTCTGGTGACGTGAGACAGCTAGCAGACGGTTGGTTTAGCCAGTTTGTCTGCTTCCTGACCTGGGCCCCAGTGAGTCAAGGTTTAGCTCTAAGACTATATGCCAAATTACTAGAGAGAAGAGCAGCACCAGCCCGGTAGGATGAATGCCGTCTATCTTCAACAGGTCGGGTCTGCCCCAAAAACTTTTCCAATCGTCTATGAACCCTATGTTATTTTATGGACACCACTTAGACAACCAGCCATTGAGTGATGATAATCTGCTAACTATTTCATCACTCCTTTTAACAGGGAGGGCCAGATAAACAGACTGCCGGTGACATCGTACTTGCGAGTTTACACACCTCTTTAATGTTAATTTTGGTGATCTCCGACTGACGAACTCGAACATCATTAGTGCCGACGTGAATAATAATCTTAGAGAATTTACGATTAGCATTAGCCAGCACTTTTAAATTTGCTTTGATGTCAGGCGCTCTGGCTCCCGGTAAACATGTGACTATGGTGGCTGGTGTCTCTATTTTCACGCCCGTGTAATAGAATCGCCAATAACTAGGCACTTTCAACAGGATCCTCAGTGGGTGCATCACTGAGTGGGAGAACCTGTTTGATGTTCTAATCGAACGGCAGAGTGGTTTTTAGATCCGCGAATATGCTGTCTCACAGTCACCCAATTGCCCTGCTGCGGGGCTCAGCCGAACCAAACAATGAGTGTTCACTAAGCTAGTCGCATCCAAAGCAGTATCTAAAGCTGTTACATTCTCACTACTTTCACATAAAGTCTGGATGCGTGTCTCTAAATCTGAAATCTTCCTTGTCAGCCTGATTAATTCCTTACATTTAACACATGTGAAGCCCTGTTACAACGGAGATAGATATGCTAAACATGTAGCATGCAGTGCAAGTGACAATGACAGGAGAAGAAGACATGGCTCACCGTATTTGTTGATGAATCCAAAACTTACCACACAACTTACTCCACTTACTTTGTTTGATGGAGTCTATTTAATAATCCAACTCACCACAGTTGTCTAATGAACTCAGAAAACAGGAGACCCGGGTGCCGGGATGGAAAGCTACCAGGCTAGCGAAAAGCTAACACGTGGTAGTGATTTAGATTAAAAGCTAGTGATGTCAAATTTAACTTGATAGGCTATATTAAACAATATATGGTGATGAGTAAGTTATATTTAGCAGTATAGATAACAAAGAAAATATATCAAAAAAAAAAATCACTATGTAAGGAGCTTAAAGTCATTTTATAATGGAAAACACATTAAACATAGTCCAATATTAGGCTAACTTACCCGTGTATCTTCTGTCAGTTGCAGCGGGCAGCCGTTGAAATTTGAATTTTAACCCAACTGGCTGAGTTGTTATAGAAACAACCCAATAAAAGTTCGGAATAACCCAACAGAATGACCCAATATTTTTAACCCAGCTATTGGGTAAAAAAAATAACCCAACGTTTTTTAGAGTGTAACGCGGTCTGCCGGAAGCTAGATATTTTATTTTTTAACATGTTAAATATGGATATTTTTCTCACACAAACTTATCGATTCGCTTCAGAAGGCCTTGATTAATCCCTAGATCCCTGGAGCACTTTTATAATGGATGGATGCTTCAAAACAGAAACAGCCATTCACTGCTACTATAAAGCTTGGGTTATCCAGGACATTTATTAATATAATGCTGATTGTGTTCATCTGAAAGAAGAAAGTCTTATACACCTAGGATAAGTTGAGGGGGAGTAAATCATGGGGTTAAACATTTAAGCAAAGGTGGTTTAAGTAAATATTATTCATGCTTCTTACTGAAACCACAGTCATACATCAGATGTGAGAGCTGAGATCAAACCAGCAGATAAACCAGAAACCAGCAGAAGAAAAAAGAAGAAAGAGCAAAATCAGACAGAACGAGTGAAGACATCAGGCAAGACTGAAAACGCTCTTACGCCACGAGCAGAGCGCTGTAGAAGTCTCCAGAATATCTCTAGGTAAGAGTGTGGTTATTCCTGTTAGTTATTAAATATGAACTGACACGTCATTAGGGTTTGGCACCGGTACTTTTATAACCGGTGTGTACCGGACCGAATCAGAACGCAGATTTCGGTGCCACTTAAATTCAACCGTGCTTTGGCTGGCGCCGAGCCAGAGACAGACACGCTCAGCGCTCGTCACATATCACAACTATTCAGTGTTTTCAACCACATCAGGTTTATTTCAGGGTTCATGTAAACGCTGTAAAGAGTACTAGCAAAAAACACACACTGATGTCTATGGAAGCGGCAAAAACAATCCTGTCAGACAGTTAAGATAACTACGTGTTTTATTCACATCAGACACACATTATATAGTGACTATATAGTTTACTCTGTTCTTCTCCAGTTCAGCAGCGCTCACTTACTTTCATGTATTTCGTGAGACGAAGATAAACTTATGTGATGTAAATCTGAGATCCGATTCTCTGAGGCGCCGCCCATCGCGCAGTATAGATCGACTAACACACATTTACTCACACATATTTGAACATCAGAATATCAAATAGTTCATGACATAGTAAGAAAGTTTGTGAATATTTTGAATAAAAAAGAAACACAAAATAAACCCGATACAGCTGAGCTGTCATACAGCGCTGGTGCAGCTGCTGTGTGTCACGTGAGAAGCAAGACGCGTCTCCATGAAAACAATAAAGCCATGCGTTCTGAAATATTCAGCCAGAGAATATGGTCATGTTTCTGCAGAATAAAGCTGAAGCTTGAGCTGGTTTGTAGCAGGAATACAGACTAATATAATACTGTTATTACTGGAACTGTTATTCAGAGTTACATTAGGCCTGTTGTAGTTGGGTTAGGTGACTGTAGTTTTACTGTCAATTTGTTAAATAAGTTGTGTTTTGTATTTAATTATATATTTAAGTATACTTTAAACTTGTAATAAATTGTTCAATTTAAATAATTAAATAAAAAGCCATTCTTTAATCTCATCCACCTCATGTTGTGGCTCTTTTTCTAAAAGCATCGGTTTAGGCACCGGTATTGAAAAAACCCAAATGATACCCAACCCTACACGTCATACAGACGAGAACGCATTCATATTTTCAGTCTGATGATTGAGAGTTGTAGAATATAATAATGACTTCTGAAGTTGCTCAGCATGTATTCAGTCGATATTAATGTTCCACTCATTCATATTACCAGCTTGATATCACAAAGAGATCAAAGACAGACTGGAATATGGAAAATGATCTATTTCACTGAAATCCAGTAGCTGTCCAGATCAGGGTCAGATGGTCCATCTTCATCACCATCGGTGTGTGTGCAGGTCTACCAGCTCTTGCTTGGTCTGCCAGCGATCTTATTCATCACAGAAGGAATGGATGCTATATTTCAGCCTTCGTCATCCACCTCCTCCTCACTGACTGTATTGAGCTGTTGTTGAGTCCCTACATACTGATTCAACTTCACTCAAATGAGCTCCACTGGGATGGAGATTGGACATGTCGGGTTTCTCTAACTGTATGGTCCTCCTCAAGAGTCTGTGGTCACCTCCTGAACCAGCTGGTGGCGCTAGAGGGAATTCTCTCAGTGAAATATCCACTGTCCACTGCTCAGGTTCTCTCTTCAAAGTGTTTCATCCGTTTCTACATATTTTTGTTTCTCTGTATCATTATCGCTTGCATTTTAGATCATTTTTTTCTTGCTCTTTTAGTGCTCATTGTGTCAGTGATCATGTGGATCTTATCTGGTTTTGCTTTGTGTTGTTCTGATCATCACTCTCACACATCCAGAAAACCAGATCCTCATATTTTGGTTGTCTTCATAATTACTGTGCTAGTGCTTTCTCTACCCTTGATTTTACTCAGCTTCTTGTTACTCGTTGATCGATCTGTTCCTTCGCCTCTTCATGTTTGGCTTATTCCTTGGATCTTGATGAGTATGAGACTGATTTCAGACCCTCTCCTGTGTGTGCTGGTCTGCAGGCAGAATCTCAGGATTCAGAAACCCGACAGGACTAGTCTAGGCTGAGGTCTGGGAAGATCGACTGGTTGTGAAGACGTAATATTTTGACTATACTATAGACATGAAGACAGTATATTTGTTGTACACAAGACAAAAATACTAAATAAGAAGAGCATTTTTTGCAGTGCACATCTGATGTATCTTATGAAATGAATCTATTGTTTTTTCCCTTTCATGTTTAGTATCATTTTGAATGTGTCAGTGTGATTGGTCAAATGGTCCAGATTTCACAGAAGTCACTTATATTGAGTAAAAGACTGATCTTTTTGGGTGTTGTCTCTTCAAGATATCAGATAAACACTTCTCCTCCTCTCCCCTGAAACCATGTGCAGCACTTTTGGCCCAACACAATTCCAAAAATATTTGCATAGTAAATATTTACACCTCTTTTGTTCTGGTCTGGGTGTTTAAGGGAAACTGGCAGAACAGGCTTTGGGAATCTGTGACCAGAAAACACCTACGCAGTGGCGTGTCAGTTTAAAACACAGATGCTTTACTGTAAGGGCTGTATGGAAAACTTAGGTTAAAGGTTGTAGATACTATGCATTATAGACCATGTGTCTTGTGTAAAATTGTAATACCTGTAACAGTGGAATTGTCCAACAAATTAAGTTACATGTGTGACTATTGAATTTTTTTTTATTTAATTTTGCTACGTGGAGCACGGCTATTTCCTATACTATAGCTTCAGTAAACCATGCCCTTACCAAAAATAAGTTTATTTAAGTGTGCTATTAAAATACTTATTTTATACTTTATCAGTAGTGAACAGCCAATAGCATGCCTTGAAACAGAGAAGCTGTGATTGACTTCTCGCGAGGGAGGCATGCTCTATTCTGCTGAGGATCAAGAGATCGAAGAATAGGAAGTATATAAATGTATTTACACTGCAAGGAAAAAATATCAGTGCAAGTGAAAGTCTGGACATGTAAGCCCATATGTAGCCATTTTTAGCGCTTTATCAATTGATTCCAAATTTCTATTACATATTATCAGTAAATATTTATATTAATTTAAGCAAAATGCTTAATAATCTGAAATTGCTCATGTGTAAAATATTAGGGGTATAATAATTATATAACAGAAATCATATAAAATTATCATTGCTAAAAAACAGAAAATTTTGTCTTTATTTATTTTTTACTATGACCTTTAATTTGGAGCAAGAGAAACAGGGGGAGTGACTATTGCGTCAGAGATGCTCACAGCTGATTGGTCCATGTCAGTTTGAGATCTCTTATCCAGAGTCTGCCCTGGAGCAGGTTCGCCGTGGAGCGTAAGAATGGTCAGTCACCTTAACCGCTTCATGGTATTTTACAAAGACACTCAACAATGTTTCGCTCATGCATCTCTTGAAAAACTGGTTTCACTTGTTTTCCTGTAGTGGATTAGCTTAGTTTCAAAGAAAAGCTTTCCCAGAGACACGTTTCAGAGCTTTTTCTCAAGACGCCGTTTCAGGGGTAGGACCTTCAACGGTCCTCATTTTTAATGGTAAGTTAATAAATACTGCTTAATCAAATACTGACCTAGATTTAAAGATCACATTGATTCAGACATTGTTTATCACAATAGTTTTCGAGCTCATTGATAAAACTCAAAGGCAATACTTTCCTCTTTCAAAGTAATTATAGTTGATTAACAATGACTGATCAGCTCTTTTTCTGCTTGTCCTGCAGAAGTGAAGGATGATGGCGTCTGTTTCAGAACATCTTCTGGCCGCCCTGGATGATCTAGACGCAGAGGAACTGAAGAGGTTTAAATGGCGTTTCAGGAATCATTTCTGTGTTTCAAATGCTGCTCTGATGAAGGCAGACGCTCCTGACACAGTGGATCTGATGATGAAGCGCTTCGGACCAGAAGAAGCTGTGAAGATCATGGTGGACATCCTGAGGAAGATGAACCAGAATGATCTGGCTGAACAGCTAGAGAAGAAACACAAGCAAGGTAACAGGTTAAAGTTCAAATGACATTGCTAAATGCATGTTAAATGTTTTCAAATCAAAATTAATTAAATGGGTAACTAAACCCTTAGCCAACTTTTTTTAGTGAATGATCTGCAAGACTGGGGATTTATTAGAACTGTTCATTGATTTGAGTATTGACATTTGGGTATAAAGTGTTTTAATTCTACAATATATGCTGTAAGAGTGCTGCCCTCTTAAGGTTGAACGGTGGCTACTGCAGTTGAAGTTTCCTATTGGACGTTGTTGGCCATCGTGGCCCACGCCCTCTCTGTAGAGAAAGAGCGGAACGCCATCATAATCTGAAAACCACACCCACTGGATTCGTCTCCGCTGGGCTCTGCCCAATTGTCCAGCATTTTTCAAATATTGCAAGTGGGTGGAGTTAAGCTCTGACCAGGGATTGAGTTACTCTTTAAAGAATAGTTTTTTTTTATTATAAACCCTTTTTCATGTATCAAATATAATATTTTTCTGTTATTGGTGTTTCACAGAGTGAATGTTCTTCAGAATAATTTAACTATTGACTTGAACTTTTGAGCCTAATCTTTCCTCTCTGCTGATGTGTTTGTGTGGTTTAACATTCGGATCTCTTTCTCTCTCTCACAGCTCAGGCTGAGGCCAGTACTGAGGATCCTGCGCTTGCTGGAGCCAGTTCAAAACCAATGAAGGGTGAATAATGATCACTCTCTGTACAGAGAAACCCCAAACTCAGCCGTAAAAACTTCTTTCTCTTCCTCTGACATTATTGAAGCCTCCAGAGGGCCGAATATGGCACTGACATCTTGTGCAGATTTGGGGCCGAGTCTGCGCTGTAGAGAGCAGGAGTAGAGCTACGATATCAAAAGCTCGCCCATACTCTCGCAGATGCAGAACAATTCATTGTATCTGTGTGGAAATGTAGAAGTTAAAGCTAAAGCTCCAATCTTTTCCCAAAAACCCAGAAAAAAAGTCTGTTAGTGCCTCAGTGACAAGTTCGCTCAGAGAAGCAGTCGATCTCAGCTGTCCATTAGAAAACACGGAGGGACGGGGGTTATGAGCTATACTGGGACCGGCCACCGGGGCGAGCGAGACGCGGAGGCTTCAGTTTCTGAGAGGAGTGCTACAGGCTTGGGCCCTGTCCCAAATGGCACACTTCATGTGCACTTTCGTAGGGTGTCCCATTAGTCATTTAAGCTCAAAGAAGGGTGCTCGTGAGCGCCCCCTTTGCGGCTGCTATGAGCCCGCAAGTTTGCGAGCTACGCAGAGGACTTTTACCCGGCAGTCAAAGCGGCATTACGTAAAGTGTGGACTCAGAGGAAGACCCTCAGGGTTTAGGGTGCCATTTGGGACAGGGCCTTGGTCTATCCTGGGTTATAGAATGCATAACTGTTGGCTTAATCTTTACTCTCTGCTCTGCTGATGTGTTTGTGTGGTTTAACATTCGGATCTCTTTCTCTCTCACACAGCTCAGGCTGAGGCCAGTACTGAGGATCCTGCACTTGCTGGAGCCAGTTCAAAACCGATCAGGGGTAAATAATGATCACTGTCTGTACAGAGAAACCCCAGATTTGAGTTAATGTTACTTTAGTCATATGGACTCCCTGTGTAGGTGCAAGAGAAAGTACTATTGCAATTACAATCTGAAGTGATATGATTACTTTGTTTGATGAATATAATTATTCACTCTCAAATCAAATCATTAATCAGCTCTTGTATACAGAACCAATATCACATGTAACACCACATTGTTCTTTCATCATGAAACAGACAAGAAAGTCATACAAGATTTGGACAAAAAGAGGGTGAGTACATTTCAATTATTGGATGAACTAACCCTAACTAGGCAATAATGAAAAAATGCAGACACTTGCATGTTCATTTATAAAATCATTTAAATTTATGGTTTGAACTTTCTATGCTAGATCATTAACCATTGTGTTAGCACCTTAAATTTATGTGGGGTCCACGGTCTGTGTACCTTCTGGTCATTTGATTTTCTACTTAAAGAGAAATAAGAATGAGTTCATTTTTATTATAATTTTTTTCCCATGTTTTAAGAAACAAAAAAATTAAAATTAAGATAGATTTTTTGTATTTTTTGTTCATGGGTAAAAACTTGAGACGGACTAACCCAACCACTAATACATCATTCGAAACTGTCTACTTTTATTTTTTTACACTCACAATAACAACGAAACGTTACAAAACTATTTTGTGAAATAAAGAAGTTGTTTCAAGCGCTGTTAGTCGTACACAACAAAGCCACAGGATTCTCATGAACGAGCTTTGCTCACCTGAATTGAGATTGTGGTTGCTGCATATACCATGTAGTACAGAAGACTAGGGAGAGTTGACTAAAGGGGCGTTAAGAGCCACCAATAAATGTGACACAAACCTTAAAGCATAAACTCATTTTTACCCATTAACCAAAAACAATTCTTGTGTTTCTGTTTCTTAAACGAAAAACTGTTTCTAATTTCTCATCATTTCATTTCAAGTAGGAAAACAAATGACCAGAAGGTACACAGACCGACCTGGACATTTTTGAAAGAAGAACATTTGAAAATGGTGCATAATTAAAAAAATAATTACATGTAACGGAGGTAGTCCACTGGAGGTGTTGAAGAACCCAAGTGCAGTTTATTGAGAATGTAAATCCAAACATTAACCAAAATGCAGAAAAAAGACGTGACTTGACAGAACATAAAACACTCACAGCAGGTTACATATAACAAAACTAGACAAAGACACATGGCAAACATGAGGCCTTAAATATACAGACTAATGACAAGACAAGGGACAGCTGTGAACAATGAACAAAACAATGAACCAATGAGAACTTAGAACGCAAGACAAAGAAGCACATGGCTGGATGACAGGAGGGCAATGTTTTGGGGGAGGGATGGTGGTCCAGGCCTGTGCAGGGGGACAGGACTACAACCATGGCAAGGCAGTGGCGGGCCTTGGCCGTGGGGCATGGGCAGACCTGGCAGTCTAATACACTGCCCGGGCAGAAGTTCAGGTAGCCAGGGTGGCGCAGGCAGTTCAGCAAGCCATGGAGGTGTAGGCAGTTCAGATGACCCTGGTGGTGCAGGCCATTCAGGGGACCATGGCAGGTAGGCAGTTCAAGGGGCCTATAGTCCTCCCAGGGTACCTATAGCCTATGGGATGCTGGTCAGGGGCTGGAGTCCCCTCTAGACACTGGTCAGGGTCTGGAGTCCCTTCTGTACACTGGCCAGGGGCTAGAGCCGATGTGTGTGCAGCCCATTCACACAAAAAGGCTGTTGCTATCATAGTCAGTGCTTTATTGACAGGAACAGACACAGGGTCAGGTTCAGGAATGGGAACAGGAAATTCTCTGTCAGGGACATGCTCTGCCATGGTGCTGGCCATCTGGGCTGAGAGCTCTGGTGGGGCGGAGACTGGAGCGGCACAATTTTGGCTCGAGACGCTGGAACCGCGGCCATCTTGTGATCAGACAATGGAGCGGTGGCCATCTTGGGACGAGACAATAGAGCGGCAGCCATCTTGGGATCAGACAATGGAGCGCTGGCCATCTTGGGATCAGACAATGGAGCGGCGGCCATCTTTGGACGAGACACTGGAAAGGCGGCCATTTTAGTTGGAGACTCTGGAGCAGCAGGCACTGTGGGATTGCATCAACCGCCTCCATACTTGAAAAACTGTGGAAAACTACTTTTAAACTGGAAATGATGGAATATTTACGTACATATTTAAAGCAGGTCTATTCACACAGGATTAGTATTACCTGAGGTAATTTTTCCGACCTTTACAGGAGGTAAAAGTCGCTGTAATCTTTACTGACATAAACCCCGTTTCCACCGAAATTACCTGGAACAATTTGTACCAGGAATTTTTTTTACAGGAACTTTTTTCCCCCTAGACCTGCTACTGTCTATGTTTCCACCGCGGTCTAAAGTAGGCCTACCGTGAAGATTAGGCAAATTATTAGTCCGGTGATGTAGGACTGCGCGCGACTGCTCCTCCCAGTCACCGACGGACAGTAATAATTTTTGCGTGACACTTTATGCAACAATAACAAGTATGGAGGAGATTCAAGCAGTGCTGGTTATGTACTGGTTTACTAAAGAGGTAGCCTAGTTAACAAAACGGCGGAAAAGAGAGCACTGATACTAAAGCGTATTCTGCTTTAAGTGTGTAAAGCTAGATTTAAAATAAGACAATGTATGTTATTATCAGCTATTATGGATATTGACCGTGAGATAGCGAGACGAACGTGCGCCACCGGACAGAAAGAGCAATACTTTTAAAGAGCAAGATACTTTTAAAAATGCCGGTTGAAATAAAATGCTGCGTGAACTCAACCAATCAGCATGTTCAGCGCCCAAGTTCCACCCCCCGAGAGTTCCTGAACTTTGAAAAAGTACTACCTCGCGAGCAAGGACTATCGGAGGGAGAAATATTTACCTGGAGCTTCATTTATACCCTGGTTCCTGCGGTCAAAACACACCGAGTACCACCCCAAAGTTCCTAGTTCCTGGGGAAAGTTCCTGCAGTGGAAACGCAGCTATAGTCCGTAATGAATACTGAGATTAAAATCACTCTTTGGTATTAATTACTTTACTAACCCTAATCCAATCCGAATTGGACTAAAGACACATGGTAAACATGAGGGTTTAAATACACAGACTAATGACAAGACAAGGGACACCTGTGAACAATGAACAAGACAATGAACCAATGGGAACATAGAACACAAGACAAAGGAGCACATGGCTGGATGACATCATGAAATCATGAAACATGGGACCAGGAACATGAATGTGACATGAAACAAAACCAAAACACTAGACATTACAGTAAAGCAAGAAGTTGGCTTGACTTTTTTTTCCAGAACTTGAAAAAAGATGACAAGACTGTGGTGTAGAATAAATACAATATGGCCAGAAATGTAGTGAAAAATTCTTAATTTACTCTTACTCCTAACCCTAACTCTTTTCAGCACTCCCAAACTAGGCAGAGCCGATCACCCGTAACACAATCAGACATGCATTGTGATTACAGAACAGTCTATATTTTGTAAACAGTTTCTCCACCATATAGTGGACACAGCATAGTTTTAATATTTCGTTAGCCTCATAGCATAATTGCCCAGATCATATTTGGCCAAAAAATGACTTAGGCAATTATGCTATGAGGCTAACGATTTGTTTGTGGGCAGAAATGATATGCCCCTTTCTGCTGATTGGTCATTCAAAGATCAACCCGTGCCATCATCAGCTCTTCCTCAGTCCCACATGCAACAATAGTCCTGTGCTTCTATAGTTGTACAGATTCTTGTAGATACATATAATCTCTCTCCCATTAAACACATGGGCTAAGGAACTCCTTAAACTGTACTGGGCAGTGCAAAAACAGGGCTTTCGTCTGTGCAGGCATAGGTTCGGCAACCTACAATTAACAAAAATGAGTTGCCTTTTACAGAAGTATAAATGAACCTCACATTTGCACCCATATGATCTAGTCTCACATAGCCAGACCAAATTGTGATGCTAGATGACTGGGTCAGAGCATCTCCAAAACTGCAGCTCTTGTGGGGTGTTCCTGGTCTGCAGTGGTCAGGATCTATCAAAAGTGCTCCAAGAAAGGAAAAGTGGTGAACATGGGCGGCCAAGGCTCATTGATGCTTGTGGCGAGCGAAGGCTGGCCTGTGTGGTCCGAACAAACAGACGAGCTACTGGAGCTCAAACTGCTCAAGAAGTTAATGCTGGTTCTGATAGAAAGAGGTCAGAATACACCTCCGCTGAAAGCACCAACAGTGGGCACGTGAGCATCAGAACTGGAACACGGAGTAATAGAAGAAGGTGGTCTGGTCTGATGAATCACGTTGATGGACGGATGCGTTTGTGTTGCTTACCTGAGGAACACATGGCACCAGGATGTATAATGGAAGAAGGCAAGCAAGCGGGGGTTTGAGGAGCACAACAATACGTTTGAGGTGTTGACTTGGCCTCCAAATTCCCCAGATCTCAATCCAATCTAGCATCTGTGGGATGTGCTGAACAAACAAGTCCGATCCATGGAGGCCCCAACTCACAAGATACCACAGCACACCTTCAGGGGCTTAGTGGAGTCCATGCCTCGACGGGTCAGGGCTGTTCATGCACCAAAAGTGGGACCAACACAATTTTAGGAAGGAATTCTGGTGAATGAGATGGTTCTGGGGGTGCAGCAGGCATGACAGAAGCTATACACATGTATATCATATATGCTTTTTGTTTTTCAAAGTGGTACAATAGTTCCACTTTAATATCTTTATATTTATTGCCATCTAGCAGTGTTTAGATGTTTTCATCTTAATTCTACAGGATTTTCTGGGGGACGTGTGTCTCATTCTTTAACAGTACACCTGGAAGCGAAACCGTTGAACTGTGACAGTGAGTGCTTATCAGGATCAATTTAACACTGGATTAGAAAGTATGTGAAGTTTGTGGCATAGATTCTTGACGACTGAAGACTTTCTTGAATTAATTATTTATGACCCTGGACTACAAAACCTTGTATGATTTTTTGAAATTGAGATTTATACATCATCTTAAAGCTAAATAATAATCTTTCCATTGACATATGGTTTGTTAGAGGAGGACAATATTTGGCCGAGATAAAACTATTTGAAAGTCTGGAATCTGTGGGTGCAAAAAAATCTAAATATTGAGAAAATCGCCTTTAAAGTTGTCCATATGAAGTCATTAGCAATGCATATTGCTGGATATTATTGGCTTAGCGCTGTAATGATGTTGTGGAGAGTAGATGAAAGCAAAAGCAGAAATTCTAAGCGTTACATAGATACCAAACTTCAGTGGGTAATTCCCAAGAGCAGCAGCATCAAGCAAAGTTTGTAGGACATTTTTATTCGCAATTTTGCTGCATCCACTCACAAAAAAAATAAAAATAAATTATATATATATGTGTGTGAGCAGGTGCAGATGCAGGGGACACTAAGACTAATGAAAGAAACAACTTTCTCTGCCACACTGTTTGCATGGCACTGCCCAGTACAGTTTGTTAAGGCATTCCTTATTCTGATTGTTGTATGAGGTGATATAAAAAAACCTGATTTATTATTTGTCATAAAAGATTTATGATTAAAATTTGTCATCATTCTTCCTTAACTCTTTGGCTTGGCTTGCTCAGTTGGGGACACTAAAATTTCGATCTAAGTTTTCAACTTAATATCCAAATACAATTAACTATATTCAACTATATCACTGCTGACATTGTCACTATATGATAACTGAAATGAGCTGATGACATTACCGTTTTCACCAGAGCGAGCGTACAGCCGAATCATATTCTGTTGCATTATTTTAACACTTTGAAGCTGCTTTGAAAAAATTGTCATTGTAAAAGCGCTATATAAATAAAGTTGACTTGACTTCCTTTACTCTTACTCCAAACTCTTTTAGCACTCCCAAACTAGGCAGAATCAATCATCCGTAACACAATCAGAAATGCATAACAGTGATTACACATACTCGATTACAGAACAGTCTATCTTTTTTTTATTTTTTTATTCTCAACAGTGTTTTTCCACCCTCTAGTTGACACAACAGAGTTTTAATACAGGTCCTTCTCAAAAAATTAGCATATTGTGATAAAAGTTCATTATTTTCCATAATGTAATGATAAAAATTAAACTTTCATATATTTTAGATTCATTGTACACCAACTGAAATATTTCAGGTCTTTTATTGTTTTAATACTGATGATTTTGGCATACAGCTCATGAAGCTGAAAAAATTAGCATATTTAATCCGACCAATAAAAGAAACGTGTTATTTAAAAAAGTCAACCTTCAAATAATTATGTTCAGTTTCCAGTGCTGCTTCTCTGTAGCCCAGGTCAGGCGCTTCTGCCGCTGTTTCTGCTTCAAAAGTGTCTTGACCTGGGGAATGCGGCACCTGTAGCCCATTTCCTGCACACGCCTGTGCACGGTGGCTCTGGATGTTTCTACTCCAGACTCAGTCCACTGCTTCCGCAGGTCCCCCAAGGTCTGGAATCGGTCCTTCTCCACAATCTTCCTCAGGGTCCGGTCACCTCTTCTCGTTGTGCAGTGTTTTTTGCCACACTTTTCCCTTCCCACAGACTTCCCACTGAGGTGCCTTGATACAGCACTCTGGGAACAGCCTATTGGTTCAGAAATGTCTTTCTGTGTCTTACCCTCTCGCTTGAGGGGTCAATGATGGCCTTCTGGACAGCAGTCAGGTCGGCAGTCTTACCCATGATTGCGGTTTTGAGTAATGAAGTTTTTAAAAGCCTCAGGAATCTTTTGCAGGTGTTTAGAGTTAATTAGTTGATTCAGATGATTAGGTTAATAGCTCATTTAGAGAACCTTTTCATGATATGCTAATTTTTTGAAATAGGAATTTTGGGTTTTCACGAGCTGTATGCCAAAATCATCAGTATTAAAACAATAAAAGACCTGAAATATTTCAGTTGGTGTGCAATGAATCTAAAATATATGAAAGTTTAATTTTTATCATTACATTATGGAAAATAATGAACTTTTATCACAATATGCTAATTATTTGAGAAGGACCTGTATTTGCTTTCCAGATGTGGGTGGGAAAGGAATGTTATTGGTATTTAATTTTTCTGATTTCAATGTTACATCAAAAAAATGGATGAATGCAAACAAACACGGACCGATTGGATTGTCATCCAGATCAATTTAAAGGTAAAGGTTTGTGCTTCAGAAGCAGCTGAAGGAGATGCGGAGGTCGATCCAGCAGAGAATCCAGCAGAGAGAGAAAGATTTTCAGCAGCTGAGAGAGGCTGTGGAGTCTTATCAGGTGAGTTTGAGAAGCCTCAGTCAGGACTCTCCTCTTATACCCCTTTTCCACCAAGGCAGTGCTGCTGCTGGTTCGGAGCCAGAGCCTAGTTTCAAATCGGTTCTTTGTCTTTCCACACCCAATGCACCAGCTCCAAACCAGGAAAAGTGGTTCTTAAGTAGCACCAAAACATTGCTGGTCTAGAAGTAAGAATCACTTGCATCAGCGGCTGGGGGCGGGGTTACTGTGACCAACAAGATGAACACACACTTGGGACCGCCATTTTTGAAACAGCAGCTAATCGAGCTAAAAGCTGCTTGTTTGCAATCTCCGTCTATACAAAATACACCTTTTGATGCTGATGTAGGATCGTAAAGCCATGTGCATCAATAGACTGGATTTGAATATGCATCAATAGACTTGAATTAAGAGAATTGAATAGTAACGCAACGTTCATCACTGTTGATGGAAGGTTTATTCAAGATGCATCGGCGCTGCGCAGACGATCACTGTATGACATCAAAGTACAACGAGAACATATGACTCCTTTTGCTTTTGAATGGCTCATGCGGTATTTTGATATCATATGCGGATCGTTCTGCACAGCGCCGATGCATCTCGAGCAAGCCTGGTGTGTTTGTGTTTCCCGCTGCCTCGCACCATTGCTGAGAAAGATGAGATGTATACAGAGACGTCAGACCTGGCTCTGTGGTGGCTCTCTAGTCCGTGGAAAGCCAAACTGGTTCTTAGAAGGCTTGTCAGTCGAACCAACTCCGAACTGGCACTAGCACTGGCTCTGAGCTAGCACCCGGTTCATTCGGGTGGAAAAGGGGTATTGGAGACCCACTGAAGCCCAGGGTGTGATTGTGATGTGTGTCCGAACAGCGCTCTGCACAGACAGCAGTGGAGGACAGTGAGAGGATCTTCACTCAACTGATCCGCTCCATTGAGAGAAGCCGCTCTGAGGTCACACAGCGGATCAGAGATCAGGAACAGTCTGCGCTGAGTCGAGCTGAAGGAGGACTGGACCGACTTGAGCAGGAGATTGATGATCTGAGGAGCAGAGACGCTGAGCTGGAGGAGCTTTCACACACAGAGGATCACACCCATTTCCTGCAGGTAACAGATCAAGTGGACTTGAGTGAGATCCTGCTATGACAGGAGACTTAATGAGAAATGTTTCACGAAAGCAGAAAGAGCAGTTGACTAGAATCAGCTGAAGAGACAGCATGTAAAAATGGATTTCTTCCTTTCCAACCTGCACATTTTGTATGTCTCTTTTGTCTAAGGGGGCTTTCACACTGTGCAAGTTTACTGTGGTTCAAGTCCAAGCATGATTGTTCCCGGCACCCCGCAGTGTTGGTCTGTTTTCACACGAAACCTGATGCATTTGCATTTGCTGCTGTAAATATATTGTTTTTTATTAATTTGGTTTTATTATGCACAGCTGAGTAAACGACACTTGTGTTTACTGTATGTGCATCGCATTACGGCGGCTTTCTGCATGCTTGCAAACAGAATCTTTTGAGGTGAGCCATTCAGATTGCACTCGCTGTGTGCAAATACACTGTAGACACACTCTCGTTCATATCTAAGGTAAATAATCGACACAATCATCCCTTACATGTGTTTTATTGAAATAAATACATCATCATCAGCTAAAATGCATGCACAGGTTACTTTTCTTCCTTATCAAGTGCTCACCCGAGTCCCATGTTACTTGCACATTCACATTCACACGAATCCCAGAACCGAACTCAGACTACATCCTCTAGGTAGTCTTGGGTTCGGTACCAATTTTTCATGCAAACCTGAAGCAGGTGTGTTTGATTAAGGTGACATGAAAAATGCACACTGTTGAGGGACTTTTGCTAAGACAGGGTTGAAAGCCTCTGGAAGATCAACTTAGTGTCACAAACACTTTAAAACTGAACAGTTAATCGAAGTCTTCAGGATTACAATAAAGTTAAATGTTGGTGAGTTTGATCAAGGATTGGAGCTAAGCCCAAAGTTGAGAAGCCCTGTTTAACTCAATCAACCTACTACTGTGAAGCTGCTTTGAAACAATATGCATTGTAAAAAGCGCTATATAAATAAAGATGACTTGACTTGACTAAACATGTTGTGGCGGGAGGAGCAAATGTCAGGCCTCGAAGAGGTGTTTATTAACATAAATAAACATAAAATGTTTTTTAAAAAGGGGAACAAAGTATTAAACAAACAGGGGATCTGGTGTCCTCGGTGTGCCAGGGAATCGTGAAGGAAGGGTAGTGATCAGATAGGATGGATGGGTCCAGGCAAGGGGCGGGGTCCAACAGCTGCAAGCGTTTCTCTCTTCAGTCCGAGGCGCGAGGGGTGGTGGCTTCGACACGGCGGCTCGTCCTCTTCAGGCCATGGTAACGGAGGGGAATAGCAGCCTGGCATCCTAGCCTGTCAGCGGCGTTACGCATGCATCTTCATTCCGGACAGCAGGTCCGGAGACTCACATCTATGGCAGAGCGAAGGGCGACAATTTCAGGAACAAGGGAGAGGCAGTCGTTCCGTCACAATGGTGTAATCTATTTCTTCTCATATTTTTAATAAAATCATTAATTTAAAATACAAATTTTGAGCAATGTTCACCAAAACTGAGTCAGGTGATCTTCAAATTGTTGTGGAAGGCAAGGAGAGTGGAGAAATAGATCTACGTATATGCAGCAGACCTCACGCTCCACTACGACAAGGACAGGGAAGACCAGGGAAAAATCTGTGCATTAACATAATCAAGGACTATAAAAACCCTAAATATGACAAACTAGGTGACAGGATCTTGAAAGAAACAGAGCTGTATTCTTATCAGATATAATATTAAGAATGCATAGTGTGATTAAATGTAATGAACCCAGAACCCCCGTTATCATTTACTAAACCTTATATCATTCCAAACCATATGCAAAAGACTGTTTTAAAGCTTTTAAAGCCCTACAAACATCCTGATAGCTGGACATGCTTCCGAATCCCCCTAACAAGATCACATGTTTGCCCTTGTATTAAATAAAATCCTGCGTATGGCCATGAATGTCTTTTTACATGGATCTTTTTAGGTTTAGTATAAATTTCCTCATTCAGTGGAGGTGATGAGCTTTGATTTGTGTTTTCTGTAGAGTTTCCAGTCTCTCTCAGCACCTTCCGAATCTACAGATGTACCCAACATCCCCTTCAGTTCTCTCTTTTCTTTTGATGGCCTGAGAGAATCTGTCCGTCAGCTGGGAGAGAAACTGGAGGATTTCTGCAAAGAGGAGATCAAAAAGATCTCTGACAGAGGTAAAGTCCTGGAGATCCATCTGCTCTCTGAAATGAGTCTCTCATCATCTCACATCATGTTGAACATCATATTAGAAATGTCTTGGGAATAGATGCATAGGAGTCTCTTGACATGGGAATCACACTGTTCATGTCTGTTCCACAGTCGCATTCACCAACATCGTTTCTAGGACCAGGAATGACCTCTTACAATGTAAGTCATTAAAGCTGCATTCACATCACCAACAACTTTGTAGCTGAACTTCACTAGACTCTGTACTATGAGTCGCTCATAGGCGACCCTAGTGCTGTCGCCTTAATGTTACTGGTAGACAGCTCATGTGTACATATCTTTAGAATGTTATTACAAATTAAATACACTCTCTGGTTATCCCTTCCCTAAGATCTTGTCTCTTTTTCCCTGCGTCTTGAGATCAAGGGCGTGAGGTTTACTCACACAGCTCTTGCTGGCCCACAATAGATACACTCATCCCCCTAAACCTCACTCCCATCCGGGTCAAGGCCCCACATGCAACCGGTGGCTCATGACGCCAAGCGTGATGCGTGGCTAGGGACACCAGTTATGAGACACATTATTCTGCATTGTGTATATTTGTGTAGTTACACACAGAACAGCAGGGGGCAGTCTTCACTCATATAGATTGTCGCTCATAAAAGTTGCTCTTCTTTGGCATAAAGTTAAACATGTCTAAACTTTGTAACAAAGATGAACAAGCTTAAATCCTGTTGCTAACGGCCGCTGTAGCTCGTCACTGTCACCAGCTCTCATTTAAAAAGAAATGGGATCATATCGCTTTGTTGCTAGTGATGTGAACAGGCTTAAAAACAGAATTCAGCCATAATCATCAAAATTATAACAAATAAAGGCTTGAAATATATCACTTTGCATGTAATGAGTCTATATATTAGTTTCACCCTTCAAATTGAATTACTGAAATAAATGAACTTTTGCACGATATATACAAATTTTTCGAGTTTCATCAGTACATTAAAAGATCATATTCATAATTCCTGATTCTGATGTGTTTTCTCTTATCAGATTATCATCAGCTCACTCTGGATCCGAACACAATGAATAGATGGCTCCGTCTGTCTGAGAAGAACAGAATGATTATTAAGACTGACACGGATCAGCCCTATCCTGATCACCCTGACAGATTTGACATAAACTATCAGGTGTTGTGTAGAGAGAGTGTGTGTGGACGCTCTTACTGGGAGATTGAGTGCAGTGGTGATGCTGTGGATATATCAGTGTCTTATAAGAGCATCAGCAGGAAGGCACGGGGTGGTGGGTGTGGGTTTGGATATAATGATCAGTCCTGGAGTTTGTGCAGCTTTGACTACAGTTACTCATTCTTTCACAATAACATAGAGACTCCACTCCCTGTAAAGCCCATTGGCAGTAGAATAGGAGTGTATGTGGATCACAGTGCAGGAACTCTGTCCTTCTACAGCGTCTCTGACACAATGAGCCTCATCCACACAGTCCAGACCACATTCACTCAGCCGCTTTACCCTGGGTTTGGGTTTAATCTTAGAAACTTCAGTTTTAGTTCTGGATCATCAGTGAAACTGTGTTGATGAATCAGGATAGACTTATGAGATTCTACCCATACAGAGTCTCTTTATTACATTAATACTACAGCTGAACTTCTGTCACTGAAATAACGTGTGCGTGTGTGTGACAGTGAGCACACTTTTATTTGTGTATAATAAATGCTCAAAATGATCCGTGTGTGTGTGTGTAATAAATCCTCATATAGTATAGACAGTACGCACAGTGTGTGTTTTAGTCGTGGTGAGTGACTGTATTCAGAATGTGTGCTTTTCTCAACCTCTATTCATGTTGATGGTGAAGGGATGGATTCAGGTGCTTTGCATAATTTTCTTTATATCGTTTTCATCAATGAATAATCTGTATTTATCCTTCATTAAATCACTGAATAAAGTTTATAATAGTATGCCTTGTTTGATCTAATAAAGTTGTATTTTGATTTTTAGGTTTCTGTGGGCAGCATCATTTTACACACACACACACACCTATGGCTCAACCTGGCCGAGATGCGTGAGGCCGACAGGACACGGTTCCTGAACGCCCCCATCTCCCAGGCTGGGCTATTCGGCGGGGCAGTCGAGGACTTTGCCCAACAGTTCTCGGCCGCACAAAAGCAGACTGAGGCTATTAAACATATTCTGCCCCGGCGGCCCGATGCTGCTCCCACCCAGCTGCCGGCACAGACGCCTCAGCCTGCTCCCCGCCGAGGGCGCCTCCCGCGGCACCCACCACTCCCGCCCGGCCCCAGCAGCAGCCTCCACCCGGGCCGCAGCGCGGAGGTGGCCGCAGGAAGGCCGCCCAGCCTGTCTCAGCCCCGAAGCCCGCTAAACGGCAGGCTAAGCGGCGGTCCTAAGACAGGCAGCTCGGAGGGGAACTCGGGTCTCTCCCAGGAGATGGTGACAGGACCACTCCTTCCCCCGGAGGAGGGCCGGGGGAGAATCTTTTGTTTGAATTTCCCGCTGCTGGCCCCCAAAACGGCCAGCGGCACCTTATATTGGTTAAAGAGAGATCTGACTCATTCCTCTCCGAGCCCCAAGAGGGCGCGACTGGCAGTCTGAGACGCTCAGTCTCGCCACTCTCAGTCCCCTCTGTCGCCAGCCCCCTGTCAGACAAGACCCCCGTGGAACGCTATGCCTTCCCTGGTCTCCTCCGTCAGGGCGCGGAACTCGACCCCGCCCACACGCAGGGACGCTCCAACGCCTCCCTTGTCTGGGCCGGCCGTTCGCCGCTGCCCGTCGCGGGTACGCCTGTGGCTCGTATGACCCCGCTGGTCCAGTTTCTGGGGGCCTGGCTAGCGCTCCCCAGACTGTCAGGCTGGCTCGCTCGCACCATCAGGCTCGGCTATGCGATTCAGTTCGCACGATCTCCTCCCCGCTTTCGGGGAGTCCGCTATACCATGGTGGGTGGCAATGCCCCTGTCATGCGTGCGGAGATCGACACCCTACTGGCGAAGGGTGCCGTCGAGATCGTCCCTCCGGCCGAGATGAAGTCCGGCTTCTACAGCTGGAGTGCCATGTGCAATGGTCATGCCGCCGCGGGCTCCTGGAAAGGACCCCAGAGCACTTGGCATGTCAATTGCCTCGAGTTGCTGGCCGTATGTCTTGCCCTGCACCGCTTTCGAGCCCTGCTGAAGGACAAACACGTGCTGGTCCGCTCAGACAACACGGCGACAGTAGCGTACATCAACCGACAAGGTGGTCTACGCTCCCGCCGGATGTCGCAACTCGCCCGCCACCTCTTGTTATGGAGTCAGAAGCATCTGTGGTCGCTTCGAGCCATTTACATCCCGGGAGCCCTGAATCACGCAGCCGACGAGCTGTCGCGACTTCGGCCCCTCCCGGGGGAATGGAGACTCCATCCCCAGGCAGTTCAGCTGATTTGGGAACAGCTTGGTGACGCACAGATAGATCTGTTTGCCTCCCGCGACTCTTCCCACTGCCGCTGGTACTACTCCCTGACCGAGGGGACCCTCGGCACGGACGCACTAGCGCACAGCTGGCCGCGGGGCCCACGCAAGTATGCTTCAGTGAGCCTTCTCGCACAGCTACTGTGCAAGATCAGGGAGGACAAGGAGCAGGTCCTTTTGGTCACCCCGTATTGGCCCGGTCGGACCTGGTTCTCCGAACTTGTACTCCTTGCGACAGCACCTCCCTGGCCTATTTCCCTGAGGAAGGACCTCCTTTCTCAGGGAGGGGGCACCATATGGCACCCGCGTCCCGACCTGTGGAACCTCCACGTGTGGCTCCTGGACGGGACGCAGCAGGTCTGAGTACCCTACCACCTCCGGTGGTGGCTACCATCACTTCTGCTAGGGCCTCGTCTACAAGGCGGGCCTACGCTCTGAAGTGGGACCTCTTCGTCACCTGGTGCTCTTCTCGCGGAGAAGACCCCACGAAATGCTCGATCGGGTCCATGCTGTCCTTCCTCCAGGAGGGGTTGGAGAGAAGGCTGTCTCCCTCCACCCTGAAGGTCTACGTGGCAGAAATAGCGGCTCACCACGACCTGGTGGACGCTAAGACGGTTGGACAGCACGACCTGGTCCGCAGGTTCCTTAGAGGCGCCAGGAGGCTGAATCCACCTCGCCCGCTACAAGTACCCTCTTGGGACCTTGCAGTAGTGTTATCAGCCCTACGGCTCCCTTCGAGCCTCTGCAGTCAGTAGAGTTAAAGTTTCTGTCAATGAAGACAGCACTCCTGGTTGCTCTGGCCTCTATCAAGAGGGTGGGGGACCTGCAGGCATTTTCGGTTGACAAAGCGTGCCTGGAATTCGGGCCGGCTAACTCTCACGTGATCCTGAGACCCCGGCCTGGATACGTGCCCAAGGTTCCCACCACTCCTTTTAGGGATCAGGTGGTGAACCTGCAAGCGCTGCCCTTGGAGGAGGCAGACCCAGCCTTGGCACTGCTCTATCCAGTACGCGCCCTTTGCGCCTACGTACGTACGTACGAGGGAAGGCTCTCTCCAAGCAGAGGCTGTCCCATTAGATAGTGGACGCCATTGTCCTGGCTTACCAGGTTCAGGGCTTACCAGGTTCAGGGCTTGCCGTGCCCCCTGGGGGTGAAAGCTCACTCCACTAGGAGTGTAGCTTCCTCTTGGGCATTAGCGCATGGCGCCTCGCTAACAGACATTTGCAGAGCTGCAGGCTGGGCGACACCAAATACATTCGCTAGGTTTTATAACCTGCGGGTGGAGCCGCTGTCCTCCCGTATACTCGCCCCAGATGGCCAGTAACTGGGCCGCCTCAGGTGTCTTCGCTTGCTGCGCCATTCCACTCCGCGGACTGGATGCGTGCGCTCTCCACTCAGGTAGCTTCACAGGAGGCCCTGAGATCCTCCAGCACTGATGATGCCGTCACCAGAGCGCAGGCCCGATCGGTCCTGCCCTCGTGGCAGGCTAGGTGCCCCATGTGCATGGTTCCCCCTTTGGGCAACGCCCACATGTGTATTCTCCACGGTAAGTCTCTTCGAGCACGTGTCTTCCCTTGGCAAGACCTTGCCTTCCTGGAGTGTAATTTTCCACCTGGGGTTGGGTTCTCCAGGTTTTTCCGTATGTTACCCTGTTCGGGCCATACGTGTATGCTAAGTCCTCCCTTCGGGTAGGCATCAGGTTGCATGTTCCGGATGGGATATGCTTCCCAGTGTACCTTGGTAGCGAACCGGCTTCCCTTGGATTAGGGGGCCAGGAGCTTGGTCCCGCCAGGACGCAAGCAGCTGATGTGGCGTGATTAGATTGGGACCCCATTTCGCCAGTACTGACGAACTCGGAGTGTACTGACTGAAAGGGAACGTCTTGGTTACGTATGTAACCCTCGTTCCCTGAAGGAAGGGAACGGAGACGTTACGTCCCCATGCCACATCCGCTGTGTCTGCTGGAACGGCCGGGCGCTCAGCCTCGGCTCCTCAGCAGATAAACGTAATGCGTGACTGCAATGCAACGCCGTTTATACCCACGCTGTGGGGCGGAGTTGCATTAGGCAAATTCCGCAGACCCATGGCATTTTCATGCCATTGGATCGTTTTGATTGAGATCGAAGGCAGCTGGCTTCTAGCGAAACCCCCATTTCGTCAGTACTGACGTAACTCGGAGTGTACTGACTGAAAGGGAACGAGGGTTACATACGTAACCGAGGCGTTCTTACAGCTTACTGTGCAATATTTCTGTGCTATATTGATTACTCGCCTGGCTGCATTGGCCACATTGGTTCTGTTTGTTTTGTGTTATATTGTTTATGGTAAATAGATGTTTTAGCTGCACTAAGTGTGATGTGATGGCACTGGAAGGATTGCTCTAAATTTCACTGTACTTGTATAGTGACAATAAACAAATCGTCATCAATAATCTACTGGCTAGTACTGTACTAAGCACATTTATGCACGGCTGTCGATGTAATATTTCACTGTAACAGAAGTCAAACAGCTGAAACATTAAGCATTTATATGATAAATAATTAGCTGAGATGAGATTACATGTTATAATTCTGTATTATCATTGTTTCATTATTTCTTCTTCATTAACAAGTAAGCTACATGTACACGCTACTGAGCAATGGTCCAACCCGTACATACACTCACCTAAAGGATTATTAGGAACACCTGTTCAATTTCTCATTAATGCAATTATCTAATCAACCAATCACATGGCAGTTGCTCCAATGCATTTAGGGGTGTGGTCCTGGTCAAGACAATCTCCTGAACTCCAAACTGAATGTCAGAATGGGAAAGAAAGGGGATTTAAGCAGTTTTGAGCGTGGCATGGTTGTTGGTGCCAGACGGGCCGATCTGAGTATTTTCACAATCTGCTCAGTTACTGGGATTTTCACACACAACCATTTCTAGGGTTTACAAAGAATGGTGTGAAAAGGGAAAAACATCCAGTATGCGGCAGTCCTGTTATTAGGTTATTAGTTATTAGGTGTTCCTAATAATCCTTTAGGTGAATGTATGTACGGGTTGGACCATTGCTCGGTAGCGTGTACATGTAGCTTACTTGGCCCATCTCAAATCTACCCTTTCTTTCAAAAATACTTGATAAGGCAGTGACTTCACAATCATGTTCCTTTTTAGAAAGAAATGGTATCTGGACAGCAGTTTGGGGTAACACTTTATTTTGATGGTCCCTTTTGACTATAAATAACATTGCACCTACATGTCAACTAACTCTCATTAGAGTATTAGTAGACTGTCTGCTTAATATCTGCTAACACTTTATTCTAATGGTCTTTCAACAGACATCCTACTGACTATTAGTAACTTTGCAACTAGATGTCAGCTTATTCTAACCCTAACCCTACCAGTCTACTGAAACTCTAATGATATTTAGTGGACATGTAGGTGCAACGCTACTTATAGTCAACAGAATATGTTAAAGGGACCATCAAAATAAAGTGAAACCCAGTTTGGATTCAGACCAGGGTACTCAACTGAAATGGCAAACTGCTGTTTAATTGAAAATGTTAAAAAGTCACTCGATAAGGGTATGGTGCTGGTTGCTGTCTTCATTGACCTCAAAAAGGCCTTTGATACGGACAATCATGGCTTACTTTTATCTAAAATGTTAGGTTTTAATTTTTCTACTGAGGCAGTTATGTGGTTTACTTCTTATCTTCAGTCTAGAGCACAGGGTGTTAGAATAGATCAAGATATATCAGCATTTTCAAATATCAAAATCGGTATTCCGCAAGGCTCTATACTTGGACCTTTGCTGTTCAGTTTCTTTATAAATGACTTACCTATGCACTGCGCAGGGGCCAGCTGCCAACTTTATGCTAAGTCGCCTAAACAGGCTGCAGAGGCATTGTCTGTCTGTATGTCTCCTATTCAACAGTGGCTTAGTCAAAATCAGTTAGTCTTAAATTTGTCAAAAACAGTTTCTATGTGCTTTTCTATTAGGAAACATGATTTAAAAGGAAATTTTATTATTAATTTACAAAATGGAAAAATTGACTCTGTTACAGATTTTAAATATCTTGGATTGGTTTTAGATTCTCAGCTTAAATTTGATAAACATATAAAGAAAATTTCAAGTACAATACAAAGTAACCTTATTTGTTTTAAATGAATTTGAAATTACATTCCAAACCAGGCAGCACTGTTGTACATGCACGCTATGGTATTTTCTCATATTTCATATTGCGTAACAGCATGGGCACAGGCTGCTCCTACTGTAATTAAAAGTATAGGTTCATTATATAATCGTGCAATTAAAATCATGGACAAACGATTCGATATCATCACTGTGCTATTCTTAAGAAATATAAGTTTTTAAAAAAATATTGTATAAATGTATTAATCATTTAACACCTGAACCGTTAAGTAAATTTGTGGAGAAACTGAACAGCAGTAGAGTTACGAGAAGTAATACACACCATGATTGTAAATTCCATACCGCAGGACTAGTTTTGGTCAGACAGCATTTTCTGTTAGAAGCTCTAAGCTCAGGAATTTATTGCCACCTGATATAAAAACTATTCCTGACTTTAAAACGTTTTCTTCCAGACTTAAGACATGGTTAATGATAAATCAGAATTGTACTCACTTACAATATTGTGTATGTTTGGAAGTTATAGAGTATTATAGTTTGAGTTGTATTAATGTATGAATCGGTTTTTAGATACTTTTTTGTATTGATTGTTTTTGATTGATAAAGGGCCTTCTAGGGACAAGTGTTGCAAATTAGCCTTTGGCTATATACACTGTGATACAGACATCAGATTGTTTAGTCTAAATGATCTATGTTGGTGGTATCTGTCCCTATCAAATAAATAATTAAATAAATAAATAAAATATTAATTCAGAAAAAAACTGAATTTTTAATCATTGGACAAAAAAGCTCCACAAGTAGTGACCTAGAATACTGTCTAACCCTCGATGGCTGCTCTGTCAAGCCCTCGTCGTCAGTGAGGAACCTGGGTGTGCTCTTTGATACCAATCTTTCGTTTGAAAGCCACGTTTCTAGCATCTGTAAAACTGCATTCTACCATCTTAAAAATATATCTAAATTACGGCACATGCTCTCAATGCAAAATGCTGAACAGTTAATACATGCGTTCATGAGCTCAAGGCTAGATTATTGTAATGCTGTACTGGGTGGTTGCCCTGCTCGCCTAATAAATAAACTCCAGCTGGTCCAAAACGCTGCAGCTCGAGTTCTTACTAGAACCAGGAAGTACGATCACATTAGCCGGTTCTGTCAACACTGCACTGGCTCCCTATTAAACATTGCATACATTTTAAAATCTTGCTTATTACTCACAAAGCACTAAATGGTTTATCTCCCAGTACTTGAGTGAGCTCTTAACACATTATACTCCATCACGTCTACTGCGGTCTCTAAACTCTGGCCAGCTGATAATGCCTAGAATATCAAAATCAACTGCAGGTGGTCGATCCTTTCCTATTTAGCACCTAAACTCTGGAACAGTCTTCCTAGCAATGTTCGGGAAGAGGACACACTCTGTCAGTTTAAATCTAGACTAAAAACACATCTCTTTACTATGGCATACACATAAAACACTTTTTCAATTAAATGATGGCTGCATTATCTAGGTCAGCCGGAACCGGAACACTTCCCATAACAATCAATCAATCAATCAACTTTATTTATATAGCGCTTTTACAATGACGATTGTTTCAAAGCAGCTTCACAGTGTTAAAGAGGACAACATTGCAACAAAATTTGATTTGGCTAGTTAAATTTGGATAGTTTATAGAATTATATATGACCAAATTAATAAATTCTATTTGTATATTTAGTTGAGTAACTTGGATCATAATTTGAGTGTCCCCAACTGAGCAAGCCAAGCCAAAGGCGACAGTGGCAAGGAACCAAAACTCCATCAGGGCATGATGGAGAAAAATAAACCTTGGGAGAAACCAGACTCAGTCGGGTGCCAGTTCTCCTCTGGCCTATTATTAACAGTGTATAATTATTACTCTGGCAACCTTGCAGGTCATAAATCATATTAGATAGGAATATACGAAATGTTGGGTATGACGACGAGACGGGCTCATTTAGGATGGCGCGTCGATTACACAAGAATATGAATACTTGAAAGATCGGAGTTATTGCGCGGAGACGGGTTAATTGAGGATGACGCCCGTGAGGCAAATTCAGAGGAGACACTAATGGACACGGTCTCAGCAGACACTCCAGGATGAGCTGGTCATGTCCAGATGCAGGTCCACCATCCGATCCGACACGGCCTGATCCGCCGACTGCAGTAAACCTCGGATAAACAGAGAGACTAACATTAGTGTGGATGCTACTTTTTATGATGTAACGAGTACATCAGGTGTTATGGGAAGTGTTCCCGGTTCCGCTGACCTAGTTAATGCAGCCTAACAATCAGTCATTTGATTTGAATAAAGAAAGTTAAAAATGTTCTATGTGTATGCCATAGTAAAGAGATGTGTTTTTAGTCTAGATTTAAACTGACAGAGTGTGTCTGCTTCCTAACAATGCTAGGAAGACTGTTCCAGAGTTTAGGAGCTAAATAGGAAAAGGATCGACCGCCTGCAGTTGATTTAGATATTCTAGGTATTTTCAACTGGCCAGAGTTTAGAGACCGCAATAGACGTGATGGAGTATAATGTGTTAAGAGCTCGCTTAAGTACTGGGGAGCTAAACCATTTATTGCTTTATAAGTAATAAGCAAGATTTTAAAATGTATGCGATGTTTAATAGGAGCCAGTGCAGTGTTGACAGAACTGGACTAATATGATCGTATTTCCTGGTTCTAGTAAGAACTCGAGCTGCTGCGTTTTGGACCAGCTGGAGTTTATTTATTAAGCGAGCAGGGCAACCACCCAGTAGAGCATTACAATAATCTAGCCTTGAGCTCATGAACGCATGTACTAATTGTTCAGCATTTTGCATTGAAAGCATGTGACGTAATTTAGATATATTTTTAAGATGGTAGAATGCAGTTTTACAGATGCTAGAAACGTGGCTTTCAAACGAAAGATTGGTATAACACCTGATGTACTCGTTACATCATCAGAAGAATGGCATTTACGCTAATGTTAGTGTCTCTGTTTTATCCCGAGGTCTACTGCAGTCGGCCGGATCCAGGCCAGATCCGGATCAGACGGTGGATCTGCACCCAGATGTGACCAACACATGAGCCTGAAGTGTCTGCAGAGACCGTGTCATTTAGACTCTCCCTTAAGCTGCCTCATCCACACGGCATCCTCAATAAACCTGTCTCCGGCGGGATGACTCCGATTGTTTGAATAGTCCTAGTTAATAATTCTTTAAATCGATATGTCATCCTCAAAACAACCCGTCTCCAGCGTGTTGCCGCCGATCTTTCAAATATTACACTTTAGTAATTGTTTAATACGGCATCCTCAATAAAAACCTGTCTCCGGCGTAATGACTCTGATATTTCAAATTATTTATTTTAATAATTATTTAATCGATACATCATCCTCAATAAACCTGTCTCCGGCGTGTTGCCTCAGATCTTTCGAATATTCAGATCTATTATGACCTCTGACCTTTAAAATTGCCAGAATAATAATAATACGCTGTTTGTTAATTGGCCAGAGGAGAACTGCCCCCCCGACTGAGCCTGGTTTCTCCCAAGGTTTATTTTTCTCCATTAGGTCTCCTGATGGGGTTTGGGTTTCCTTGCCACTGTCGCCTCCGGCTTGGCTTGCTCAGTCGGAAAAACTATTTTTCAAATATATTTCAAAATAAATCTAATTATTAAACTAAATTAACCATATAGACCAAATTACTGATCTAATTACTGATCTAAAGCCCGCATTGTCACTGTATGATAATTGAAATATATTCTGTTGCATTATTTTTCTGTTTAACACTGTGAAGCTGCTTTGAAACAATCTGCATTGTTAAAAGCGCTATATAAATAAAGTTGACATGACAATGAGTTGACTGAACTAAAATGGCCCCCACAGTCACCAGATCTCAACCCAATAGAGCATCTTTGGGATGTGGTGGAACGGGAGCTTCGTGCCCTGGATGTGCATCCCACAAATCTCCATCAACTGCAAGATGCTATCCTATCAATATGGCCAACATTTCTAAAGAATGCTTTCAGCACCTTGTTGAATCAATGCCACGTAGAATTAAGGCAGTTCTGAAGGCGAAAGGGGGTCAAACACAGTATTAGTGTGTGTTCCTAATAATCCTTTAGGGAGTGTATATATTATAACCGTTTCCTTGATCTCACAATGGTAGAAGTTATAACTCCGTTTTTATAGGGTGGGAATCACTAACTATGTTTCAATACAACCTTAACAAGTCTGTAATGTAAAAAAATAAAATTAAAAAAATAAATACTTCTCATTCATTTGCATATGGTTTTATCTTTTTAGACCCTTTCATAGACACACACAGAAATCTTACATGTTTTTACTCTCGAAAACCAACAGCATAGAAATGTAAGTCTTATCTGTTTTTGGGTGATGGTGATGAAGACGTTGATGATGATGATGTTAATGACAAAGACAATAATCCTGAAAGTCCATTCACCACACTTTAATCCATGAAAGCTCATGTCCATGGTGTACATCCCAAAGTTTCCTTTGTGTTGATATCGAATCACAGCAAACCCAAATCTTTAAAAATCACATGTGTCACAATCCGGTTTCAGGATCCACAGCAGTATATCACATTGCCTCTAAATTCCCTTCAGTGACATGTTTCAGACAGGCATGTAAAAGAGGAGTCCTTCTACAAAAAGAATCACATTAAATAGTTAAATATAACTACATAAATAACAGTCAACATTTAAGTCGATATAAAAGAAACAATGTTTACTTCAGATTGAGCATCAAACTCTAAGTTTCCCAATCAGGACCAATGATCGTTTGGAGCCATAAGCCATGCTTACTCCTCCATTACCAATCTACTACTTCTTCTTCTTCTTCTGTATTTTTTAATGACGGTTGGCAAACCAGCTTTGGTGCATTTCCGCCACCTACTGGGGTGGAGTGTGAAGCTTTGATGGACAAGAAAGATAAAGAAATAATAATAATAATGATAAAAAAATAAAATAAATAAATAAATAAATAAAAACTAAAATTCTTCTAATCAAATGGGTTTTCTTAAGGTATTCTAATAAAGCAGTGGTCATTATTGAATTGTTGTTCAGCAAGTTCTTTAATTCTATCCTTTTAATTCCCAGAGCCTTAGCCTCTTCTTTAAGCTGAGATCTTTCCTCTTTAAAACCAGTGCATTTTAATAATACATGTTCAACTGTTTCTGGTAATCCACATTTGCTGCACAATCCTGTATCATGTTTACCAATTTTGGAAAGTGATTGATTCAAAGCTGTGTGTCCAATACGAAGTCGAGAAATCACTGTCATCCCTTCTCTTTCCACAAACTTCTCTCATATTTCCGACTTCTTTATTTATTTCAAATAAGAATCTTCCCTTTCCTTCCTGTATCCATGACTCTTGCCATCTATTCTTCACTATCTTTTTAATAATACCCTTCATTTCAGCTTTCCCCAGCGGAACATGAACGTTTATTTGTGACTGTTTTAAGGCCTTTTTTGCCAATTCATCTGCCATTTCATTTCCTGCAATGCCCACATGAGCAGGAATCCACATAAAAAAGACTTTTACTCCTAACTGATTTATTCTGAAGAGAGTCTGAAAAGATTCTATAAGAATGTCCTGTCTAGAGTCAGATCTTCCATTCTTTAGACTAATAAGACTTGATAATGAATCAGAACAAATCACAACTTGAGGCAACTGTGCCCCTTCCACCCATTGAAGGGCCATTTGAATGGCAATCATTTCTGATGAATAAACAGATAAAAAATTAGACGTTCTATTACTTATTTTAAAATCCAACTGTGGAATTACTACTGCATAAGCTGTAAACCCAGATTCAGGATTTTTTGAGCCGTCAGTAAATATTTGAGTACACCCATGATATTCTTGATCAACAACATATCTTTGGGAATCTTTCTCTTACAGTCATTTATTTCCTCAATCAAGTTTAGGTCAACAAATGGCATTGGGAACAACCACGGGGGTATAGCTGATATTGCCACTGTCGGACTAATTTCATACTCAAAAATTCCCATTCTTTGTGCCTCATTATTAGCATCCCATCCAAAACTTGCTATTTGTGAATATTCATATTCCCAGCAGTTCTTAAGAACATCTTTAACAGGGTGCCTATTCTTGTGTTATCAATTTTGTAAGTTTTTGAATATGATGCTCCCACCCTAACCTGAATAGGACGATCCATCATAAATTCCATTACCCAGTTATACACCCTTCCTTTAATTCCCATTTTCTCCAGTTTCATTAAAAGTCCCTCCTTCCACATCATGTCATACGCCTTCTCAATATCAAAGAATACACCAATTAAAACTTCCTTATTTACTATAGCTTTTCTGATATCTGTTTCTAATGATATAACTGAATCCATTGTATTTCTCCCTTTTTGGAAACCACTTTGATGAGGATACATCATACTCTTACTTTCAATTTCATAAACTAACCGTGAAACAACCATTCTTTCCATTATTTTGCAGAGATTTGATGTTAAGGCTATAGGTCTATAATTACTTGGGTTAGATTGATCCTTACCAGGCTTTACTACAGGAACAATGACTCCATGTTTCCAAGTAGATGGAAGCTTTCCTTCTGTCCATATCCTATTAAAAAGTCTTAAAATAATGTTCAATGATATGTCTGATAGATTTCTAATCATTTCGTAACATACTGCATCCTTTCCAGGAGAAGTATGTTTCAATCGCACTAACACTTGTTTCAATTCAAATATAGAAAATAATACATCCATTGAGGATCCAAAAACATTTTTTTCTCATCAAAACTTCTGGGTTGTCTTTCAAACATTGCTCCCTTTGCCTCCTCATTTCATTTGATACATTTCCATTACTATGCACTTTAATAAATGTTCTTACTAATTCTTCTGCTTTTTCACTATTAGAGACTAATTGCTTTCCATCCCCAATTAAAACAGGAAGGTTATTACATCTTTGTGTTCCACCCATCTTCCTAATCATTACCCATAAATCACTAATGGCTATTTTTTCCCCTATATTACCACAAAATTCTCTCCAATGTTTTCTTTTAGCAATTTTTATCACTTTCCTAACCTTAGCCTGTGCTCTCTTATACTCAATAAAATCATCAAATATAAACGATTTCCTTACTTTCCTTAATGCACGATTTCTTTCCCTTATTGCTTTATTACATTCATCAGTCCACCATGGGACTGCTTTCTTCTTATACTTTCCTGTATTTTTTCCAATAACTTCTTCTGCAGTTTTAATAATAACTCCACATATTTTATCATTAAGGTTCTCAATGTCTTCATTTAAATCATTTAAAAGCAATTAATTTTTCTTCACTTTTTTCCTTAAACATATTCCAGTCTGCGGTTTTGAATTTCCACCTGGGTATTATTTCTCTATTTTCTAACTCTACTTCAATCCCTATTTTACATATTATAGGGAAGTGATCACTTCCCATTAAAGTATTACTCAATACTCTCCAATCACTAATTCTAGCTAAATTTTGAGACATACAAGTTAAATCTAAAACTGAACTTCTCCCTGATACCACATCCATTCTTGTTGCATTTCCATCATTAATACATATTAGGTTCTCCAAATCTAAAAATTCTTCCACAACTTTTCCATTTTGGTCCATACATCTACTACCCCATAATGTACTATGAGCATTAAAATCACCACTCCATATTATCCTATTTATTCCTGTACTAATATTACTTAGTATTTCATTACTTAATTTTTTACAGGGATTGTAAAAATTAACTACTCTTATATTCTGTTTCCCAATCCACACCTCCACCACTAGTGCTTCATGTTCAGAATTTATTTCCACTTTCCTAAAACCTAATCCTGATTTAATAAGAGTAATTACCCCTCCACCATTTCCTCCTATCCTATCCCTACGTAATGCCGTATAATCCTGAACTACAAAACTCAGGTGAGGTTTTAGCCATGATTCTTGAATACAAATAACATGTGGTTTATATTCTAATTGGTCTATACATTTTTTAAATTCTTGTCCGTTAGCTATTAAGCTCCTTGCATTCCACTGTAGTAGAATAAAAACCATTAAGATCCAGCTCCACATGGTGCCTGCGAGTTATTCACCTGAATTTTAATAATCTCATTTATTTGTTCAACCGTAATTCCTTCAATTTCCAAGTACTTTCCAGCTGCTCTTATTATTATTATTATCCTTTCAGATCTGCTTTCTGTTTGAGCAGAACAATTAATCACTTCAGCCATGAAAGCAATAAATGCTGTTTTCTCAACTACCATTGTTTTGTCACTCACACTACAGTGGTTCTCAGATGGGTTTATCGATGGTGTTTTCTCATAATCATTTTGCACTTTCTGTTTTTCTTCTTTCCGACACTTTTGATCGCATCCGCATAAGACAATCCTCTGTCACTTTTACATTTTGAACCTTTTCTGCCTCTTTCCTGACCTGGCAACCACCGTACCCCGCACTATGGGTCCCCCCACAATTGCAACACTTCGGATTTACTCCATTTCCACATTTTCCGTATTCATGTTCACCTCGCATCTTGCACATCGTTGTTTACCTTTACAAACCGCTGCCACATGCCCAAATCTCTGACACTTGTAACATCGAACTGGAGGAGGGACATAGGGTCGAACAACATAGCTAACAAACCCAAGATACACTCTATTGGGAAGTTTTTCCTCATCAAACTGAATCATTACTGATAGACTGTCCATTTTCTCGTTATCTCTGACATATTTCAGTCGCTTAACTTCCATTACTGAAGCCCCAATGACATTTTCCTTTATATCCTCAACCGATACATTCGTAGAAACTCCTGTAATGACTCCTCTAACCCATTTCCGAACATCCATTATTGTGCATGTGACTTTTTTACCCATCAAATTATTTAAGGCAGCCACCTTATTTTGCTGTTTATTGTCTTTACAGAAAATCAGTAATTTCCCATCTCGCACTACCTTAGCACTTTCTATATTACCTACTGCTTCCTTCAATGCTTTTGTTACTTTTATTGGGTTTAGAGTATTCATTGATTCATTCAAAAATGTCATCATTACCTTATATTCAACCTTTTTTACCTTTATCTGTTTTTGTTGTCCCCTTTCATTATCCGATCCAGATGCCTGACTTCCAATTTTCTTCCTTTTCCTATTCTCCACTTTTGACCATCTACCATTCCTTCCACCTTCAAAATCCCCACCAAACAATCCTTCTTCCATTTCCTCATCGCTACCAGAAGCAACGTCATTTCCTTCCATTTCCACTTCAGTCACACCCCAGTGTCACCAATCTACTACTTCTACTCTCTACACCAGTTTTATGCATCAGACTATTACTCCTTGTTGCCCCCTCATGGTGAGTAGTAGAGGTACAACGGAAACAAAACATGTTAACAGGTTTGACTGTTACTATATATATATAATGACAGATTAGACAAAAGCTTGAGCTGACAGTAGAGTAGCTTGAGATAGACACATATGTAAATTTAATACACAAACAAGGTTTATTTTTCTCTATTATGTCACCTGATGTAGTGTTTGGTTCCTTGCCACCATTGCCTTTGGCTTTTGACACGCTCAGTTGGGGACACAACATTTTCAACTATATTACCGATATGCCCACATCGACACTATATAATAACTGAACTGAGCTGGATAACATCACCGTTTTCTCCAGAGCGGCTGTACAGCCGAATCAAATTCTGTTGCATTATTTTCCTGTTAACACTGTGAAGCTGCTTTGAAACAATCGGCAGTGTAAAAAGCACTGTATAAATAAAGTTGAACAAAAAAGAACAACCTCTTTTTAAAGGGTGAAATTTATATATTGAAATTTAAATAAATATATTGAGTACTGTATTTAGATCACCACAGGTAAAACCACACATGGCACTACATGGTAAAAAGTTAAAATATTATTTCTTTATCTAAAATGGCTTTATGGTATTTAGTCTATAAACACATTAAATATAAATACAAATGCACAAAACTGCAAGTTTATGACAAAAATTTTAATTGTAAATGTCTGTAATTTGTCCTTTATTACTCATTTAATATCTAAATAAAATGAGATATTAACCTACATTTCTGACAAAATACCACGGTTCCAGTTAGTGTCACCACAGTAAATCCATGATAAATGTTGGTGAATTGTTGGTTAAAAGTATCCTGACTGGATCGGCTCAGTGTTTCTCCTGATTTGCACACTAGTGTTGTTGAGTCAGCGCTGTTTCAACTGGCTTTAAATCCCAGAGATGTGCAGCTTGTACTGTTTAGTGGCCGTGCCCACATGAAAAGATACTATAGTATATTATAGTAAAATTACTCTAGTAAATACTATAGTGTTTTTGAACCATTCTATAGTAAAGATACTACAATAAATTAACAAAGTGTAGTAAATACTACAATATACTACAATTTACTGTAGTATCTTTACTATAGTATGGTTCAAAAACACTATAGTATTTACTAGAGTAATTAACTGTAATTTTACTATAATATACTTTAGTATTTTTTCATGTGGGTGTGATCGAGACACTCAGCACATTTGTTTCAGACTCAGAGATCACAAGTTGCACAGCGCACAAGTAGCGCTGGTTCGTACCGATTTCAGTGCGTTAATGTTTCCCTGGCCTAACATGTAGCACTGCCACCTTGTGTTGACATTGTGAAACTGCACCATTTTAATATAAGCTGCGGGCCATTTGAAATTCATCCCCAGGCCGCATTTGGCCCACGGGCCGGACTTTAGACACCCCTGACCTACTGTAAGTGTCTTTCGTTGTTTTACGGTTAAGATTGTGTAGGACAGTGGTCTGCAACAGGCTGCCCGTGGCTGTATCTGGCCCGCGCCCGCAGTCAGATTATTCTGATAGTGGCTAGTTCTGAAACAGATCTGTCATGATAGTGTAACAGAGGCCAGCCAGTGAGAGCTGTGTAGGTAAATCTCACTGGCCTGATCTCAAGAGACACTCTTTTCATTCATTTCTTAAGTTATCTCTTGACTATGTTCTGGCCCACCATCTAGTGGCAAACAGTTTTCTACTTACTTTCCGACCCCTGGTGTAGGACACCGCCTTGGCCAAACTTCTCTCCTTTCTTCCCCCTGATTCAAGTCACAGAAAGTTCTCTAAGAATGTATATATACCCCATATGATGAATCCCTTTCATATTTGGCATCAGTTTAAATATCTGTTTTAACCTCATACTACCAGTGACTGCAGTGAATCTGAGACACGTGAAACGCACTAGGAGACTAGTTTCCCACATATGACTAATGACAATGAAAATATATAGATCCAGAGTGCAGGCATCTCTATCAATGAATTAAACAATTCTCAGCCAGCCCTGCATCATTGAGTGTGACTTAGCCTGGATATCTAATGCACAGAAGATGAGTGGAAAAGCTAAACTAGAGATTTTAAATCTCTGTTTCTGTAAATCTCATTCTTTAAGTGATCTGGTTGAAACATTAGCTTTCAGTAATGATTTGCAATTAAAACAACTCATATAGACAATTGTATAATTGTAATTATGAAATTGTGTATTCTTATGTTTAAAAATGGGATATATTTTAATTATGCATACTGCTGGTAAATATACTAGTTATAGCGATGTTTTGTTAATCTTCCTTTAATTCATCCAGACCACGTTTAAATTAAAAACTACCACTCAAAATTAAATAACTACCCCCATGCGGCGCTGTGTCCGTGTCTTAAAGACACTCACACACACTGGCCCTCATTTATCAATCTTGTGTAGAAACGGGCGTATATGTTGGCGTGAGATTATGCTTACATTCCTCTCACCGCCTGATTTATGAAGCGGTGCGCACCTCTGAAATCCAACAATACCTGCCCTTGATAAATGCCGCGGCTGAAACCATCATTATTAGAATAACACGTCCCGATATATTCATGTCTCTGCCTCCGCCACGCCCTCATTTTACACCATGGACACACGGAAGACGGCAAAGAAACGAAACTTCTCCAACGTAGAGATCGAGTCCATCGCCAGGGAAGTGGGAAAAAAACTAAATTGTTTTATTTGGGAGTTTAAAGAGTGGGATTAAAGGCACCAGTTTAATGGAAATCCAGTTTAAAGAGCTGTTTGGATGAGAAATGACCTATATCACAATGCATTATTTTTACAGCACGTGTTTTGAAACAATTAGCATTTAATTTCGTATCACGTCACATGTATTGGGGAGCACAATAGTGATGTGATGTGGAGTGCCATTCATTCACATTAATAATTGCATGACAATTTGTAAGATTCTTCTTCTTATTATTATTATGATTTTTATTATTAATGACGCTTATTGTTATTTAGAAGAAAGAAGAATGTCGTTATTACTATTCTTTATTATTATTATTATTATTATTTAAAAGAAGAAGGATGTAATTTGTATTATTGTGTCAGTCTGAATTATGTTCAGTCCCGGGCCTGACCCTGAAACGCCAGGTAAAGTCCATCACAACTGGAGGAATACATGTGCCTTCAAATCCAATGCTTTGGTAAAGTCACACAAATTAAACATTGAAGTCCATGTTGCACAAAAATAAACACTGAACTTTATAATTACTATGTTGTCGTTTTTTTTAAAGTGGGTCATAATATAGCATATCTTTGTCAGTGCGTTTTGTGGCATTAGGAATTGTTTTTCTGCCCATTTTCGCACTAACTCCGTGCGTACACCACCTCCTGAGCTGGCGTAGGGTTTGAGCGGGCCGTATGCCAACGTCCATATTGATAAATCTCAAAGTCACCGTGGTTCTGGGTATACGCTGGGAATTTGGTGTATGCACTTTTGATAAATGAGGGCCAGTGTGTCTTGTGCCAGGTATGCATTTCTTAACCTTAAAGGCATTATTTAAGCAATTGATGTTATGTATTTATAATTTATGAATTGGCTTCTAATAGTTTACTTCTGTAATTAACATGATACATTTTGTCATGAAACAAATGTTATATTTGATTTATTCTGTATTATTCTGAATCATTATTTCTAGATGGATCAATGAGGAGTAGGTGGAGTCTCTGTCAGGATAGGTCATACCGAAGGCCCAATGAATGGAGCATGGGGCACATCTGTATACATTCAAAAATAATACATAACCAATATTTATGATTAACTAGCAATTAGAAACACGGTATAAATTGAATAATCTTGTGAAATTGGAGTTAAGCGTGGAGCTAAGTAAAATTGGAACTAAATCTAATAAATTAGGTGAACTTCACAGAAATGCTGAAAAGGCATTTATACATTATACCTTTTCCCGCACCACAAACTGAGCCTAAGCACGGGGTCAAAGGCGTAAGATAAAAAGACACACCAAGTGACCTTGGATATAATCATAAAGTTCCAGAAGAGAAGTTAAACATTAAAAGCTTTCATACATGCAGTCTTTACCGGAACTGTCCCATTTAGAGATGATGTGTAAATAGGGCACTTTGAAAAATACAATCAAATCAAAAACAATTAAATCACTTTATTGTCACACAAGCATATACACAAGTGCAACAGCAGGTGAAATTCTTCAGTTCCAAGCACAGCATAGCAGTCATGACATGACATGAGACGTACAACATTTTACAGCAACATCAGATTACACATCTGATGTGCACACAATTACTCACAGCACAGTATACACTACAATAAACAATACATCATTTACACAATGTGAGTGCAGTTCTCACAGCACAGTATACTTTTGAACAATATACACTAAACATACATTAAAACAATATACATTAAAAGGTGCCCTAGAATGAGAAATGTAATTAACCTTGTCATAGTGAAATAACCATTTCACCACGGACAGTTTTTCTAACCTGGGACAATATCAAGCAGTGACGCTCAGCGTCTAAAACTGAAGAAAGGGGCAATCCCAGTTACATTCCTGCGAGCAGTGAGTAGTGTTTTTATCCACTTATTGACTATCTAAACAATTTCTGATTAAACTGAAAGTTTCTTAGAGAGACAGCATTGTCTAGATAACGCAAGATGCTAGTACAGTAACAATAGGAAACTCCAAGTAAAGTGTCCTTCAGTCGATCTGTGTTCTGTCAGGATCATGAGCTGCTTGTGCTGTTTGTGATTGTGTTAGCTGAACAACTGCACTTGTGTGAGCTGCTGAAATAAGCCAATCGGAGCAGAGCTCATCATTAATATTCATGACCCTTCCAAATAAGGCAAAAACCGAGCATTAGATCCTGGGCACAATTTCTAGGGTTGTAAATGGACCTGTAAAACTGTATCTGGACACTTTTTGTCCTTAAATAAGCCACACACACTCTATGTAGATATCAGCAGAGGTGGGAGTACATGTGCAAGTCACAAGCAAGTCTCAAGTCTTAACCTTCAAGTCTCAAGCAAGACTTAAGTCTTAACCTTCAAGTCTCAAGCAAGTCTCAAGTCTTAACCTTCAAGTCTCAAGCAAGTCTCAAGTCTTAACCTTCAAGTCTCAAGCAAGTCTCAAGTCTTAACCTTCAAGTCTCAAGCAAGTCTTAAGTCTTAACCTTCAAGTCTCAAGCAAGTCTCAAGTCTTAACCTTCAAGTCTCAAGCAAGTCTCAAGTATTAACCTTCAAGTCTCAAGCAAGTCTCAAGTCTTAACCTTCAAGTCTCAAGCAAGTCTCAAGTCTTAACCTTCAAGTCTCAAGCAAGTCTCAAGTCTTAACCTTCAAGTCTCAAGCAAGTCTCAAGTCTTAACCTTCAAGTCTCAAGTCTTAACCTTCAAGTCTCAAGCAAGTCTCAAGTCTTAACCTTCAAGTCTCAAGCAAGTCTCAAGTCTTAACCTTCAAGTCTCAAGCAAGTCTCAAGTCTTAACCTTCAAGTCTCAAGCAAGTCTCAAGTCCATTTTTGTGAGAGTCGAGTCAAGTCAAGTCAAGTCATAGCTTGGGTCAAGCAAGTCACTGGCAAGTCATACAAATGTTTGATGATTTAACTGAATTTTTATATTAAAATAAGCTAAAATTACAGTAGTTATGGACTATGGGAGTTTATGCATTTCTACTCAAAAGGTGTCCACATACAGCTGAGTTGTTAATACAATACAAATCTAAAAAAATTAAAATAAGATTCAAAATTACATAGCCATATTAGGTGAGATATATTTTTTTTTATTATTTGCTTGTTCTCTACAGCGTGACCAGGTGATTGTTATATGACTAATAAACTTAAAGGGGTACTTTAGCGCTGGGAAGATGAATCTGTATTTAAACTCGGTCATTAATGTAGTAGAAATGTGAAATTATTTTTGAATTTGGTGCCTTCTAGACTGAGAAAACACAGAAAATGTATTTTTGTCTCATGGGGATGAAAGACAACAATTCCCAGAATGCAGTTCACTCCCCTACTCTAGGCACGACCAGAGCCACAACATGGATCACTTGCCCACCGCGTTCATTTTCATAAAATCAGTTCAGTTAGAGACACTACAATTAAAAACTGAACGTGTCTGTTCGATATATTATGAGTGAGTCGATTGTCACGGCACAAACGCAGCAGGATCGGATTACATTCATCACGAGCGGAGGTAATCGTGGGATTCACGGCTGCGGCTGCATTCACAGCGCGTGATCAGTTCATGTCTATGGAAGTTTAACTTTCACAGGAAGTTCATTTGAAGAGTTGAAACACTCACATTGGTCTCCACCGCTCCGTTTACATGAATCCCGCAGCTCCCGAGCCGAGTGCTGTGAGTGCGATGTTGAAAACATGTGGAAACAGCGCCTCCTGCTGGCTGTAGTCTTCAGCCTCTGGACAAAACTCCTCCAATGACGAAAAATGATGATATTTGCGTCATCCGAGGAATTTTTCCAGAAATAAAATACATAATTCTCTCGTCTCAGGGTCATATGAGGGGGGAAAGTACGATAATTTCAATATAATCCCAGGTTTCTACTGATACAAAGCTTAATGCTAATCGCTGAAGTAACCCTTTAAGAGAACTCAGATTGTGTTTGCTGATCACACCCTGACGAAGGCTCATTAGCTGCAATGCGTATGTGTCCAGTACTTGTCACCTGTATACTAAATATTAAAGCCATGATGAAATAAAGTTTTTTTTATATTTCTTCAATAATATTTGAGTGCTTTGGATTATTAACATGTCCAAACAGGGGCGTAGCCATCATTTCAAATGTGATGGGGACAGAATGTCAAGTGTTATACCAGTTTTTTTCTGACCTATGTCTAACTGATGGTTTTATTTTAAATGTTATCTCTTTTTTTTGTTGCTTAATTGGCATAAAAAGTTATTATTGTAAGCTATCTGGGTCTTTTTGACTCCAAATAAAGTTTGTTGAAAAAAAAAAGACAAAAAGTAATGTAACGTTATACTCACTTTAGTAGTCATGTTTTACTAAAATGTTTTACATTTGTGCAGTGTTGGCGGGATTTCAGAATTTTTTTATTTATATAATTTCAATCATTAGGAGACTATAAAAATTACTTTTAGTTACATAATTTGTCAAAAATCAGCTCCAGTGCAGAACACACAGGAATGGTGACTTTAACCCAGACGTCCAATCACAACAACACTGACCAACCGACACATTCTGCTTGAACAATAACTAGAGTTGACAACAACAAGCATAAACACGGAGCACAATGACAAGAGCCAGAGCAAATACATACTGTCAACATTTTTATATAGAAACAATACAGAAACCATCTGTGAACTGAGATACTAGAAACACTTCCGCGGATATTTCGTATAACACACAAGCGCTAACGTTACGCTGTCGAAGCGTCTTCAGCAAAACCGGTCAATTATTCTAACAAGAGAAATATGCAGTTATCCATCATTGTGCAACACAAGTCGGATACCACATTTCAACTCACAGTGCTCGACGGTTTCGTAGTCTAGAGTTTTTTTGTTGTTGTTGTTGCAATTTTGAACTCATCATCGCGAACTCTTCGTATGAACATGATGGATAAAGCGCGGCCCGGAACCCGCCCGATCTGGCAACACTGAGCGCGGGTTCGAGAATGGGCGTGCCGTGACCTGTGAGTGACTGATTACCATGGAAACCTGGCGTAGCGCCTTCATTCACGACGGTCTCTTACGTTAGCTCTCTCTGCTTGCTGCTGCGTCATGTGGTTCGGCTGCGGTGTGTTCAAAAACAGATATTTATTAAACAAAAACAAGTTATTTCGAGTCATTTAACTCAAGTCCGAGTCAAGTCTCAAGTCATGAATATCAAGTCAAAGTCAAGTCGAGTCTTTTAGTAATATTTGTCAAGCAAGTCCTAAAATGTGCGACTCGAGTCAAGTCATGTAAATCGAGTCCCCCAGCTCGGGATATCAGAGAACAATTTAAAATATTGTTTCAATTCATTCTAGGGCACCTTTAAGCTATAATAATAATATACAATGTACAGTATACAATATTCACAAATAGACATCCAGATGTACAGATACACTAGATACACTATATGATACATACTGGCATGTTTGCTTGGATGAGAAGTCAATCACATTACTGATCAAATAACCGTTTTGATGCTTAAGTGAGCAAAAGCGGTAACACTTTATAATACTGATCCATCATTAATGAATAACTACACAGGATCAAGTGAGTAATGAAGTATTAACACTCTAGTAACTACTATTAGCTAACAAGAAACTGATTAATGAATTAGTAAGTAATAGTGCTTAGTCTAATGTGGTAGTTCATTACTAGCTAATCACTAACTACTACTACTATTTTTTACCTTTCACAAAACTCCCATGATCTCAGTAATTACTGCAGTGTTATCATGATTTTCACTTTAGAATACTGATCCAAATAATGAGTAGTTCCTTTAGAAGGATGTAGTGACACTTGAGTCATTACTAGTGGGTTACCATTAATTATATATATTATGCATTATTCATGTTAAATGTGGACCTGTATATAGTAGTTTTGGAGAAATGGTAGTTATTGTTTATCTGATACGATTACTAACTCTGGTTAGTTTCTTGTTAGCTAATAGTAGTTTCTAGTGTGTTAATACTGCATTACTCACTTCTTCCTGTGTATGTATTCATTAATGATGGATCAGTATTCTCAAGTGTTACCAGCAAAGCCATAAAATTATAGCAGCAAAGAGCAAACGGTTTCACTTTATTTTGATGTCCCTTAAAATAAAAAGTCCTGAGGGGACAGTAGGGAGTTACTGTAACATAAACCAAATCAGAACACAGGAGAGAGGGGTTCAGTCTGAAAGATTAGTAGAGCCAGGTGATTATTAACCACAGTGTTTTGAGCAATACACCGTCTAATCAGATACATTACTGTGGAAGAACCCAGTTAGCCTCAGACTTCAACTGAAGACATTACCAGACGACTTCATTCATCGACATACTGAACACACACAAGGACCCCAGGTGAGACACCACTTTAATATGACAGTGGGAATAGCACCTACAGATTATGAGCTGTTTACATCTCAACAGTGTTGCAGAAAGACTCAAAATACATTAGGAACTAACATAAATCTTCAAACTAATCACATGCATATGTCATTTCATTGGTTAGAAATTAATGCATTGCACTCAGTAAAGGAAGGATTTGTGCCTTTATTTGTGAATTAGATAACATTTTATTGAATGTTAAAACAATATGAGAACTAATGAAATAAGTAACAAGTGAAAATAAATTCTGAATGATAAAGTAGTCATTATTAAACTTTAACACAGAATAATGGTCCATCATAGGTAACTATGTGTAATGGATGTGGAAGGACACCCACAAATAGGGTTCAACTAGAATTTATCTTTTTTGGAAAGAAAAAGAAGAAAACATTTCACATTGGTTGAAGACAGACTGCAGACATTCATAAAGGACTAGAAAAATAGAAATTCCACATTCACTCAACTCATAATACAAATAATTGTCACCTTGTTAAGACAGCCACAATCATTACAAGAAATTAACTTGTGCTTGCTCCTGTGACGCACATAGAAATTCAATACATTTTATAACAAACTCAACAACCGTGTTAAATGCATTATATACTGTATATAGTGTATATGAGAACCACATAATGAGCTGCATAATGAATGAGCCTTTAAGTCCGGTATGTGACTGAGGGAACTATAAGAAAGAATATGAGGACAAAACAGGACAATATAAATATATTTATTTGTAGTTTATTTAGAATATACTTAAGAAAATAAAGTGAGAGCCAAAGGCACAATGTCCTATGTGAACCAGTATCAGGTCACTGTGATCTCTGAGGATACTGATAACAGGATCAACTATTGTATTAACCTTAATATAATGTCCACCTCGAACAGAAAACATGATTGCTGATATTGCACAGCATTTTGTATAGGCCTAGTACTGGTGAAAAGATAGGACAACCAGACAACTCTTTCAAACAGTAAACCAGGCTAAAGTCTTATGGGACAAACGACTAAAACCCAAAGGATTGCTAGGCGGACATTTGAATATAAGAAGCAAATTGAAGGTTTGCTGATGGAGTCGAATCTGGACTTTCTTTTCCTCTCAGAATCATGGTTAAATGGGTTATCACCAAAGACTGTTTTTTCTGTAGCTGGGTATCATGTTTTTAGGAAAGATAGAAAATTAGGGAGAGGAGGCAGTGTCCTCTTGTATGCTCGTTATCATCTCAAATGTGTGGAAGTTAAATCATCTTAAATCAATGCAAGACTTAGAAAGTGTTTCTATTGTTTTATCTCCTCAAATGTCTTTTTCTGTGGTTGGATTATACCGACCTCCTAACTCCACAAAAACTTTTTATGATAAATTGAAAGCCTTACTAAAGGAAATTGGTCTGGAAACGGAATTAATTGTTTTAGGTGATTTTAATATAAATTGGGCGGAAAAAGCTAATAGACATCAACTAAAAAGTATATCACATCAGTATAATCTTACACAAATGGTCCTTGGTCCAACTAGGGTTACTCAATCAACACAAACTCAGATAGATTTAATTTTTAGTAATAAACCGGAAAGAATTACAAAATCTTATAATTTGGTAAATGGTATGTCAGACCACAACTTGACCTTAATTGTAAGAAAGTTAACAAAACAACGATTTTTATACAAACAAGAGGGCAACAGTTTCTTTAATATTATACCAAAGTCCATAGTTGGTCAATTTGAGGAGAAATTAAAGCACCTTGACTGGAATGATGTTATGCAGTCTGGTGATATTGAAAAAGCATGCTATGATGGATAGAGTTAATAAGACTAAAAATGCATTTTATAAAAATGTCTCTTACTCGAGCAAAATGCATTTGCAATGGTTGAATGGACATCTCAGGAAGCTAATGAAGCAGAGAGACTTAGCATTAAAGGCTGCTTTAAAATCTAAATTGATAAGAGAAAATTCCAGGATTTGCAAAACAAAATAGTAAAAGAATTAAGGCTGGTCAAATCGGATTATTTTATTAAATGAATTGATGATTCTAAAGGAAATAGTAAATTAATTTGGAAAAAGATTGATAAAATTACAAAGAAAGAGAATAAATCAGTTCAAAATTGGGTTATAAACGACCAATCAAAATTAATAGAAAATAAAGAACAAATAACTAACAAATTTTTAATTCATTCTTTTTGGATTCTGTACAGTGTCTGGCCAGGAAATTTGGTGCTAGATCAGAATTATTAGAACCTATAAATAATGAAACGCCTCTTTTCATAATTGAAAATGTTTCAGAATCTACTGTAATGAAAATATTTGATAATCTAACAGGATCTAGTCAAGTCAAGTCAGCTTTATTTATATAGCGCTTTTAACAATGCAGATTGTTTCAAAGCAGCTTCACAGTGTTAAACAGAAAAATAATGCAACAGAATATATTTCAATTATCATACAGTAACAATATGGGCTTTAGATCAGTAATTAGATCAGTAATTTGGTCTATATGGTTAATTTAGTTTAATAATTAGATTTATTTTGAAATATATTTGAAAAATAGTTTTTTCCCCTTTCGGCCGTTTCGATATCATAAACATCTAGGCCAAAAGATGTTTATGATATCGATGAAAAATTTGTAAAAATGTATATATCATCTTTTTACAGACCTCTAACACACTTGATAAATCTGTCTATAACAAACTCATATTTTCCATCTTGTTGGAAGGCAGCAGTAGTGACCCTATCTTTAAAGCAGGTGATAGGACTCACTCATCAAATTATACACCCATAAATATCCTTCCAATAGCATTGAAAACTGCTGAAAGGGTAGTTTGTGACCAGTTAGTTTCTTATTTAAATGAAAGTAAAGTGAATTTACACCCAATACAATTTGGTTTTAGAAATAATTATTCTACCGAAACGGCTAATTGTTTTTTTGTTGAACAAATTAGAAATCATCTTGATAAAGGTGGTGTTGTTGGAGCTGTGTTTTTAGATCCTGCAAAGGCATTTGACATAGTTAATCATAACTGTTTAATTTCCAAACATAATAATTTACATTTTTCTGCTACTGCCTTGACCTGGATGAAATCATATTTGACTAATAGGATACACTGTACTAGAGTGGCTGATAAATGCTCTTCTTTTGCTAACTGCACTACAGGGGTACCCCAAGGGTCTATCTTAGGACCTATTTTATTTAGTAGTGAAGTTAATAAACGTAATTTCGGGAGGAAGTACGCCCATCTAATCTTCCAATTAATACCAAGGTATAAAACCAGCAGCCTACCTCTTCCCATTGTTAGTTCCTGCAGCATCCCTCCTCCTCCCCGGCTCCTCCCTTTTTTGAACAGTTTGCCTGTTACAGGGGGGCAATCGGAGCTCGGGTAGAATATCCTCTCCGAGCCCCTCTATAGCAGACAGCAAGCCAAATCTGTTTACCACTTTTACTAAGATTATATGGGCACACAAACTCGTGAATTTATACTAATGATCACCCTGAAGTATGTCCTGAAGTGTTAACATCTTAATGTATGCAGATGACACTGTGCTTTTTACTCATGCAAGAACTAAGGAACTGGCGGCAAGCAAACTTACATGTGCAATGACAAAAGTTTCGGACTGGCTACATAAATCTTGCCTGTCTCTTAATGTAAGCAAGACCATTTGCATGTATTTGACAGCACGAAAACACAATACGGTGAATCCAGATATTGTGTTTAATGGTGAAGCAATTCAATCGGTGACATATGTGAAATATTTAGGAATAATACTTGACCAACACCTGCCTTTTAAAAAGGAAGTAAGAAGAGTTATAAATAAGGTTACATTTAATTTAACTAATTTTAAAAGCATCAGATATCAGCAGTCTCAATCATCTGCACTATGATTTGTCCATAGCTTGATTCTCCCTCACTTGTCGTACTGTGTAACCACATGGTCACAGGCAGGTGCGACTACACTTAAGCCTGTGTACTCTCTCCATAAACACATTTTGAAAGTACTAGACAAAAAACCAAGGGACTATCATCATTGTACCATTTTGAAAAAGCTTAATTTTTTACATTTTAATAATTTTGTATTTTACTATGATGTATGCCTGATGTTTAGAATTATCCATAACCTTGCTCCTCCTCCTCTTAAGGGATGCCTGGCTTATAACGGTAGTGCCGGGAGGACGAGAGCTTCTGCAAGGGGAGATTTGGTACCACAGTTTAGAAAAACAGCCTCTGGTCAAAAAGCTTTTTCAGTTCGAGCAGTTAAGATCTGGAATTCCTTACCCATAAACATTCGAAACATTGACAGCTTCAACGTTTTTGAACTTAAGCTTAAACACTGGTTATTACTAGAACAAACTTGTAATCATTCATGATAATAGTAAATTCCTTATTTTATAAATCCTATTTTGAATATGTATGTTATAGGCTGTTGTATATGGTGTATTGTATTGTAAGTTATTTTATTTGTTTACCTGCCCAGGGACAGTAGATGTAAATTAGCTGTTAGCTAACTCTGGTGCAGTTTATTAATTGTGTATTGTCCATGTAAAAATAAATAAATAAAATAAAAAGATATAGATAATCCTTATATGGGGGGCCAAATAGGAAATAATTCAATGTAAATCCGAATATATAAATGTAACTCTGAATATATCAACATGTACTCCAACCAATATGCCTATATAAGTCGTTTATCACTTCCTTGAAATATGACCCATAGGAGCGTTTACTAAAGTTGCGCCCCTATCGACAATATTTTAATTAATGAAATACGACCCATAGGAGCATTTTCTAAAGTTGTGACAACAGGACTCTTTCATTTGAAAGCATTTTTTCCCTTTTATCTGCATAATATTTCAGGTTTTGCATAGCTCAATTGGTAAAGCATTGCAATACACAACAACAACATGCGCTCATGCAATGGTGCGTTCAATCCCAGGGAACATGTGCTCAGGAAGTGTGTATGCACTATAAATCACTGGGTAGGTTTAGGGATGGGATGGAGTAGTTGTAAATAAAAAATATATATTTTTCCTAAATTTACATTTACATTTAGTCATTTAGCAGACGCTTTTATCCAAAGCAACTTACAAATGAGAGTAATAGAAGCAACCAAGAAAAGTCAATGGCAACAATATGCAAGCGCTGTAACACGTCTCACGTAATCTAGCACAAAACACATAGGACAGTTTTTTTTCTTTTCTTTTTTTAAAATATATATATATATAAATAACAAACAGAAACAAATAGAGTGATAAGTGCTATTCTTTATTGGTCAGGTGCTGCTGGAAGTGTCTTGAGATGTTTTTTGAAAATGGCTACAGACTCGGCTGCTTGAACTGAGACAGGCAGGTCATTCCACCAGGTGGGAACGGTCCAGGAAAAGGTCCTAGTGAGGGATTTCATGCCCCTTTGGGATGGCACCACTAGGCGTCGTTCACTTGCAGAGCGCAAGCTTCTGGAGGGTGCGTAAGTCTGAACAAGTGAGTTTAGGTATACTGGTGCAGAGCCTGCGATTGCTTTGTAGGCGAGCACCAGAGCCTTGAATTTGATCTATCGGCAGCCAGTGAAGACTGATGAAGAGAGGCGTGACGTGTGCTCTCTTCGGCTCGTTGAAGACCACTCGCCGCCGCGCTCTGGATCAGCTGCAAGGGTTTAACAGTGGATGCTGGAAGGCCCGCTAGAAGAGAATTACAGTAGTCCAGTCTGGAGAGTACAAGAGCTTGGACCAGGAGTTGAGTGGCCTGCTCTGATAGGAAGGGTCTAATCTTCCTAATGTTGTATAGCGCAAATCTGCAGGACCGGGTTGTTGCAGTAATGTGGTCAGTGAATTTTAGCTGATCATCAATCACAACTCCAAGGTTCCTGGCTGTCCCGGACGGAGTTATGGTTGATGAACCGAGCTGAATGGAGAGAGTATGTCGAAGTGCTGGGTTGGCTGAGACCACAAGCAGTTCTGTCTTTGCCAGATTGAGTTGAAGGTGTTGTTCCTTCATCCAGGCAGAAATGTCTGTCAGGCAGGCAGCGATCCGAACCCCAACTGTGGGATCATCTGGTTGAAACGAGAAGTAGAGTTGAGTGTCATCAGCATAGCAGTGATAGGAAAAGCCATGTTTCTTGATGACAGATCCTAGAGATGACATGTAGATGGAGAAGAGAAGTGGTCCAAGCACTGAGCCCTGAGGAACTCCAGTAGCTTTATGATGTGACTTAGACACTTCACCTCTCCATGACACCCTGAAGGACCTACCTGAGAGGTAAGACTTGAACCACTGGAGAGCAGTTCCTGAGATCCCCATCTTCATGAGAGTTGACTGGAGGATTTGGTGGTTAACTGTGTCAAAAGCAGCAGACAGATCCAGCAGGATGAGTACTGAGGATTTGGAAGCTGCTTTTGCCTGTCTCAGTGCTTCAGTAACCGAGAGCAGGGCAGTCTCAGTCGAGTGGCCGCTTTTGAATCCAGATTGGTTGTTGTCCAGGAGGTTGTTCTGTGCAAGAAACATAGAGCGTTGGTTGAACACTACTCTCTCAAGTGTCTTAGCAATAAAAGGCAGAAGGGACACCGGTCGGTAGTTTTCTAAAAGTGCTGGGTTCAGAGAGGGTTTCTTAAGCAGTGGGGTTACCCGAGCCTGCTTGAATGCTGTGGGGAAAGTCCCGGTGTAAAGAGAGGTGTTGACGATGTGGGTGAGTGCAGGAGTAATTGACGAAGTAATGGCCTGAAGCAGGTGAGTGGGGATAGGATCAAGCGGACAAGTAGTGGGGTGTTTGGAAAGGATGAGTTTGGAGACTTCTGCTTCAGAGAGCAGAGAGAAAGAGGGCAGTGTGTGTGTGACGGTTGATGAGATGTGTAAGTCAGTTTGTGGTGCGGAGAATTGGCTGCTAATGGAGGAGGTTTTGTTTGTGAAGAAAGATGCAAAGTCATCAGCTGTAAGAGTTGATGACGGAGGGGGGGCAAAGAAGAGAGGAGAATGTTCTGAAAAGTGCACGAGAGTCAGCGCAGTTGTTGATTTTGTTGTGATAGTATGTAGTTTTTGTAGTGGAGACATGTGCAGAGAAGGAAACAAGAAGAGACTGATACAAGGTAAGATCAGTAGAGTTCTTAGATTTGTGCCACTTTCTCTCTGCCACCCTGAGGCCAGAGCGATGTTGGTGGAGAACATCAGACAGCCAGGGGGCAGAGGGTGTGGTGCGGGCTGGTCTAGATGAAAGGGGGCAAAAGCAGTCTAAACAAGATGTTAGAGTGGAGCAAATAGTGTCAGGAGCACTGTTAGTGTCCAGAGCTGAGAACTGAGCAGGTGGAGGAAGTGAGGATGAAACCATAGTGGATTGACGAGAGGGAGAGAGATAGCGTAGATTACGCCGAAAGGTGATCTGTGGATTAGTATGAGTTGTATCAGGAGTGAGTATGAGGTTAAGAGTGACGAGGAAGTGGTCGGAGGTGTGCAATGGAGTCACTAAAGTGTTGTTGTCTGTAGAGCAGTAGCGTGTGTAGATAAGGTCCAAATGATTACCTGATTTGTGAGTAGCCGTGGTAGAGACTCGCTTAAGGTTAAAGGAGGTCAGTAGAGAGGTGAAGTCTGCAGCCTGGGGTTTATCAAGGTGGATGTTGAAGTCACCGAGCAGAGCCAGAGGAGTGCCATCTTCAGGAAAGTTGGAGAGTAACATATCCAACTCCTCCAAGAAGTTACCCAGTTGCAGTGGCGGTTTTACATTGAATTGCACCCCGGGCAAGACCCCCACAAAAAAAAAAACATAATCGGCGGGTTGCATAAACTACATGCAAACATATGGTTAACTGATATTTATATATGTTTTATTAATCATTTTCGTAGACACGTTAAATTACTGAAGGCTACCAGGAAAGCTAGGTAACTAAGTTTATTAAATTAATTCACAATATGCACATTCACAATTCACATTCATTTCTAATATTAAACCCAATACAGGCTGACAAAAAGATGAGATTTTTTAATTTGCTGAAGGCTATAAATGAAATGATATTCATTTACAATGTGCACATTCATTATTAATCTTATGCCAAATCTGGCTTTGTTAGTATTTGTTAGTTTGTTAATATTTCTTTGTTAATTACATTATGAATGACATTGCATAGGCCTATTTTCAATTAAAAATGGCAAAATTAGAAAAAAAGTTTATTCAGTTGATTTGCCTGAATATATTATACATTAACCCAACTGATGGGAATTAATAATAACTGAACTTGTAACCATTTGTTGAAAAAAAGCACAATATTATGGTGAAATTAGATCTCATTTTTGTTTAGCTAAAACCGGATTATTGTTGTTTAAGCATAGCAAGCAAGATAGCAAGATAGCAAAAAGGCTAACGAACAAGTTATACCCACCAATTAACATTAGCCCTTCATTCATAACTTGGACACTGTAATAATCATACAGAGAGAACATAGTTGCATACCTTTATCTTTTCTTCTTTTTTCCTCTTCTTCTTTTCGTTTTTTTTCTAAACTTTGACCTTTTTCCTTCCATATCTGTATTTATTAGTCACTCGACAATCAACAGATTTCCCGCCCCCCCCAACAGTAGTCAAGACTAAACCAATTCACCTTGGTGATCACTGATCACAATCGTTTAAACCAATTTGTATTAGCCATTTCACACAATTCAGAAAAATGTGCAGCAACTATATGCCTGTAGCCTATATTTATAATTTTATGAACTAAAAAATTATTTGGAAGAAAGTCGAGGTGTTACTGACTTTATTGCTCTATATACAGTGGATCCCCGCTTCCCCCCCTTGTCCGTTCCGTTTGGGAGAGACCATAGAAAAAAATAGCTGAGGTGATGTGTTGACACATTTTGGCACCAGACAGCAGACAAACGTCAATCCACCTGTCACTCAAATGGCCACGCCCTTAATTATGCAGAGCGTATTCACTTCAGGAGAAGAGGGGGAGGTCTCCGCTCGGGAGAGACCCAGAGGTGAACTGTCCCCCCCTCTCACACACAGGGCGCCTGCAGCTGCAGACTGTGCAGAGGGCGTCCGTCACTCAGTGCAACGATAGATAGAAAACCGCTTTGCGGCGCGCCGATTTTTCTACTGCTGGTGCCGGTGCCGCCCCCCATGTGTCATGAAAAAATGCTGCCCCGGGCGACTGCCCGATTCGCCCGTGCCCAAAACCGCTACTGCCCAGTTGACCTGGGGGGCGATAAACAACTATAACATGGATTTTAGCAGGGTGAGTGAAAGTGATTGAGTGTGATTCAATTGAGCTGTGGCCAGAGAGAGATGGAATGGGCTCACATTTCCAATCCTTTGAGATGAGCAAACCAGTACCTCCACCTCTGAATATATAGTTATAACTCTAAATATATAGTTATAACTGAATATGTAAATGTAAATAATGAATATATAGTTATAACTCTGAATATATAAATATAAATCCTGAATATATAGTTATAACTCTCAATATATAAATGTAAATACTGAATATATAGTTATAACTCTCAATATATAAATGTAAATACTGAATATATAGCTATAACTCTGAATATATATATATATATATATATATATATATATATATATATATATATATATATATATATATATATATATATATATATATATATATATATATATATATAAAAAATCATTAACATAATAAACAGGTGTTGGTCATATAATTAGAATATTATCAAGAAGTTGATTTATTTCAATAATTCCATTCTAAAAGTGAAACTTGTATATTATAATCATTCATTACACACAGACTGATATATTTCAAATGTTTATTTCTTTTAATTTTGATGATTAAAAATGACAACTAAGGAGAATCCCAAATTTAGTATCTCAGAAAATAAGAATATCACTTAAGACAAATACAAAGAGAGGATTTTTAGAAATCTTGGCCAACTGAAAATTATGAGCATGTCCAGCACACAAAACTTAGTGTGGGCTCCTTTAGCCTGAATTACTGCAGCACTGCGGCGTGGCATGGAGTCGGTCAGTCTGTGGCTCTGCTCAGGTGTGATGAGAGCCCAGGTTGCTCTGATAGTGGCCTTCAGCTCTTCTGCATTGTTGGGTCTGGCACATCGCATCTTCCTCTTCACAATACCCCATAGATTTTCTAAGGGGTTAAGGTCAGGCGAGTTTACTGGCCAATTAAGAACAGGGATACCATGGCCCTTAACCCCCAGAAGTCTGAGCTGTTTTGGGGCCCTATAGAAGTTTTTACATGCTCTGACATTTGTGCCTTTTTCAGTTGCTTATAAACACATTAATGGAAAACATGTAGTTACACTGTATTAATGATCTCCCTGAAGGGGATCTCACAGACATTGACTTGTCTGCACTGCTCAGCCGGATGTATCCAGTTGTAGTGATGTTTGGCAGGCAGATCAAGTTTTTCATTTAGTATTTTTTGTAGGTCCTGCCATGTTCCACATTCTGTTTTTGAATAAGTTTGTGAATTCCTTCTTGCCGGAGGTAGTCTTGACCCTTTCCCACTGTAGCCATGTGGTCCTGGTGTTCTGTTCTTGAGAAGCTATTTACACTTCTTTATAACATCACTTAACACAGACACCATACATACAATCCTTTCTTAGAGAAACACTTTGAAATAGTTTCTCCACAAGCATCTGGATGTTTTCGTGGTCAATGCAGGAGCATGTGTTCACTTGTTTTAGGTTCCATCATGTAGAAGGGGCGCAAGCCCACAAACTGTCCTTATGACAGTGTGAGTTCCTTTTGTGTTTCTTTATTGTATTGTAAATGTATCTCGTTCATTGTTTTTGTAGGACTCTTCTTAGTGTCACAACCACGCCAGGCTCCACCCCACCGCAGTACCCGCACACGCAGTCAACAGAGTTCTAATCACACACACCTGCACGTCATCTATCAGCAATCACTGCCTGCACAAAAGCCCCAAGCTCTCACTCAGTCACTGTCCGGTCTCATTTGCACATAGCCACGGCTTCTTGCACTCTTTTGGACTCACCTGATTACTGACCTGCTCCTTCGTCAGATCTTCCAAGCTCCTGTGTCTCCGCGTCCCGTCTCCAGTGTTCCTCGTCTCCTTCGTCTGCCTTCTCCAGTACCTCCTGCCAAGACAACAAGACAACTATCACCCTGTGCACATCCAGTTTCTCAGTACATCTGCCATTGACTCACCTGCAACGCTCATTCTGGTCATATTCAATAAACCTGTCATATCTCACCAGCATCTTGGTTCCTGTGTCTGTCTGTTTGTAACACTTAGAACTTTCTCTTTTTTTCCCATTGTGTCTATTTCCTGGTAGAAGTCTATTCTCATCCCTGCTCAGGAAGTGAGTAACCTGTGCCTTCTTTACTGCAGTGAGCTTCATGGCTCCCTGTGACTTGTGTTTCTCATTGACGTGCATTACTCGTTTTGCTAACCCTTTGCAGATGTTTTCTTAGTTTCTTATTTTTTGGTTTGATAGTGCAAGTTGCGTTTTAGGTTTGACTTATTCAACTTGTTTGCACTTTTTATTCGCACTTTGCCATCATTTCTTTCTGGGGTAGACGAAGCAAGTCGCTGGACGTTCTTTTGAGGGTTATCTGGCTCTCTGGGTTTCAGGTTCTTCAAGATTAGAGTCATTCATTGAGACTGGAGTGTCATTCATTAACATACCGAAGGGACACCACTTACAATACGCACAGGTAGTGTTATGACAATGTCATAGCCATCAACAGATTATGACCTGTTTACATCTCAACAGTACAGGTCCTTCTCAAAAAATTAGCATATTGTGAGAAAAGTTCATTATTTTCCATAATGTAATGATAAAAATTTACTTTCATATATTTTAGATTCATTGCACACCAACTGAAATATTTCAGGTCTTTTATTGTTTCAATACTGATGATTTTGGCATACATGAAAACCCCAAAAAATAGCATATTTCATCCGACCAATAAAAGAAAAGTGTTTTTAATACAAAAAAGTCAACCTTCAAATAATTATGTTGAGTTCTGCACTCAATACTTGGTGGGGAATCCTTTTGCAGAAATGACTGCTTCAATGCGGCGTGGCATGGAGGCGATCAGCCTGTGGCACTGCTGAGGTGTTATGGAGGCCCAGGATGCTTCGATAGCGGCCTTAAGCTCATCCAGAGTGTTGGGTCTTGCGTCTCTCAACTTTCTCTTCACAATATCCCACAGATTCTCTATGGGCTTCAGGTCAGGCCAATTGAGCACAGTAATACCATGGTCAGTAAACCATTTACCAGTGGTTTTGGCACTGTGAGCAGGTGCCAGGTCGTGCTGAAAAACGAAATCTTCATCCCCATAAAGCTTTTCAGCAGATGGAAGCATGAAGTGCTCCAAAATCTCCTGATAGCTAGCTGCATTGGTCCTGCCCTTGATAAAACACAGTGGACCAACACCAGCAGCTGACATGGCACCCCAGACCATCACTGACTGTGGGTACTTGACACTGGACTTCAGGCATTTTGGCATTTCCTTCTCCCCAGTCTTCCTCCAGACTCTGGCACCTTGATTTCCCAATGACATGCAAAATTTGAGCGCCAGTCCAGTGCTGCTTCTCTGTAGCCCAGGTCAGGCGCTTCTGCCGCAAGTGTCTTGACCTGGGGAATGCAGCACCTGTAGCCCATTTCCTGCACACGCCTGTGCACGGTGGCTCTGGATGTTTCTACTCCAGACTCAGTCCACTGCTTCCGCAGGTCCCCCAAGGTCTGGAATCGGTCCTTCTCCACAATCTTCCTCAGGGTCCGGTCACCTCTTCTCGTTGTGCAGTGTTTTTTGCCATACTTTTTCCTTCCCACAGACTTCCCACTGAGGTGCCTTGATACAGCACTCTGGGAACAGCCTATTGGTTCAGAAATGTCTTTCTGTGTCTTACCCTCTCGCTTGAGGGGTCAATGATGGCCTTCTGGACAGCAGTCAGGTCGGCAGTCTTACCCATGATTGCGGTTTTGAGTTATGAACCAGGCTGGGAGTTTTTAAAAGCCTCAGGAATCTTTTGCAGGTGTTTAGAGTTAATTAGTTGATTCATATGATTAGGTTAATAGCTCGTTTAGAGAACCTTTTCATGATATGCTAATTTTTTGAGATAGGAATTTTGGGTTTTCACGAGCTATATGCCAAAATCATCAGTATTAAAACAATTAAAGACCTGAAATATTTCAGTTGTTGTGCAATGAATCTAAAATTATGAAAGTTTAATTTTTATCATTACATTATGGAAAATAATGAACTTTTATCACAATATGCTAATTTTTTTAGAAGGACCTGTATTTAAGGAAGACTCAAAATGCATTAGGAACTAAAATATAGCTTCAAACTAATCAGATGCATATGTCATTTCATGGCAGGCAATGGTTAGAAATAATTTAATGCATTGCTTTCAGTGGAGGAAGGATTTTGTCACAGGTTCAGGGTGTGACACCGGCTCTTCCTGTTGTTTGTCCTGATGTTATTTTTCTGCAGCTCGTGATTGGAGTAATTAGCTTGATCTGATCTCCCGCACCTGTCACCTGTCACTCTACCCTTTATATACCCAGCTGTGGCTATCTCTTGTTGTCAGTGGATCACTTCATGTCACATGGATATGTATATGTCTGCACTACGTTTTGCTCTGTGTCTTACCTGTTTTTGACTCTGTATTCAGGACTCTTAGACGAGGAGTTGTAGCAAGCCTTGATTACCTTGCTGGCTCGGTCTCGTCTACTGCTGGGTCATCCTGCCTCCTGTGTTGTCGGTGGTCTTTCCAGACAGTGTGTCTGCTGTTGTGTGCACAGATACAGAGGGAGCCACCATACAGTTTCCCCAAACTGTTTCCAGTCACTTTGTTTTTGTTTCATTTGTTGGTGTCTCAGGTTGGCCTGAATAAACTTGTTTTCTTTCTACCGCAACTTGAGTCCTCCTTTCATCCACCTTACGACAGATTTATGACTTTATTTGTTTATGGATTTTTTAAACACCGAATTAGATTACATTTTAAGGGATTTTAAAAAGATGTCAGAAATAATGAAATCAGTAACAAGTCAAAAGAACTTTAGAATGATAAAGTACTCATTAGTAAACTTCAAATGCATAAATATCCCCATTGTTCACTGTTATTTACTGCAGCCATGGAATCAAAGAAGATTGAAGTGGCAGCTCTAGGAAGACCTCTGTATCCTGGGATGCTGTATGACTGCCGTGAGGATTCCTTCATTCCAGGTATGTACTGTACTTACTAAAATGCTTTTTATTCCCCCTTTCACCCAAATGTGAATCAACAAAACAAGTACATGTGTGGTCATGATGAGACAAAAGATGAAGCACACAAATTTTAGTAGTCTTATAGATACAACTTCATCATGTTTACTTCAACAGTACATTGTGTCCTCATACATGAGCGTTAAAGTCATTTCTCATTTCAGGTGTTACTCTGTGGGATAAGAAGTCTCTGAGAGAAGATTTGGACAGCCATCCACAGCCCAAGACATATTTTGACTTCAGTAGCTCCGACTCTCTCTCTAGCAAGTCCAGTCTCCTGGATGTAAGTGCTTCCCTGAAGGCCAGCTTCTTAGGAGGGCTGGTGGAGGTGGGAGGATCTGCCAAGTTTCTGCGTGACACCAAATCCTCAAACCAACAGTCCAGAGTAACAATGTATTACAGTGAAACCTTAAGATTTGATCAGCTCACTATGAGCCATCTGGGCCAGGTCACCTACCCTCAGGTGTTTGACCAGAAAACTGCAACTCATGTGGTCACGGCTGTACTCTACGGAGCTCAGGCCTTCATGGTGTTTGATCAGACATGTTCAGAAGAGGAAAAAAAGCAGGAGATTGAGGGACAACTGAATATCATGGTCAAGAAGATTCCTCTATTTTCTATTGAGGGAGAAGGAGCTATAAATATGACAGATGGGCATAAGAAAATGGCTGAGAGCATTGCTTGCAGATTTCATGGTGACTTCCATCTGGATCAGAATCCCACCACTTACATGGAGGCCCTAGAGGTGTATAAGAAGCTCCCCAATCACCTGAAGGAGAATCCACAGAATGCAGTTCCAATTAAAGTCTGGCTCTATCCTCTTTCTCTACTGGATACAAAAGCTGCTCGGTTGGAGAGAGAAATCACCACACGTCTGGTTTCCAACACTGAAGATATAATAGAGGAGCTAGGAGAAGTAGAGAGGACATGCAACGACCTCTCCAGAAAAACACTCGTAAATGTTTTCAGAGACATTAAAGAGAGGTTGCATTCATTTCAGGGCTCTCTTAGCATTTACCAACTGGTACTCCTGAAAGCAGTGGCCAGGGTCTTGCCTGCTATACGAGGAGGAGAGACGGAGGAGAAGTCACTGGAATACATCCTGGTGATCCACTTCAGATCCCCTTTTAATGCTGACAGGCTTAACCAGTGGTTAAAAGGTGCAAAGTCTGAACTTAACCTCTTGAGTTCTCACACAAATGTGCTGGAGGGAATCAAAACTGAAGACTCAGACCATCTCAACACCACTCTCCTTGACCCTGATATTGATGTTGTGGTGTGCTTGACCTTCACATCTCTGAAGTATGAAGACCCGTATCTTTCAACCCTGAAGGAGTTTCTGGAATCTGAAGAGTTTAAAGAGCTAGATGTGGTAAAGAAACTACTTTCTATCCCGTTTCAAGCATCAGAAGAGTGGTTCAACAATACTGATGTCGTCTCAAGGATGAGAGAGACCTTATCACTTTTCAGAAGTTTTTCAGAGGCTAATAAAGATGAAAAGAGATACCGATTCATTATGTCTGCCATCTCCGATCCATCCAGTCCAGGCTCCTCCATCCGTCTGTATGAAAAAGGGAAGCTGACAGACACACAGTTCCAGCCCGTGTCGAAGCCTCCCCCTCCAGAAGTGAAGGAGGTCCTGAGGGGCAGTGTGTCCCTGAAACTGCAGAAGTCCCCGACTGGAGAAACTGTGCAGTACAGAGTGGAGTACCAGCAGCTGAAAGAGGAACAGTGGCATGTCATAAACACACCTGAGGAAGACTTTACTCTGACTGAATTGGAGTCTGGAAGGAAGCACATGATCCGCTACAGGATAGTGGGTAAAGTGGGAGTGAGTGAAGCCAGTGACACTATCGGCCCCATACCCTCTTCAGGTGAGTGCCAAAATGCACATATCTTTGTATTTATATGTATATTTATCTTTTTAATATATACATACATGGGCAACATTGGGGGGTTGGGTGTGTGTGGGGGGGTATTTATTGTAGTAATGGAGTTTCCAAAGGTGAGCCGTCGGCTCCGCTACAAGTTGGAGTGCTTAGTCAGGCCTCCACAGACCGCTCGTACCCTAAGCAAGATCTAAATCCACATGGAAGCCACATGGCATCCACAATGAGAACCATTGAAACAATTATTCAAAAGTATACACAACAATTGAAATGTAGACAAAATAGTGCATCTTTAAATTCAGATATCCATCAACTAATGAAAAAGAGAGATTTTGCTTTGAAAAAGTCATTGCTTACAAAAACAAAGACAGATATTCTAATCTTTAAATCTTTAAGAAATAAAGCAGTCAGTGAAATGAGAAAGGCGAAAACTGCCTATTTTAAGCAACTAATTACAGAATCTGGGGGAAATAGTTAATCTCTTTGGAAGTGCATTAATAAAATTTTCTAAACGAGAAGGGATGTATAGAAAACCATTGCTGGAGCTGAATATAAATGGAAGCCTTAGCACTGATAGCACTGAAATTGCTAATGAATTTAATATATATTTTATCCAGTCTGTGGAAGAACTTGCTATATGTTTTGAACCTGTAAACCTGCCTCAATATTCAATAAAAGACACACCTCATCATTTCATATCTCTGAGTTTGATGAAGATAAGATACTCAAAATTATGAATCAATTGAACAATTCAAGAGCTAAGGATATATTTGGAATGGATAAAGAATTTGTAAAAAAAAAAATATAGTGCTTGTTTGCTAAAGCCCCTGGTAAATTTGATAAATTCATCTATAAGAGAAAGTAAATTCCCCTCAGATTGGAAAACTTCTATTATAAACCCAATTTTCTGATGAGGTTCAGAATTATAGACCACTTTCTATACTCCCTGTAATTTCAAAAATTTTGGAAAAGTTGGTAGCTGAACAACTTAACAACTATCTAATAAAAAATGGTCAAATATGTTTAGTTTCTCTCAGCAGGAAATCAATTGGTTTAGATCATATTTAGAATCTCGAGATCAGTGTGTTAAGATAAATAATTCAAAATCATCTTAAGTCAAGTCAAGTAAACTTTATTTATATAGCGCTTTTAACAATGCAGATTGTTTCAAAGCAGCTTCACAGTGTTAAACAGAAAAATAATGCAACAGAATATTTTTCGATTATCATACAGTGACAATGTGGGCTTTAGATCAGTAATTAGATCAGTAATTTGGTCTATATGGTTAATTTAGTTTAATAATTAGATTTATTTTGAAATATATTTGAAAAATCGTTTTTTCGCCAACTGAGCAAGCCAAGCCGGAGGCGACAGTGGCAAGGAAACCCAAACCCCATCAGGAGACCTAGGGCCTATACCATGAAGCCGGTTTAGCTGGCTACCCAGATATTTTTAAGCTTCGTTTGTGCCAATCCTGGGTTTTAGGTACTATGAAAGTAGCTCGGCTTTAATCGGTGTTAGTTGCCATGGTATCTTACGCTGCACGGCTAACCTGCTCCGGGGCAGGTTATGTTCTGGATTCGAGATCTGAGATTTAAGTTTGACCAATCAGCTGTGAGCAAAGTGACTCATCTCTGATGCAATAAAGCCACTCCCCCTGTTTCTCTTGCTCCAAATTAAAGGTCACGACATGATAATATATATATATATATATATATATATATATATATATATATATATATATATATACAGTGTATATATATATATATATATATATATATATATATATATATATATAGTATATATATATATATATATATATAGTGTATATATATATATATATATATATATATATATATATATATATATATATATATATATATATATATATATATACAATATATATATATATATATATATATATATATACAATATATATATATATATATATACAGTGAAGACAGTGAAGCATGGAGGTGCAAGCATCATGATATGGGCATGTTTCTCCTACTATGGTGTTGGGCCTATTTATCGCATACCAGGGATCATGGATCAGTTTGCATATGTTAAAATACTTGAAGAGGTCATGTTGCCCTATGCTGAAGAGGACATGCCCTTGAAATGGTTGTTTCAACAAGACAATGACCCAAAACACACTAGTAAACGGGCAAAGTCTTGCTTCCAAACCAACAAAATTAATGTTATGGAGTGGCCAGCCCAATCTCCAGACCTTAATCCAATTGAGAACTTGTGGGGTGATATCAAAAATGCTGTTTCTGAAGCAAAACCAAGAAATGTGAATGAATTCTGGAATGTTGTTAAGGAATCATGGAGTGGAATAACAGCTGAGAGGTGCCACAAGTTGGTTGACTCCATGCCACACAGATGTCAAGCCGTTTTAAAAAACTGTGGTCATACAACTAAATATTAGTTTAGTGATTCACAGGATTGCTAAATCCCAGAAAAAAAATTTTTTGTACAAAATAGTTTTGAGTTTGTACAGTCAAAGGTAGACACTGCTATTTTTTTGAACACACCCTTTCAACTAATACCCCAATTGCACAGCCTTAAGAGCGTGCATATCATGAATGCTGGGTCTTGTTTGTTTTCTGAGAATCTACTGAACCTACTGGTAACTTGTTTGCCACGTAGCAATAAAAAATATACTAAAAACCTTGATTATTCTGGTTAGTCACATTGTACTGCTATTATTTTGAACAATACTGTATATGCATGCAATGATTTTCTCACATTTATCTTATTGTGTGACCGTCTGAAGTCAGGTTTCTCAATCGACTATTAAACATTTACATTTACATTTATGCATTTAGCAGATGCTTTTATCCAAAGCGACTTACAACTGAGGAGTACAGGAAGCGATCAGTCATGAATAGGCGAAGCAACGCAAAAAGTGCCTTAAATACCAAGTTTTGGACATTACTTAGAGTAACCTTAAGCTAGAATAGGGAGGGAATAAAAGAGAAATAGAGGAAGAGAAGAAGAGGGTTTTTTATGATAAGATTAAGTGCTCACGGAAGAGATGATTTTTTAGCTGTCTTTTGAATGATGACAGTGATTCTGCCATCCGGATGGAGGTAGGAAGATCGTTCCACCAGCCAGGAACGGTGAATGAAAAAGTTCTGGAGAGGGATTTCATGCCTCTCTGTGATGGTACCATAAGCCTACGCTCCTTACCTGAGCGAAGGCTTCTGGTAGGGGTGTAGACTCGTAGGAGTGAGTCGAAATATGCTGGTGCCGAGCCTGTGGTGGATCCATAAGCGAGTGTCAAGGCCTTGAACTTGATGCGAGCAGCGAGTGTTAGCCAGTGCAGAGCGATGAAGAGAGGTGTGACATGGGCCCTTTTGGGCTCATTGAAGACAAGACGTGCCGCAGCGTTTATATAAAGATCTAATGTGCCGCAGTGTTAGATCTTTATATAAACAAACATTAAAGATCTAGGACAAGAAACCTTTTAGATGGCATCATTGCAATATTTCACAAAAGTATAATTTGCTTAGCTTTGAAAAGTTTATAAATTTGTCTCTTATTAAAATGTTTTTTAAATGTATAAACAATCTTGCTCCAGATATCATATGCCAATTAATAACAAAACAACGTAGTAAGGGAATGACTACAAGAGGTGCAACTAATCAGAATTGCACAGTACCGAAGAGGAAAACTAAATTTGCACAATCCACATTTAAGGTTCAAGGTACACTGCTTTGGAAATACAAACAGAGTTAAACATCTTTCAAATAAATCTAAAAAAGTGGTTCAAACAAAAGCAGGTTTGTGAACATTGATGGTCGTACACAGTCTTAGCTTTCTTGGTTTATTGTCTTTTTTATATACACTTTTTATTGTTTGTGTGATTATTTTACTGTCGTTAAAAAAGCTTAACCAGGGACTGGGACTGGGAATTAGCCTTTGGCTAGAAGCCTATATGTGGAGCATCGGCTGCTTGAAATTGTAGCAATGTTTTTCTGCATTGTCCCTGTCAAATAAACAAATAAATAAATGAATGGCCCGTTCAGAGCATAAACAAGAAAAACTCACAGTCACATTAGTCTACAGCTTAGGTACTTTGCTGCGATAGTTGGTATTAACAGTGTTACTACTGGTGTTATTGCCCCCCACTGCACCGCCCCCACCATCGTTTAGATTTTTTTGTAGTAGTAAAAATCCTTTAGTTCTGTTAGTGAACACACTACAACTAAAAACTGAACGTGCAGTGTGAGCCGAAAGAGTCGCAGCACAGACAAGCCACAGGAGTCAGATTTCATTCATCACGAGAGCGAGGAGTTGAACAACAAGATGACGGGGGAAGATTTGGTTTCAACGCGAAATGTAAAAGTGTTTGTCAAAGTTTGTCATTGTACTGTTTTATTGTTTTTGTTTTTTTCAATAACAATGAACCCACCATTCAAGCAACTCGCCCCTGAATTGGCGCTAATTTCTAAAGTGGAAGTAAAATGTGCACAGCCATTCATGATGGTGCGTGTCCACTGAGGAGCATTTTCAGTAAAAGTTACTGAACATTGAACGGGCCATTCATGTGGACTTGGATAAAACATTATTCGCTTGATGTTGTGCTGGTGGACATAGTGCATCAACGCATAACCGAGGCACTGCGATGATATAAAGATTAGTTAGATTAGCTTACTCCTTTTTTTTTATTACTTGTTTAACACAAAATACTTCAATATTTTTTTTCACAATTGGTCACAAGTGAAATATTAGGAAAATAAATGTGATTAATCTCTCATCATCTCTAAGAGAATATGTGCCGTTAATTCAGCTTCAGATGCCATAAGTTCAGTTAGTTTTGACTTTCACTTTCTGAGATGGACAAACAATGATTTACATTTTGAGCAAATAATTTCCCATGATAAAATTAAGTGGGAAAAATGATGAATTAATTATTTGTTATTTAAATAAAAAGAAGGGGGCGCTGTTGAGCAATGGAGGAGTGAGACGTGTTTTACATAGCTCCGGCAACTTTTCTTTTATTAATACACTAAACACCTGTATATCCGCCTAAAAGTGCTTTGAAGTGACATAAGAAAACTGAAGTGAGTGGGAAACTAAACTCAAAAGGAGAAAACGATATCAAAAAAGGGAAAATCCAAAAAGAACGATAAACAATAATCAGGCCTTGATCAACCCTCGGCCTCAACTGAGGACGTGGAGCCCGACTATCTGAATGAGGAGGCAGACCCACCAAACCGGGCAGTGCTGGCCGCTATTGCTGCTCTGCGAAGCGAAATTACACAGATTAAAGATGACATATGCGCCACTATCGATGTCCGTATACAGTCTGTGTACACCGTGCTGAGAGGCGAAATGGCCACAACTAAAGAAGAGCTGCAGACTTCCATTACGGCCCTGGAGAAAACTGCGACCTCGCATGCTAACACTATTGGGGAGATAGAGAAGTCCGCATCACACCAGTCGGACGATGTCACTGCACTTCAACGTCAAGTCACCCGCCTGAGCTCTGAAGTAGAAAAACTAACTGAGAAATGCGAAGACCTAGAAGGGTGCTCGAGGAGACACAACATCCGGGTCATTGGAGTCCCTGAGGGGACCGAGGGACCCAGGCCGAGAGACTTTATCGCCGGGTTGCTGCAAGAGGTGCTATCCCTGGCCGAGAAACCGCTCATTGATAGAGCGCACCGGACCCTCCGAAGACGACCCGAACCCCATGAACCACCTAGACCCTTTGTACTGAGGCTATACTACTTTCATACGCTTGAGGACATTCTACGCAAGGCTGCAGCGACGAAACAGCTCTCCCACGGAGGTAAAAGGATTCAAATCTTTCCGGACTACCCGCCTGCCATGACTAAAAGGAGAGCATTATTCAACCGCACCAAGGAACTACTATGGGGCAGACCCGGGGTCAGGTACGGCCTCCTCTATCCTGCTAGACTCCTGATAACCCACAACGACACACAAATCTCGTTTATAGATACCAAAAAAGCGGAAGAATATGCCGAACGCCTCTCGACATCGGGCTCGACTGAAGTGGGACAGAAGGACGCTTAAATTGTTGTGGAGAATCAAGATTTTCTGAAAGATGGTTATGTACTGATGCTTACTAGCTTGTATGGCTAGCGTCAACACAACACTGGCTGTTACCTATTTACGTGAGTTACACTCACGCACAGACAGCGTCTGTCTCACCATGTGACTGTAAAATCGCCAGTCTCATTAGAATAACAACTGGACAAGGTTATGTCTTGCCTCATACAGATCTGGGTTTGCACTGTTATTCTTTCTTTCTTATTTTTTTCTGATAGCCTATCTAGAGCCCATACAATTGCTAGTTTTTCTAAAGTGTTAAGATGGCTCATTGTTATTGAAAGATATCAGGTTATTGCCTCCGTTGGAGTTGCAACTCAGCTTAATTTTTGGATATGCAAATTTAAATTTCATATTTTTATGTTTGTTATACAGACTATGTGAATCTGATTACACTTCTTCTTCTTAGCTTTAGATATTGGGTATACGTACGTATATGTATGGGTGTGTACGCCTGTGCATATGTTTATGTTTAGGTGTATCAATGCCCGTGGATACTATGTTACTATGACACTCAAGCAAAATATATATATATATATTTTCTTTTCCGTTATCTTCACTAAACTACCTAATTTTTTTGTGCAAGTTGCCAAGCTATGGGATCACAGATAGGAGTTAGCACCAGGTCACCAGAAAGTGTGGGTGTCACGGTTCATGGATTCACCGTCTCCTTTTCTGTGTTTGTGAAGTTGTGTTGGAGGCGTGGTTACTGATTACGGGGCTCATTTCCCACACCTGCCACACTCATTACTCACCCCACTTATACCGGTCTCTCACTGACATTCCTTGTCAGTTCGTTCCAGGCCTGCTGGTGGAAGGACTGTGCCTCTGCTGGACTCCTGGATATTCCCCGCTCCGGATTCCTTTGCTCCTCGGCATCTGGTTGTCTGCTGCATCCCTGCTTCGTCGCCCTGTCTGTCTCCTCCGCCTGCATCGTCCTGGTTGGTGTGGCAAGCCCGTCTTCCGGCTGGGAACTTCTGGAGCCTGCTTTGTACCTGAGCCTTGTTTATGCTGTGACCCTTGTCTTCAATTACATCTAATAAACAAGTTGTTTTTCGCATTTGGATTCACCTGTTTTTCTTGGGAAACCTGACAGAACGAACTGACCAGATCATGGATCCAGCAAAATTGAACGAACTTCAAGTATATCTCAACGAGAACAGTCAGAGGATGGATCGCCAGGAGCAACAAACCACCGCGGCTGCCCAGGCGATGCAGGAGATGGCGAAGCAGGTGTCCGAGCTCTCAGCCCAGATCCAGCAATTACGTGTTCCCACTGCGCCACCACCACCGCCGCCGTTTCCCCAGGCAGCGGTTAACATCAACCCGCACGAACCCCGGATTCCCACGCCTGAGCGCTATGCGGGTGAGCCTGATATGTGCAGATCATTTCTTACGAGTTGTTCATTGTTTTTCTCTCTTCAACCCACTTCGTTCGCCAGTGAAACGTCACTAGTGGCGTTGGTGATTAATCTGCTGAAGGGGCGTGCGGCGCGCTGGGGGACGGCGGTCTGGGAGAATAAAGATCCGTGTTGTGCCTCGTTCCTCACACTCTCGGAGGAGATGAGACGGGTTCGACAGATCCGGCCCGACGCTGAGGCGCGCGCAGACTCGCCGCATGAAACAACGTGTGTGTGTGTGTGTGTGTGTGTGTGTGTGTGTGTGTGTGTGTGTGTGTGTGTGTGTGTGTGTGTGTGTGTGTGTGTGTGTGTGTGTGTGTGTGATGGGTAGGTTTAGGGTAGGGCAGTGTGTGTACGTACGTGCGTGCGTGTGACTAAAACTGAAATGTGTCAAATTAAGAGAATGAAGCTTCCATGCTTTAATGAATCCTTTAATTGATCAAAGGTGACTGTAAATAACATAATGTAATAAAAGATTTCTATCAAATGATCAGACTGTTCTGTTTGAATCTTGAAGATTTGATGTAGTTTTAGTCATATTTTAGTCACCTGAATTGTTTTAGTTTTAGTTGACTCTAATCTAATCTTAGTTTAGTTCAACTGTAAAGCATTAATTAATTATTTGAGCATCACATCCCGGACTGTCACTGAATACATGACACTACTCACATTCAGACATCATTGTGTTTATGACGCTAAAAATACACCAGAGCTCAATTCACTTTTGTCTATTTAGTTTATATAATGTTGTTTTTCTGTTTTAGTTAGTTTAAGTTTATTTTAATTTTCAGTTCACGCTTATTTAATCTCAGTAATGAATGTTTTAATGGTTTTAGCGAACTATTATAACTCTGATACTTTACTGAATAATGTTAAACAATAACCCTGATACCTCTCCCTCCATCCTCTGCGAAGCATTCAAGGCTTATATAAGAGGTTGTATCATCTCGTTTGAAGCTTCTAGGCGAAAAGCAAATAAGACCAAATTAAAATAGTTAGAAGATCAAATTAAAATATTTGACATAGAAAATGCACACTCCCCCTCTACTATATTGCACAGGAAAATAGCAACACTTAAGTATGAATATAACAAAATTATCTCTGCAAAACTAAGTAAAGCATTCCTCTATACTAGGCAAAAATATTTTGAATTTGGTGACAAACCACACAAACTTCTAGCTAGACAATTTAGAAAAATGGAAAACGACAGAACGATTCACAAGATAAAAACCCAAAATAATACAATACTTACAAAGCCTAAAGATATCAATGACAGGTTTCTGGAATTTTATACTGATTTGTATACCTCAAAGACTACTTCAGACTCTGTAACTATTAATGCATTTTTAGATAAATGTGAGCTTCCCGGATTGAGCGAGAAAGATTGTGATTCTTTGGATTCTGACCTTACATGTGCAGAGGTTCGGAGCGCCATTGCCTCCCTAAAGAGTAATAAGACACCCGGTCCTGATGGACTTCCAGGGGAACTATACAAAACATTCAGTGAAAATCTATCCCCTTACCTGTTGAAATTATATGAACATGCCCAGGTACAGGGTAATTTACCCCCCACCTTAACTGAGGCTGTGATTACATTAATTCACAAAAAAGGGAAGGACTCACAGGAAGTAGGTGCTTATCGTCCGATCTCTCTCCTTAATGTTGATGGTAAATTATTTGCCAAGATACTGGCTAATAGGTTGAATCCTCTATTGGAAAAGCTAATTCATATAGACCAGACAGGTTTCATACCAAATAGGAGTGCTACTTTCAATCTTAGACGTCGTTTTAATATTATATATACAAAGAGAGGTCCACCTACTGATCTAGTCATACTTGCACTTGACGCCGAGAAGGCATTTGACCAGATTGAGTGGTGCTATTTATTTGAAGTTCTTAATAGGTTTAATTAAACTAATTTACAAGAATCCCACAGGGATTGGCAGGGTTGTCCACTATCCCCTTTGATTTTTGCGCTAGCTATCGAACCTCTAGCCCAATGTATCAGAATGGAACCCAAGATTTATGGACACTCGACAAAAGACACAAATAATAAGATATCATTATATGCAGATGACATCCTTTTATACATAACGCAGCCTCAAATTACCATACTAAATCTTCTCAACAAAATTAATCTATTTGGGACCTTTTCGGGTTATCGGATCAATTGGACTAAAAGCGTTTTAATGCCAGTCCATATGAATGACTTAGCACACTTAGATCACTTTCCATTTGCAGTCTCTCCAGATAAATTGACCTATTTGGGGATAGAAGTGACAAAGCAATATTCATCTTTATTCCAGGAAAACTTCCCCTCTAATAGAGCGATTACAGACTAAAATATCATTCTGGGACATGCTTCCAATTTCTTTAATTGGGAGAATTAATGCCATAAAGATGATTTTCCTCCCGCAATTGTTATACCTATTTCTAAACATCCCAATATTTATAAAAAAAAAAAAAAAAATTTAAACACCTAGATTCTTTAATAGTTCCTTTTCTGTGGGGACACAAAGTTCACAGAATAGGTAAAAAGCATCTCTGTAGGCCAAATCCAAAGGGAGGATTGGCACTTCCAGACTTTTTGCTATACTACTGGGCTTCAGCGATTAAGATATTTACCTTTTGGTTGGACACATCAATACCAATATCTTATTGGCTCATGCTGGAGCGGGAAGACTGCCATCTGTATTCTATAGCCACGATCCTACTTGCTCCGGCTGCGGTTAATAAGTCCCTATATAATAACAATCCCATAATACATAGCATGATCTGCACCTGGAAACGAATCAAGACCACCTTTAATCTTAAACCAATCTCTCTTCTGTTACCCATCGCGAGAAATCCCACATTTACCCCCTCCAGTCTGGATGGAGCCTTTTCTACATGGAGTGAGAGGGGTGTCCATTGTATTGGTGATTCATACATGGGAAGCGTATTTGCTTCATTCACACAACTACAGAGGAAGTATGAGCTGGGGAATAATAACTTCTTTCGTTACCTACAAGTTAGGGACTACGTTAGGAAATACTTAAGAGAATTTGAGACTGAATCAAAATCTGAAATAGATGACTGTCTGAAATTGTCTCCTAACGAAAACAAACTGATATCCCGCTTCTATAACAATCTCTTATTAATAAGCTTCCCGTCGACTGAAAATTATAAGCGTAAGTGGGAAGAGGAACTTGGTGAAATTATTCCAGATGATTTATGGGAAGAAAGTCTTGAAAACATACATAATTGTTCAGATAATGCAAGACATTGTCTTGTCCAATTTAAAATTATACATAGGCTTCATTACTCAAAGGAGAAATTACATAACATATACCCAGAAGTATCACCTATGTGTGATAAGTGCCACTCTTCCATAGCAACACTTCTCCATAGTTTTGCTCTATGCCCAAGGGTTCAAGTGTTCTAGATTGATATATGCAACATTATGTAGGTCATAAATACTTCAATTAAACCTGAGCCCCTGTTCATCATTCTTGGAATATCTGAGACATTCAGGAAATTGAGTGCGTGTCAGCAGCGTTTTCTCTCTTATTGTTTCATAATAGCAAAGAGATTGATCCTCATCCTATGGAAGGGCACAACTGTACCTACCTCAAAGATGTGGTTAGATGATTTAACTAACACACTTCACTTAGAAAGGATAAGGTATACGCTGAGGGACAGGCTCAACTTATTCAACAAAACATGGAAACCCCTCATATCATACCTAAAAATTACACAACAGTCAGCATCCTAGCACACGATATATGACAATTGTTGTGGTTCTTGAGTGAAGGTCTTCACGAGGAAGGGTGGGTAGGGTGGAGATATTTACATTTACATTTACATTTAGGCATTTAGCAGACGCTTTTATCCAAAGCGACTTACAACATAGGAGTACAGGAAGGGATCGGTCATGAATAGGCGCAAAATGCAAAAAGTGCCTTAAATACCAAGTTTTGGATATTACATAGAATAAGCTTAAGCTAGAATAAGGAAGGAATAAAAGAGGTTGTTTTTTTTTTATTATTATTTTTTTTTTTATGATAAGTGTTCACGGAAGAGATGAGTTTTTAGCTGTCTTTTGAATGATGGCAGTGATTCTGCCATCCGGATGGAGGTAGGAAGATTGTTCCACCAGCCAGGAACGGTGAATGAAAAAGTTCTGGAGAGGGATTTCATGCCTCTCTGTGATGGTACCATAAGCCTACGTTCCTTACCTGAGTGAAGGCTTCTGGTAGGGGTGTAGACTCGTAGGAGCGAGTCGAAATATGCTGGTGCCGAGCCTGTGGTGGATCCATAAGCGAGTGTCAAGGCCTTGAACTTGATGCGGGCATCAAGTGGCAGCCAGTGCAGAGCGATGAAGAGAGGTGTGACATGGGCCCTTTTGGGCTCATTGAATACAAGACGTGCTGCAGCATTCTGAATCAATTGAAGAGTTTTGATTGCACACGATGGAAGACCAGCCAGAAGCGCATTGCAGTAGTCAAGCCTACTTGACTACTGGGAAAGGGATAGACGAGTGGTTGGGACGGTTTGGGTAATTGTGGTTAGCCTTATTATTATTTATTTATTTATTTTTTATTTATTTATTTTTATTTTTTTTGGGGTTGTTTTGGTATTGCTGTTACTTGTTTTAATGTTGTATTATTTAAGCTTACTGTTATTAGATTTATTTAATTTTTTTAAATATCTAATATTTTTTTATTATTATTATTGTTATTTTATTTTATTTTTGAATTATAAAAAAATTCTCAGAATGTATAAGTGAATTGTATGTTTAATTGTATGCTTTAATAAAAAGAAATTTGACATAAATAAAAAAGAAGGTAAAAAATAAGTAACAAGCTAAATTAAACTAGTTTGCTTAATTTCTGCGAATACTTTGCTGATGCAGGTAGGCCTATATATATATATATTCTCTTTCTTTCACTTGCCCCTTCAAAAAGAAAAACAAACACTTGTCTTGGACAGTCAGACAAGCGTAGGCCTAAGTGTCATGTATGCTATGTGTTCTTGAGGTAATTATTTTTTGTCGCAATGTTTTCTTAGTTAAATCTCGAGAGAGCCAATTTACTGAAATGCTAATGAACTTATCCTTCTTCTGACTCTACAACCACCAAACTCAGACTAGACCCTCAGACTGTTCTGACTTAGTGTGCTACATCTTTTCAGACTGATCCGATTTACGGTTTTCCTAAAAATTCCACTCACTTTCATTGACAGAGCGTTCAGATGAGCCAAGACTGTTTAGAAAAAAACTGTAAAAAAAAGCAAATGTAAACTCCCTGAAGCCCATTAGACTCAACTAGATAAAGCTCGACAAGACAAACTTGAAGAAGTTTCAAAAGCTTAAAGATAGATAGATGATAGATAGATAGATTTTGCACATTGCTAGCATGAATTTGCATGTTAACATGTAGACAGGTTGCTATCATGATTTAGCATATTACTAGCATGTTTAAAATGTTGCTAGCATGTTAAGATGAATTGGCAAAATAAATGTCACCATAGCCTATATAATTAACAGTATAATTATAAAATAGTGTTATCACATGATTGAGCACAAGACTATTTTATTGATCAATCCGTGTCTCTTTGAAAACACTAATAAGGAGTTTGAGGTTTGATCAAGTCTTATGAAGTGATACGATTTCTTTATGATGAACAAAGTGAAATGTGAGTCCTATTCCCTCTCCAGTCCAATCTGTGATCAGTTGATGTCTACAGAAGCCAAATCAAATATGGTGACATGTCTATAGTGTCAAACCCTCAATAGAGCTTGTGTCAGGATTTGGGCTCCGGAAACAGCAGAAACATTTTGTCTCGGTTACGGATGTAACCCTCGTTCCCTGAGGAGGGAACGGAGACGTAACGTTAGTGACTAACGAATGGGGGGGTTTCGCTAAGAAGCCTATCATCTTCGAGCTAAGAGAAAACGCCCAATGGCGTGCCAATGCCATGGGGCATGCGGAATTTGCATACGTAACTCCGCCTCACCGTGTGAGTATATAAGGAGGTACGTGGCAACATCGCATTATGTTACCTGCTTGAGGAGCCAAGACTGAACTCCTGCGTTCCAGGTAGCACAGCTGATGTGGCAACGGGACGTTACGCCTCCGTTCCTCCTCAGGAACGAGGTTACATCCGTAACCGAGACGTTCCCTTTCGTTCAGTCACTATGACGTAACGTTGGTGACTAACGAATGGGGGTCCAATATAATCCCGCCACTCAGCTGTCTTCCAGTGCCCTGCGTAAGAGTGAGTACCCTGTCGTAAGACTAGTACGGACGAAGGACTCCCACTTAACACAGGAATACCAAGGTACACTGGGAAACATATCCCAGTGAGGGAATGCCAAGATGCCTACCCGTAGGGAGGACTTAAGAGAACACATATGACCCGCAAGGGCTGCATATGGAAAACTCTAGGGTACCAGCCGAAGGTGGATTTTTAACACTAGGGATGGGGACATGCCAAGGGAAGAAACCCGCTCACTGCGGAGGATTACGGTGAAATACACGTGTGGGGTTCGCCGGAGGGGAACCATGCACACAGGGCACCTGGCCGGATATGAGGGTCTGGGCTCGCTAGAGGGCAGACACACAGGTACCAGCGTAAGCAGTGCTGGAGGAACTCAGGGCTCTCGGGGAGCTCACCTGAGGAATATCGCACGTATCCAGTCCGAGGAGTGGAATGGCGAGCAAGCGAAGACACCTAAGCCTGGCCCATTACCGGCCCCTCGGGGGGGCGAGTACATAATCGGACACTGGCTCCACACGGAGATTATAGAATCTGGCGAATGTGTTAGGTGTTGCCCAGCCTGCAGATGTCTGTTAGCGAGGCGCCATGCGCTAAGCCCAAGAGGAGGCGACACTCCGAGTGGAGCGAGCCCGAACCCCAAGGGGACATGGTCGACCTTGCTGCTGGTAAGCCAAAACAATGGTGTCCACTATCCAGTGAGACAGCCTTTGCTTTGAGAGAGCACTTCCCTTCCGCTCTCCACCATAACAGACAAAGAGCTGGTCTGAGGTCCTGAAACACTGCGTCATGTCTATGTAGGCGCGGTGAGCGCGTACTGGACAGAGCAGTGCCAAGGCTGGGTCTGCCCCCTCAACGGCCAGCGCTTGCAGGTTCACCACCTGGTCTCTGAACGCAGTGGTGGGAACCTTGGGCACATATCCAGGCCGGGGTCTCAGGATCACGTGAGAATTAGCCGGCCCGAACTCCAGGCACGCTTCGTCAACCGAAAAATGCCTGCAGGTCGCCGACCCTCTTGACTGAGGCCAATGCGGTCAGCAGAGCCGTCTTCATCGACAGGAACTTAATATCAACCGACCGCAAAGGCTCAAAGGGAGGCCTCTGCAGAGCACTTAAAACTACTGAGAGGTCCCAAGAGGGAACGAGAGGAGAGCGAGGAGGATTCAGTCTCCTCGCCCCCTCAGGAACCTGATGATCAGGTCGTGCTGACTTACCTTTCTGTTCTCCAAGAGATCGTGGTGGGCAGATATTTCGGCCACAAAAACTTTGAGGGTGGAGGGAGACAGCCTTCGCTCCAACCCTTCTTGGAGGACGAGAGCACGGACCCGATCAGGCATTTCCAGGGGTCTTCTTGGCGGGAAGAGCACCAGGTGATGAAGAGGTTCCGATTCAACGACAGGCATGCTGAGTGGACTCTGCCCTAGCGGAAGTGATGGTGGCGACCACCGAAAGTGGCAGGCCACTCAAACCTGCCGCGTCTCATCCAGGAGCCACACGTGGAGGCTCCACCGATCGGGACGCAGGTGCGGGTGCCCGCCTCTGAGTGAGGGGTCCGGTCTCAGAGGAATAGGCCAGGGAGGGGCTGTCGCAAGGAGTAAGAGTTCGGGGAACCAGGCCCGGCCGTGCCAGTACGGGGCGACCAAGGACCTGCTCCTTGTCCTCCCTGATCTTGCACAAAAGTTGTGCGAGTAGGCTCACTGGGGGAAACGCATACCTGCGTAGGCCCCGTGGCCAGCTGTGCGCCAGTGCATCCGTGCCGAGCGTGCCCTCGGACAGGGAAAGAACAGGCTGCAGTGGGAAGAGTCGTGGGAGGCAACAGATCTACCTGCGCGTCCCCGAACTGTTCCCAAATCAGCTGGACCGACTGGGGATGGAGTCTCCATTCTCCCGGGAGAGGCTGAAGCTCGTCGGCTGCGAGGTTCAGGACTCCCAGAATGTGGACAGCACGAAGGGACCTCAGGCGCTTCTGACTCCATAGAACGAGACGGCGGGCGAGTTGAGACATTCAGCGGGAGCGTAGACCGCCCTGATGGTTGATGTACGCTACTACGGCCGTGTTGTCTGTCCGGACAAGCACATGTTGACCCTTCAGCAACGCTCGGAAGCGGTCCAGGGTGAACCGTACTGCCAGCAACTCGAGGCAATTGACATGCAGCGTCCCGGTGTGGGGGCACAGCCAGCAGCTGCGTCCTGACAGAGGAGACCAGGGAAGGACGCGCGTTCCACTGGGGTCTGCTCTGAGAGGCTGGCGAGAGAGAGGGACGAGAGCGGCGCGGCCCGAGGGTGGTGCACACTGCCATCACCAGTCTCTGTGTCCTCAGGGATGGGGACACCAGTTCTCTCCAAGCGCCGCCAGCCCGGAGGCCAGCAGCGAAAGGATTTTCCCTCGGCCCTCCACCGGGGGAAGGAGAGGCCCTGCTACCATCCCCTGGAAAGAACTGGAACCCATCTCTGAGTTGTCCACCTCCAGCCTGGCGTTTAGTCAGGCAGTGCAGCGGACTGGGCGTCATCCTGCAACCTCCTCCAAGACACGGCCCCGGGGAAGGCTGCTGCTGGGACCGGGTGGGAGGGGGAGGGCGCCTCGGGGCGAGTGGACCGAGGCGACTGAGCCGGCGGCTGGTGCAGCAGCTGGCCACCGGGGCAGTATGTGTTTCAGCCTCAGTCTGCTCTCAGGCAGCTGAGAACCGTTGGGCGCAGTTCTCAGCCGCGCCGCTGAAGAGGCCAGCCTGGGATATGGGCGAGTTGAGGAGGTGGGCTCACTCAACTACCTCCAAATCACCAGGTAAGGCCAGGTGTTTCTCCCGGACCACAACTGTGGACATCGCCCGGCCCAGGGAGCGTGTGGCCACCTTCACCGCCCAGAGGGCGGGATCAGTGGCGGCACGCAGCTCATTGAAGAGCCCTGGGTCGGCTCCACCCTCGTGCATGTGCAAAGGGGCGGCGGCCTGCCCCGTAGCTCTGCAGGACCACGCCACCGAAGTAGACGGGCCCTGAGGCTGCGGGAGGGTGCTTAGGATAGCCACGCCACGTCGAAGCACTCTGTGGACACCGTAGTGCGCAACAGAGTGCTCAACAGTGGGGGGGACCCCAGTGTACCCTAGGCCACGGCCCCATCGAGGGCAGAGAAGGCAGAGGAGGCCGAGTGGCCACGGGAAGCACGGGGACTTCCCGGACCGCATGACCTCCTCATGCACCTCGGGGCGAAAGGCATTGGGGGCGGGGCCCAACAGCTGTCAGGTGCCGTCCCCAAAAACCAATCGCGCAACCACGAGCACTCGTGACAGGGTGGAGTTCCACACCTGCCCGAGGCCCGCGGCTGCCCGAGATAACATGGCTGTCAACTCTGGGTCAGATCAGGCTGCGCTGACACACCCGGAGGCGGAGCACAGCCTAAACGTCATCCCCAAAGGACTCCAGCCCACCTTGGGATGCGGCGATCTAAATCTCACTGCTATCTGGAGTGTGAACTGAACGAACGAGGCATCAGAGACGGGCCGCTGTTTCAGTCCAGCACTCGCGGGAAGCAATGTGCGAGAGGGGGGTGTGGCCCGAGGAATGAACGTCGGGGGTCTTGATACCACAGCACAGCCCTCAGGTCACCCTGGCCACCATCCAAAGTACCACCACTCTCAGAGACGGTAGATTGGGGTGTGGCAGAGGGGACTCTCTCTCCTCACGGAGATCACTGAGTCTCGACCACAACATCGCGATGGTCACATTCCCGCAGTGGGAACATGACACATCCACAAACACTGCCCGAACGTGCTGAAGCCCGAACACATCGAGCAGTGAAAGTGCCCATAGACAGCAATGGAAATCGATCGCACCCGGAAGTGCGCGGGCGAACCGGCTTGAAAAAGACGTGCCACACGCAAGCTCTTTTTGTGAGAGAAAGCCTCGCAGTCGATGCCGAAGCGCCCAGGGAAACACACACCAGCTGTCAACAGACCACTGCGTTTATATGTATTTCATACAGATTTAAAAAAAATTGTAGTGAAATGGCGTGTTTGCTCTTCAAGCTTCGTGTTTACACATAATTCACAAAGCATGTAGAGGTCTGTAATTGTTATCATAGGTCCTCTTCAACTGTGAGTAGGGTTGCCACCTTCAGTGTGGCAAAATAAGGGACACCCATTCATGTCCAACAATAGGCCTATACCTTAAGAAGCACGGATGTGTCTGTCACCTGCTGCTTTACGTCAGAGAGTCTGACCAACTGAAATGCTTCAGTGTGCAGTTCGCCTGAGGTTTATCATGAGTTACTGGACAGACACATTGATACCTTTTTTCTATTCAGCCCTATCTATATCTGGAGATCCTCTTGGTCAAATGGTGGACGCCACGCGAGCTCGACATATTTTTAAAACACAGCGCAAGTTTACAGCACGTTCTCGAGACTCCGTTGCAAGGCAACCAAGCCGCTAAAACACAATCACGCACAAATGAGCTTCTGTACTACTTTTCTGTATTATTTGTGAAATGTATTTCTTTATATTTGCTATTAGTATTCTCAACACTGCAAAACACTCAACACTGTATGTGTTTATTGAACTATGTGTGGACCTATGTAAAATACGGGACAAATCGCGTCCAGTATTGGTTTGATACGGGATGCGTCATTTTGCCTGTAAATACGGGACGATTCCGTATTTCACGAGACGGGTGGCAACCCTAACTGTGAGTGACGTAATCTAAAACAAAAATCCATATAATCATATTGCATGATTTTTAAGTAATTAATTAGCAATTTATTGCATGACATAAGTATTTGATACATCAGAATAGGCTTTTTTGTTTTTTTGGTTTAAATGAAAGATAGAGTTGAGTGTCATCAGCATTGCAATGGTATGAGAAGCCATGTGCCTGTATGATGGGTCCCAGTGACGTAGTGTAAATGGAGAAGAGAAGAGGTCCCAGCACTGAGCCCTGGGGAACCCCGTGGTCAGTTAATGTGCTTTGGATACCTCCCCTCTCCAGGCAACCTTGAACGACCTACCTGTGAGGTAAGACTCAAACCAGTGGAGTGGAGTCCCTGTGATGCCCAGTGATGAGAGGGTGGACAGAAGAATCTGGTGATTCAAATGCAGCAGATAGATCAAGGAGGATTAGGACTGATGATCTGGAAGCAGCTTTTGCCATCCGCAGGGCTTCAGTGACCGACTGTAATGCAGTCTCTGTTGAGTGGCCCTTTTTGAAACCAGACTGGTTAACGTCCAGCTGATTAGACTGTGAGAGGAAAGATGAAACCTGGTTGAAAACAACTCGTTCTAGTGTTTTCACTATGAATGGCAGGAGAGAAATAGGTCTGTAGTTCTCTACAAGTGATGTGTCTAGAGTGGGTTTCTTAAGCAGTGTGGTGACCCGGGCCTGCTTGAATGTGGTAGGGAAACAGCCAGTGCTGAGAGATGTGTTGATGATGTGTGTGAGTGCTGGTAGGAGTGTAGGAGAGATGTGTTGATGATATGCGTGAGTGCTGGTAGGAGTGTGGGAGAGATGGCTTGTAGAAGGTGAGAGGGGATAGGATCTAGAGGGCAGGTGGTGGGATAGCTGGAGAGGAGAAGTTTAGATACTTCTGTCTCAGTGAGTGTAGAGAAGGAAGACAGAAGATGTTTGGATGTGGATGTGGCTGATCTAAAGTCCTGCGTGTGTGGAGGTGGAAACTGACTGCTGATGGTTGTAGTTTCATTCGTGAAAAAGTGGGCAAAATCGACTGCAGATAAAGAGGTGGTGGAGGTGGACAGAGGAGAGAGTTGAATGTTCTGAAAAGTGTGCGTGTGTTAGAGGTGCTGGCCTAGAAGATAGAGGGCAGATACTATCTATACAAGAAGTTAAAGTAGAGCATAAAGTGTCTGTTGCAGTGTTGACATCCATGGATGAGAATTTTGTGGGTGAGGGAAGAGAGGATGACACGGCAGAGCGGGATTGGGGATGCAGGAGCAGTAAATTGTAGATTAAATGTGATGAAGTAATGGTCTGAGATGTGTCTTTGTGTGAAAGTGGAGCGTGGTTGAGAGACAGTGGGAATGTACTGGAAGCACATTTTAAGAGAGAGAAAGGAAGGTGAAATAGGGAAAGAAAAAGGAGATACTTCAGTAACTTATTGATGTCCGCTCTTCGGTGGAGTCAATCACACGTAGAGTCGAAAGAAGATGTCTTTACCCGAGTCAGTCTTCACACGAGGGCTGAAAACTTTCGCTGACGCGCCAGCGCTGACATGCTTATTAAATAGACACCTTTTACTATTTGAGTGAGAACAGCTGTGGACTCTTTTGTAATTAGCTAAAAGGATCAAGGCAAAAGCCTGTCAATGGCTCGAATCGAAACGAAAACTATGACTCACTAACTGTGCTAAAAGCCAGCAATAACAATATAACAATTGACTGCAGAATGGCGCGGGCGAAAACAGCTGTGGTTATAATTAAAATGCAATTTGCTAACACAGTACAATTATGAAAAGATAGATAAATGCAAAATCGAAATGTATCCTTCTTCTAGCACGCAATACACTAAGTAATACAACAAAACGGAGTATTCACAAAAACACTTACATACGGCTCGCGGCTCTTCACGGACCTGGACGCTTCTCCTCTGCAAGTGGAGTTTAGACCAAAAAGCTCTATTTTTTTCTCATTAGACCACATGACCTTCTCCCATTCCTCCTCTGGATCATCCAGATGGTCATTGGCAAACTTCAGACGGGCCTGGACATGCGTTGGCTTGAGCAGGAGGACCTTGCGTGTGCTGCAGGATTTTAATCCATGACAGCGTAGTGTATTATTAAATGGTTTTCTTTGAGACTGTGGTCCCAGCTCTCTTAAGGTCATTGACCAGGTCCTGTCATGTAGTTCAGGGCCTCCCTCACCTTCCACATGATCATTGATGCCCCACGAGGTGAGATATTGCATGGTGCCCCAGACCGAGGCAGATTGACTGTCATCTTGAACTTCTTCCATTTTCTGATAATTGCAACAACAGTTGTTGCCTTCTCACAGAGCTGCTTGCCTATTATCCTGTAGCCCATCCCAGCCTTGTGCAGATCTACAATTTCATCCCTGCTGTCCTTACACAGCTCTCTGGTCTTGGCCACTGTGGAGAGGTTGGAGTCTGTTTGATTGAGTGTGTGGACAGTTGTCTTTTATACAGGTAATGAATTGAGAACTGGAGGGCTTCTTAAAGAAATACTAACAGGTCTGTGAGAGCTGGAATTCTTACTGGTTGGTAGGTGATCAAATACTTATGTCATGCAATAAAATGCAAATGAATTATTTAAAAATCATACAATGTGATTGTTGTCTTGAGAGTCTGGTTCACCTTCTCTGTGGCATTCTTCTGCAGGTGATATGCATTTGTGAGCCGATGTTCTGTTCCCAGGGCACCAAGCACCTGTTTGAAAAGGTCACTCACAAAAGAGGAACCCCTGTCCGAAATTAGATAAGTGGGGGCCCCGTGACGGGAAAACACTTCACTCAGAAGTTTGTTTGCTGCCACTTGAGCTGTAGCTTCTCTCACTGCCGCGATCTCAACCCTGCAAGAATGTGTCTCAGGGGACTCACTTTGTTGTGAGCTTATTCTAGAAAGTGAGTTGCAATCTGGACATGTACGAGAAATGAAACCAGGCCGCGAGCATTTGTAACAGTAGGTTTCTTTGCCAAGTTTAGCCTTACTCTGAAGGTAGGAAACAGTTATTTGGTCCCAGAACCACATGGAGCTCATGAGCTCTCAGAAGAAGGTCCATGACTCTTTTCAACATAATGGACCCTTTTCACAGACTTTGATGACCATAGACTGTAAAAAAATATGGACGTAGAGTCCGGACGTCACCCGTAGGATTCTGAAGAGCAGTTTTGAAGCATAAAGTAGGGACGAGCTAGCCGTTGACATCTTGGCAGCACGTTACTGTGCGTCACTCCCGGATTACTGACAATGGGCAAAGAGGTGGGATGTGGTCAGAGCTTAGATGACGTGATGACTAACAGACAGCAGACAAACGGCTATCCACCTGTCACTCAAAGTGGCCATGCCCTTAATTATGCAGAACTTTAAGGCTTAATGTAATGTAAACGAAGGAATTATAACCCCCCCCCCCCACCACACAGTTGTCATGAAGGGCAAAATTAGCCGGTTAGACCAAAACTAGAATTTGTCCCAGGCTGTAAACATGTTTTATTCTGCTATAAAGTTTGGAATTTTAACATGAGCTCAATGAGATTGTGCTCCTTCTGGAGCCAGTCTCTAGTGGCCATTCGATGAAGTGCAGTTTAATTTACTTCCGTATTGGTTTCAAGAGAGACCTCAGGAAGTTGCCGATTGGTATAGTAATTCCTACAATGTTATTTGTATTTTTTGTTTTTTTAATTGTATGTGCGTTTATAACAATGTATAATAACATCTATGAGAGCAACGGTATAAATAACATCTTTCTCTTTTTTCACTGCCGTTATCAATCTCACTAAATTTTTCCCTCTTTTGAAAGTTGTGAAATCACTATTGTGGAGCTTTTCTTTTGCTATTTGAGCAAATGGGCACACAAAAATATATATTTAATGTATTCTCTCATTCACTGCTATAAAAAAATGAAAATTAGCCCATGATTTACTCTCCCTCATGCCATCCTAGGTGTATATATGACATTCTTCTTTCAGACGAACACAATCAGAGATATATTAATAATGTCCTGGCTCTTCGAAGCTTTATAATGGCAGTGACTTGTCTTGTTTATGAAGTCCATAAAAGTGCATCCATCAATCATAAAAGTGCATCTATTCATCATAAAAGTGCATCTATCTATCTATCTATCTATCTATCTATCTATCTATCTATCTATCTATCTATCTATCTATCTATCTATCTATCTATCTATCTATCTATCTATCTATCTATCATAAAAGTGCATCCATCCATCATAAAAGTGCATCTATCACCATAAAAGTACATCCATCCATCATGTAAGTGCTCCTCACGGCTCCAGGGGTTAATTAAGGCCTTCTGAAGCGAAGTGGCGCGTTTGTGTAAGAAAAATATCCATATTTTAAAAATGTATAGACTAAAATAACTAACTTACGGCAGATCGCTGTAGGTATATGCATTTTCCTAAATTATTCATATTCATAAAGTTTGATCCTTTATTGTGTAGCCTATACATGTACTGTATATTGCATGTTCCATATTAATGTGAATGTATGTACACACATATATACACACTTTCACAAAAATTAGTTACAACTAATTTCTAGTTCCCGTCATGCTTTGCTTCTGACTGTTAAAGGAGGGTAAATGTTGAAGTTAAGCGTTATTGCATGTGTTGATGCTCAATATTAATATAGGGGGAGTTCTGTAAGTGTTAAATGTTCTATTATTCAGGAAAAGGGTTTCTGCCTGGTATGCCTGAGTTTTTGGGGTGATCATTGTGCTGAAGAGTAGAGCTGGTGGTGATTGGCCAATTCAAACTGTTAATTGTATTTAATTTTTTTAAGGAAATATGTTTTCTTTGCGTAAGGGTGTACCCATTTTATATATTTTACTTGCTAACTAATATACTAAAGTCAAATCTAACTAATTTGCAGGGGTTGTATTTAACACCCTCCAGCTGATTTTTCTTTTAAAGTGTTAGACATATAAGATTAAAAATACATTAATATTGTGTAATTTGTTTATGTGGTTTTTGCAGCATATTTGATCCTTACAGCAGGGGTGGGGAACGTTGATCTTTGAAGAGTTTAGCTCCAACCCTGGATAAAACACTCACCTGCCTGTAACATCAGTAATCCTGAAGATCTTGATTAGCTTCAGGTGTGTTTGATTAGGGTTGGAGCTAAACTCTGAAAGAGAGTGGCCCTTCTGGATCAATGTTCCTCACCCCTGACTTACAGTATTCTGTTGGAAAATATAAGAGTCAAAACTTTTACATATGAGTTGACATGATAATCACACTCTTCATGTCTGTTGATTTCCACAGACACTGATCCCAAGACCAGGAGCGACTTCCTCCAATGTATGTCACTGAGAACACAAGCAGAAAAACTCATTAGTGTGTTCATGTTCTTCTGGAGAACAGGAAAGAAAACATGACAGAAGAGTTTTAGAGTTGATCATGTGAATGATGATTAAACTGAACTGAGACATTGAACTGCTGATATATTGAACACGAAGAGTTCAGATACATTAAAAGATCAGATTCATAATTCCTGATGCTGATGTGTTTTCTCTCCATCAGATTCACTTCAGCTCAATCTGGATCTGAACACAATGAATGCATGGCTCGGTCTGTTTGAGAACAACAGGGGGATTTCTGACACTGGCACAAAGCAGCCGTATCCTGATCATCCTGACAGATTTGATCATTATTGGCAGGTCTTGGGTAGAGAGAGTGTGTGTGGACGCTCTTACTGGGAGATTGAGTGGGATGGTGGTATGTTTAGTAGTGATGTTGTGTATATATCAGTGTCATACCTGAGCATCAGCAGGAAGGGACGGGTAATGAGTGTTGGTTTGGACATAATGATCAGTCCTGGTGTTTAGATTGCTCTCCTGACAGTTACTCATTCATACACAATAACATAAAGACTCCTCTCCCTGTGAAGCCCATCAGCAGTAGAGATAATAGAGTAGGAGTGTATGTGGATCACAGTGCAGGAACTCTGTCCTTCTACAGTCCATCTGGAGACACAATGAGCCTCATCCACACAGTCCAGACCACATTCACTCAGCCGCTCTATCCTGGGTTTGGGCTTCATTGGCCTGGAACATCAGTGAAACTGTGTTGATGAATCAGGATAGACTGATGAGAGATTCTACCCATAATGCTTTGAGCTCATAATAAATCAGTAACAGTGAGATGTTATAGGGTCTCTTCTTCACATTAATACTACAGCTGAACTTCTGTCACTGAAACAACATGTGTGTGTGTGTGTGTGTGTGTGTGTGTGTAATAGGTAGGATTAAGGATATGAATAGTGAGTGTGTGTGTGTGTGTGTGTGTGTGTGTGTGTGTGTGTGTGTGTGTGTGTGTGTGTGTGTGTATGTGTGTGTGATGGGTAGTTTAAGGGTAGGGGTAGTATGTGTGTGTGTGTGTGTGTGTGTGTGTGTGTGTGTGTGTGTGTGTGTGTGTGTGTGATGGATAGGTTTAGGGGTGGGGTAGTGTGTGTGTGTGTGTGTGGGCATGTTTTCGTGAAATATCAGGACACAAATGTGTATAATGACATGGGTATGACATAGGTATTATAAAAGAGGGTGAAATATGAGGACGTTCCCCATGTCCTCACTTTTCAAAATGCTTATAAATCACACAGGATGAGGTTTTTACACAGAAAGTAAACTGTGCAGTCTCCTGTGATGGGTGTGTGTGTGTGTGTGTGTGTGTGTGTGTGTGTGTGTGTGTGTGTGTGTGTGATGGGTAGGTTTAGGGGCAGTGTAGGGGGATAGAAAATACGGTTTGTACAGTATAAAATGCATTACGCCTATGGAATGTCCCCACATTTCACAAAAACAAATGTGTGTGTGTGTGTGTGTGTGTGTGTGTGTGTGTGTGTGTGTGTGTGTGTGTGTGTGTGTGAGTGTGTATGTGTGTGTGTGATGGGTAGGTTTAGGGGTAGGGGCAGTGTGTGTGTGTGTGTGTGTGTGTGTGTGTGTGTGTGTGTGTGTGTGTGTGTGTGTGTGTGTGCGTACGTGCGTGCGTGCGTGTGTGTGACTAAAACTGAAATGTGTCAAATTAAGAGAATGAAGCTTCCATGCTTTAATGAATCCTTTAATTGATCAAAGGTGACTGTAAATAACATAATGTAATAAAAGATTTCTATCAAATGATCAGACTGTTCTGTTTGAATCTTGAAGATTTGATGTAGTTTTAGTCATATTTTAGTCACCTGAATTGTTTTAGTTTTAGTTGACTCTAATCTAATCTTAGTTTAGTTCAACTGTAAAGCATTAATTAATTATTTGAGCATCACATCCCGGACTGTCACTGAATACATGACACTACTCACATTCAGACATCATTGTGTTTATGACGCTAAAAATACACCAGAGCTCAATTCACTTTTGTCTATTTAGTTTATATAATGTTGTTTTTCTGTTTTAGTTAGTTTAAGTTTATTTTAATTTTCAGTTCACGCTTATTTAATCTCAGTAATGAATGTTTTAATGGTTTTAGCGAACTATTATAACTCTGATACTTTACTGAATAATGTGTCAAATACTGTTCTCAGTCTTTCCTCCTGACTGAATTAAATGGGAATGAGATTAAATACAGTTTATTGTGTAATCAACCGTATAAATAATGCATGACTTTTAATTATAAACAAGCTGAAAACTTGTTGAACAGTTGAATATCATGACCTGTTTGCAATATAATCTATAAATGCATACACAAACAGATGTTCCTGCCATGTTTAAAAGCGTTTTATTCGAACACACCTTTGTAGAAACGCTCCCCGCGTTTATATACTAAATATTTTGAAAAAGACCGTGCCGCGCCGCACCGCATGAGCATCACAGCGGCTTTGCGTTATTCTTAATGTAATAACGAACTTGAGCGTGCAAAAGACGCAACATATGTGATCAACCACTTAGTCAGTGGTTAAATGAGCTCAGCAGTCAATAAACAGGACAAGGGAGGACATTTAGGCCTAATATATGGGACAGTTGGCAACCCTACTTTTATATCATGTTGTGTTTAATATTATAGAGCAGTGGTTCTCAAGCCTGTCCTGGGGACCCCCAACCAGTGCACATTTTGCATGTCTCCCTCATCAAATCCACCTGATTCAAATCATCAGCTCATTAGTAGAGATTGCAAGACTTGAATTGGGTGTGTTTGCTGAGAGAGATATACAAAATGTGCAGTGTGAGGGGTCCCTAGGACAGGTTTGAGAACCACTGTTATAGAGCATAAAACCCTTGTGTCGTATGTGTATCTTTATTTAGCATTGAAAGGTTGCCTACCTATCATTATTTAATTTTCAACATGTTTCCGTTGATTTCAACTGGCAATACTTCAACTAGTAGTCTACAATGTGAAGTGTATGCATCAATAACGCTAGTATAAGTGAGAAGAAATGTTTACCTTAAAAATTCTCATGTTAAAATCACATTCTTCTTCTTCTTCTTCTTCTCAGGTAAATCCAAGGTAAGCACGCAGCGTGCCAAACTCGATGAAAAGCATAAGAATGATGAAGACGAGTCTTTGTTTTGAGGGGATGGGGCGTTTACAGGTTTGCGTTCCTTCACATGGACGATTTGCAGGTGAATCGCTTTGCGTGCGTGGGGATGGTCACATTAAAGATAAGGAGGCACCTCTGGAGGAACTGTGCTTCTCACTGTTTTCATACGGATTACATAAACAGAGAATATCTGTTTTTTAAATATGAATGACTTCATTTAAAAGTAGACATTCCAGGCTTTATAAAGAGATATGTGTTGTGTCTGTGTGGCAACATTTCTCTGAGTTCTGAGTTAATTTTCTGACGCATTTCAGAATGGACATCACAGAGAGACAGATGGGAGAATGTGCATCCTGTTTGTTTTATTTATTTAGCGAAACTCACAACATTTAGTTTTTATTTTGAGTGTACACAAATAAAAGTAGACACTTTAAGAATTGGAGATACAGAATGAGGAACTTTGCTGCGGCATTCTGTACTATTTGAAGTCGAGCAATAGAGTTTTTGGACATACCATAGTAAAGAGAATTGAAAATAGTCCAAACGAGTTGTAATGATGGAAAAAACAAGAGCTGATCACCACATTTATTTGTTTTTCAAATTCGAGGTTCTGTTCCCAGAAAACACCTAGATTCTTAATGCAGGATGAAGTAAATGGAACAAGGTAATCAGGGTCAATGCTTCTGTTCCCAGAGTTTCCATGAGGGCCAAATACTATAACCTCAGTTTTAGATTCATTCAGCAATAAGAGATTTTGAGAAAACCAGTTTCACTTCATCTAGGCATGCAAAAAGAGATTTCAGAGCAGCATGTTCAGTGTGTTTCAGAGGTAAATAAATTTGGGTATCATCCGCATAGCAGTGAAATGATACACCATGCTTTCTGAAGATGAAGCCCACAGGAAGTAAATCCCTGAGCCTATTTTGTGGCCCGGAAGAAGTTTTGACATGCTCTGACATTTGTGTTTTTTTTCAGTTGCTTTAAAGCATATCAGTGGCTAAAGTCTGATTACACTGTATTCAGCACAAACAGGGCTACAGTAATATGTGAGCAACATTTACATAAAAGTTTGTAGTTTTGAGAAAATAATGTTTATGCATAGTCTTTGAAAAAACTAAAATGTTCAATCACTGAAATATGGCCATCTAACCAACAGTATGAAGCTGCAGACTCGGAGCCTGCACCTACAGTCCCGCACTCAGAGTCCCGCATTCTCAGACCCCTCGTTTTTTCGCGACAGCGCCTCCTTCTGTTCTGAAGATTGTATTACATTCTTATCCAAATGCCATTTAAAACAATAGGATGCACTATTACTGTCTTTTTTCAATTAAAGTTGAACAAATAAATATACTTAAAATAACGATTTTGCCAAAAAAATCTCATTGTGTTCTCTGACTAACAAATTACCAAGTAGATTTTTTTTTTGTCAGTGTGGGTGGTAATTGAAAGAAAATAACTGATGGAAGAGATACAATTACAGATTGAACTTCTGAAAAATATTATGTGATATTATATTGCTACAATGTTTATTTTTGTTTATTCAAATTCTAATGTTTTTCTCAGGTCAACCTATGTTAATGGTCTAATTAACATATACCTTCCTAACATTAAAAAAACTGTTTTTTTAATATCTTGAATGCAAAGCAAAACTCAAATAATAACAGACAAAACACCAATAATAAACAAGTCTGTACTTTGTTTAGCCTAAACATCATCTTGCTGTAAACAGGACAAAGCAAAGAAGAACAGAAGAGAGAATTTAGTGACTTTACTTTTCATCTTCAATTACATTAGGTAAAATAATAACTGTACTGTAAATAATGAGCCATTTTGTTTGAATATAACTCAAATTTCTTCTGGATAAGTCAAAAACTCAACTGAACTTCACAGGTGTTCCTTTTTTGTTTTCTTTTTCCTCTAGGTAGTCCCGAAAGCCCAGAAACGTCCGAACGGTACACGGCGAGCGGCTTCGCGGACGCGGGGTCGCCACGCGCCGGTCAGGGGAAATTTTTTGGGGGGCGGCCGACGCGCTCCCCGGCCCTCCCGGGCCGGCCGAAGCGCCGAGGCCAGGTCCGGCGGCCCTGACCCGCCGGGTCGGACGGGAGGGCCCCGGTTCGAGGCCCCCAGAGGCAATACAGCCTTCGCCCACAGTGTGGCCGACCACGGCGTCCCAGTCCCGCATTATTCCGCAGCCATTCGTATAATCCGGGTCAGACGCCGATTTCCCCCGTTCCCCTGGACCCGCTGACCGCTCCAAAGCCACGCCCACGTCCCGCGGACCCGCTATCCGTCCCGATTACCCCCTATGCCGGCCGAACGATCAGGTGACACCCTGACCGCTCCCAGGCCACGCCCCCGTGTAACTGGCCACGCCCCTGTCCCGCGAACCAACTATTCGACCGATTACCCGCTATATCGGTCAAATGATCAGGTGACCGCCCTGACCGCTCCCGGGCCACGCCCCCGTCCCACGGACCCGTTATTCGACCGATTACCCGCTATTTTTACGTGCCACTCCCGTCCTGAGACGAAAGGTCGCGGCGCCTCGGAACTCGGGGTTCCGGCCCTCGGGGGGGACCCCGACCCGGGGCCCCGGAAAGCGAAACCCTACGACGTTTTCATTTTTCCCCCCGGCCCCTAGTGGCGGGCCCTTTTCGTATGTCGCGCTGGGGCCCCAACGAGCCACCGTGCAAAAGGTCAAGTCATTCGGGGCCTCCCGGCGCCGACGGGAGCAGGGAACGCAAAGACGTCCAGATTCCCAATTACGTAATGGCCGCCAGATAACTGACTCCTGGACACAGTGTTTATGGATGATATTTCACATTTGATATACATTTTTGCACATAAAACACCTCTACTGTACCAAGCAAACTCAGCCGAACACGTTCATGTGACTTTCAAGTCATTGGGGCCTCCGTGAACGATAACTTCATTTGCATAAAAAAGGCATTGTCCGTGGACCGGTTATTTAGAGACCACAGCATAAATCAGAATTTGGACGTCTTTGTGTTTTCGACTGCCGTTCAGCCCCAGAAGGCCCTAGGGCCACCAGACTTGTGCTCCTAGCTACGTCTCAGCGCCCCCTGTCTGAATCCAGAGTTTCATGAAGATTGGAGAAACTTTATTTTCCAACCCAAAAAATCTATAAGGGATACCCCCTTTGGCTTTTTTGGGGGGATATTTGCGACTTTCTCTGATCTCCTCAAAACTCTGGATTCAGATAGGGGGCGCTGAGACGTAGACAGGAGCACTGGTTTTGTGGCCCTGGGGCCTTCCAGAGCTGGACGGTAGGAGGGAACGCAAAGACGTCCAGATTCCCACCACGAATGGCCGCCAAATAACTGACTCCTGGACACAGTGTTTATGGATGATATTTCACATTTGATATACATTTTTGCACATAAAACACCTCTACTGTACCAAGCAAACTCAGCCGAACACGTTCATGTGACTTTCAAGTCATTGGGGGCCTCCCGTAACGAACGGGAGCAGGGAACGTAAAGACGTCCAGATTCCCAATTACGTAATGGCCGCCAAATAACTGACTCCTGGACACAGTGTTTATGGATGATATTTCACATTTGATATACATTTTTGCACATAAAACACCTCTACTGTACCAAGCAAACTCAGCCGAACACGTTCATGTAACTTTCAAGTCATTGGGGGCCTCCCGTAACGAACGGGAGCAGGGAACGTAAAGACGTCCAGATTCCCAATTACGTAATGGCCACCAAATAACTGACTCCTGGACACAGTTTATGGATGATATTTCACATTTGATATACATTTCTGCCAACATGTTCATGTGACTTTCAAGTCATTCGAGCACTTAATTTGCATAGAAAAAGCAGTATCCGTAGGCGGGTTGTATGGGGGCCACTGTATAAATGGGAACTGGTATGTGTTTGTGTTTTTGGCTCCCGTTCAGCTCTGGAAAGGTCCAGGGAAACCAGACTTGCGCTCCTGTCTACGTCTCAACGGCCCCTGTCGGAATCCAGAGTTCAGAGCTTTTAGCGCCTCCCACAGGCCGAGATACGGGCCCAACAGGAAAGAGTGCGCTTTGGAAGGAAGGGTCCCAGAGGCTCGACGGGGTCCGAGAGGGGCCCTAGGGACCCTCATCACCCCGAAGGACGAGCCGCTGGGACCCGCCCTTCCCGAGATATAGACTATTTCGTCCCAAAGTTCCATATGTATAGCCGGGGTTTTCTTGGAAGTCCAGCCGAGTTGGAGCTCCAAACTTCGGCCACTGAGAGGGGTCAATGGGCCCCCTCTAACCCCACCGTCCCCAGCTCCTAGGGTCTTTGGTTCCCGAGATACGGCCACTTCCGGTCCAGCTTTGAGGGGCCGTTTCTCGGAAACCGAGCCGAGTTGGAGCTTCAAATTTAGGGTGCCGGGAGGTGCCCCAGGGGCCCTTCCATCCCCACTTTCCCCTGATCCTGAGCCTTCCCGGTTCCGAGATATTAATTGTTAAATTTTCGAGAAAAAAAGGGCCCTAACTCTGGGCCCCATAAAGCTATCCCGGCAGCACTCGGCTCGTTGAAACCGTCTAGTTGAGCCCTACACAGGTTCCGAGTTTCAAGACGATCCGCCGTTTCCCCGCGGAGAAATTCGACAAAAACGGAACGACTCGATTCAAAATGGCGGCGCCCATTGGAATGTCAATTTTCGGCCGACTTTTGCTCATTACTCGGGAACGCGAAGCCCAATCGGGCTCAAACTTATGTCAAAAACTCCCCTCTGCCCGAAGACCTGAACGTGACAATCGCGGGCCTCCGGGGCGCCCCCTGGTGGAGCGCGAATTACGACATTCCGAGGGCTCTAGCTCCCGAACCGAGAGGCCCAGGAACTCGGGGGTGGGCGCGTTTGTTTGAGGCTCACGATACCTTTCCAACGAGACCCCACACGAGGCCCGGGGCCCCTGCGTTCCCGAGCTATAAGGCCAAAAATCCAAAAACTTTGACCGCCCGTTACTCCCGAACCACGGGGCCCAGTGCCTCGAGGGAGCGCTCGTTCGTTAGAGGCCCCCGAGACCTCGCTTTCACCCGAGTCTCAGAATTTTTCCCCATGGCATTCCCGAGTTATGAGCCCATATGTGAAACACTCAAAAGCATGAGAAGGGGCCTTGTATTTATTTTTGTACATCCTGTGTACACTTTTACCTGTAAAAACACCTCGACCGCACTCGGTGCACTAAGCCGGACCTGTTTCCATTTAAAAAATGTCCAAAAATTCCCAAATTTGCATAGAAAAGGTCGTGTCCGGTGGACCGCTATCTGTACTGCCCTTATGTAAATGGAAACAGGGACGTCTTTGCGTTTTCCACTCCCGTTCGTACCAAAAGGACCCGAATCGCTAGTCCCGTCGAATGCTGGTACGCGGGACGCTCGTGTAACACGTGTCAAAGTTCCGAATTCCTCGAGTTTTGGGAAGTGCCTTTAAAAAAATCGGCAAAAATATTCACAGAAAATCCCCAAAACGTGTGCTCGATACCTTTTTTTGACCTTTTGACCCCTGACAGAGGCCGAAGGCCCACCAAAATTTGCCGTCCGACTCGGGGGGCCGCGACGAGAAGAAAAACTCCGCCCCCCTTCCGATCGGCCCTTTCGAAGTGCCGTCCGCACATCCGCTATGGCAAAAGCATTGGGAAAATAGAAGAGATGGATTATGCTACGCAGGTTCCGCGGTTCCCAGATTTGGCACCCCGGCTCAAGGAGGGCCCCTTAGCGGCATACCTAAAGGGCGTGGCCCTGGGGCGGAGGGAAAAATTTTGCAATGTCGCAGATCTCCGCGCTTCGGGGGCCCGAGTCGGTGACCCCCGGGGGCCCGGGAACTCTAATCTCAAGGAGCTGCGCCGAACGGGACCGAAACGAAAATTTAGCGGGTAATCGGACAAATAGTGGGTCGGTGGGAAGGGGGCGTGGCCACACACGCCCACCTGAGGATCGGTCCAATGGAAAGGCACGGAAATTGAAGAATAGTAGGTAATCGGACAAATAACGGGTTGGAGGGACGCTGACCTCACCCCCGCTGACCGCTGCACCAAACCGATAGTCAAACGGACGAATAACAGACTGGCGGGCTGCGGTCAAAGGAGGCACCATTCGATAACAGGGAATCGGACGTATAGTAGTCATTCGGTAGCGACTTACCCCTTTTACCTGGGTAAAGATGGGAAGTGGACGTTTAACTGGTCCCCGGACGGGGTGTCCAGTCAGCCCTTGGTCGCCCCCTACTTGCGTCCGTACGGGCACTATCCGGGGGAATCAAAGTAGCGGTCAGCGGAAGCGAGGTAATCACAAAAGGTCGGAAGGCGGATTAAATAACTGGGAAAAGTGATCCGAATCCACCCTACGGTCCCTTCGGGTAATTATACGCCCATTGGACAATTAAATGCATGATTTTACCACGAACCCACTATATGTACTTCCTGAGGTAGGCCCAAACATGTTTTTCAATTAGATTTATTTTCTGTTATTGCCATATATGCAATGTTTTATATGTGAATTTATTTTATTTATTTATAGGCCATCCTTCAAGGCCTATGTGAGATGTAGGCATACTTATCACCCTAGGTATGTTTGTAATTTGCATTTGCATTTGCAAAAATATATACATTTATTATTACACAATATTTTTGACCATGGCATTCATCTTTTATTTTAGTGAAGTCAAGGAATTTGACAGAGATCACCAAACAAATTAAAAAAGAAAGAACAGTCACCTACCAGAAAGTACAGTTATTATTTTACCTAATGCAATTTAAGATGAAAAGTAAAGTCACTTAACACAATTCTTTCTTCCTTTCTTCTTTGCTTTATCCTGTTTACAGCAAGATGATGTTTAGGCGAAATAAAGTACAGACTAGTTTATTATTGGTGTTTTGTCTGTTATTATTTTAGTTTTGCTTTGCATTCAATATATAGGCCTATAAAAAAAAAAACAGGTTTTGTAATGTTATGAAGGTATATGTTAATTAGACCATTAGCATAGGTTGGCCTGAGAAAAATATTTGAATTTGAATAAACAAAAATAAACATTGTAGCAATATAATATTATCACATAAAAATTTTCAGAAGATAGTTCAATCTGTAATTTTATCTCTTCCATCAGTTATTTTCTTTCAATTACAACCCACACTCTACAATTTACTGGGTAATTTGTTAGTCAGAGAACAAAAGGAGATTTTTTTTTCACATTCATTGAGCAGGGAACGCGGACCCACTTTATATTAGGTGTCCTTAACTACTATGTACTAACATTTTAATTAATAATTTGATACATTGCACTTAATGTGTACATACATGTTTTTACATTGTACTTACATTTTAAAAAATACCTGCATGTAATTACATCTGTAATTCATTTCTGTAGTTACATTTGTAATTACACAGTTGACACTTCCCTTACACCTAACCCTACCCTTAAACTGACCCATCCCACCACACCTGTCCCTAACCCTGCCCTTAAACTGACCCATCCCACCACACCTGTCCCTAACCCTACCCTTAAACTGACCCATCCCACCACACCTGTCCCTAACCCTGCCCTTAAACTGACCCATCCCACCACACCTGTCCCTAACCCTACCCTTAAACTGACCCATCCCACCACACCTGTCCCTAACCCTACCCTTAAACTGACCCATCCCACCACACCTGTCCCTAACCCTACCCGTATCCCATCTCAAAATCAGCAAAGGTGTTTTACAACACAATATGAACACAGTAAGTACATTGTACTTATTTTTTTATGTAAGTACATAGTAGTTAAGGCCACCTAATATAAAGTGGGGCCGGGAACGCAAATATGTTTGCAAAATCGTTATTTTGTGTAAATTTATTGGTTAAACTTCAAATGAAATAAGACCGTAATATTGCATCCTATTGTTTTAAATGGCATTTGGATAAGGGTGTAATACGATCTTCAGAACAGCAGGGGCGCAAAAAATCGAGGGTCCTGAGAATGCGGGACTCTGAGTGCGGGACTGTAGGTGCAGGCTCCGAGTCTGGAGCTTCATACTACTCCATCTAACACACTTTAAAGATTTGTTCACAAGGCCTTCGGACCTGGATGTTGTTGCCTAGAGTTTTTTCTTCAAAACGATGTGAAAACCATTTTGATCACTCAGTCATACAAAACAATATAGTCATTTAACTTTTGTAAGACATTTATTATCAGAATGGCTGTAAAATTACTAAATGTAAATGTATGCAGGGATGGTGTGGATCATCATGAATAATGTTGTGATTCACACCTGAGGCGTCAACGACTCCTCCTCTGAATATCAATGAGGAATGAGACAGAGTGAACTATAGAGAATGGCTGTATGCGGGGAGGGTGTAGATCATCATGAATATTCACAGCTGAGGCGTCAATGACTCCTCCCTGAATATCAATGAGGAATGAGACAGAGTGAACTATAGAGAATGGCTGTATGCGGGGAGGGTGTGGATCATCATGAAAAATACTGTGATTCACACCTGAGGCGTCAACGACTCCTCCCTGAATATCAATGAGGAATGAGACAGAGGAAACTATAGAGAATGGCTGTATGCGGGGAGGGTGTGGATCATCATGAATAATGCTGTGATTCACACCTGAGGCGTCAACGACTCCTCCTCTGAATATCAATGAGGAATGAGACAGAGGGAACTATAGAGAATGGCTGTATGCGGGGAGGGTGTGGATCATCATGAATATTCACAGCTGAGGCGTCAATGACTCCTCCCTGAATATCAATGAGGAATGAGACAGAGGGAACTATAGAGAATGGCTGTATTCATCTCAATTCAATTCAAATATATTTGTATAGCGCTTTTCACAATACACATTGTTTCAAAGCAGCTTTACAGAAAGTGCATTTTATAAATGTACTTTGAAAAATGTTAGAAAAAGTTAATCAATCATGTATTATTTTAGGCCATAACAGCGCTGGCGTCGAGTCGTCTCTTCACAGGCGTCGAGTCGTCTCATCACAGGTGTTGGGGCATCTGAAGTCTCTATGAGAGGCTGGATACAAGCTGGAGCTGACCAACTATTTACCTCGGGACTAGTGTCCCGAGATAACAACAGAAAAGCAGATGGGAAATAGTTAGCATAGCTGCTGTTCAGAATATTAATGCTTTTGATCCGATTTAACTGTAGTATAAAAAGGTAATTATAATGTGAATGCTTGGCTAAAGAGATGAATCTTTAATCTAGTTTTAAACTGGGACAGCGAGTCTGAACCTCGAACAATATCAGGAAGACTATTCCAGAGTTTAGGAGCTAAATGTGAAAATGCCCTCCCTCCTTTAGTGGACTTAGATATCCTAGGAACGACCAGAAGCCTCGAGTTTAGTGATCTTAAAGAGCGCGATGGATTGTAGGGCGATAGAAGATCCGTTAAATACACTGGAGCTAAACCATTTAGGGCTTTATAGGTCAGAAGCAATACTTTGTAATTGATACAAAACTTAATAGGTAACCAGTGTAGAGATGATAAAATTGGTGTTATATGATCATATTTTCTTGACCTAGTAAGAACTCTAGCAGCTGCGTTTTGGACTAACTGTAGCTTGTTTATTGAGGATGCAGGACAACCAGCTAATAAAGCATTACAGTAATCTAGTCTCGAGGTCATGAATGCATGAACTAACTTTTCTGCATCAGAAATAGATAGCATGTTACGTAGCTTAGCAATGTTTCTAAGGTGTGTATGCGGGGAGGGTGTGGATCATCATGAATAATTCTATGATTCACAACTGAGGCATCAACGACTCCTTCCTGAATATCAATGAGGAATGTGACAGAATTAACTATAGAGAATGGCTGTACGCATGGAGGGTGTGGATCATCATGAATAATGCTGTGATTCACACCTGAGGCGTCAACGACTCCTCCTCTGAATATCAATGAGGAATGAGAGAGGGAACTATAGAGAATGGCTGTATGTGGGGAGGGTGTGGATCATCATGAATAATGCTGTGATTCACACCTGAGGTGTCAACGACTCCTCCTCTGAATATCAATGAGGAATGAGACAGAGGGAACTATAGAGAATGGCTGTACGCATGGAGGGTGTAGATCATCATGAATGATGCTGTGATTCACACCTGAGGCGTCAACGACTCCTCCTCTGAATATCAATGAGGAATGAGAGAGGGAACTATAGAGAATGGCTGTATGTGGGGAGGGTGTGGATCATCATGAATAATGCTGTGATTCACACCTGAGGCGTCAATGACTCCTCCTCTGAATATCAATGTGGAATGAGACAGAGGAAACTATAGAGAATGGCTTTACGCATGGAGGATTGTGGATCATCATGAATAATGCTGTGATTCACACCTGAGGCGTCAACGACTCCTCCTCTGAATATCAATGAGGAACGAGACAGAGGGAACTATAGAGAATGGCTGTATGTGGGGAGGGTGTGGATCATCATGAATAATGCTGTGATTCACACCTGAGGCGTCAATGACTCCTCCTCTGAATATCAATGAGGAATGAGACAGAGGAAACTATAGAAAATGGCTGTATGCGGGGAGGGTGTAGATCATCATGAATATTCACAGCTGAGGCGTCAATGACTCCTCCCTGAATATCAATGAGGAATGAGACAGAGGGAACTATAGAGAATGGCTGTATGCGGGGAGGGTGTAGATCATCATGAATATTCACAGCTGAGGCGTCAATGACTCCTCCCTGAATATCAATGAGGAATGAGACAGAGTGAACTATAGAGAATGGCTGTATGCGGGGAGGGTGTGGATCATCATGAATAATGCTGTGATTCACACCTGAGGTGTCAACGACTCCTCCCTGAATATCAATGAGGAATGAGACAGAGGGAACTATAGAGAATGGTTGTATGTGGGGAGGGTGTGGATCATCATGAATATTCACAGCTGAGGCGTCAATGACTCCTCCCTGAATATCAATGAGGAATGAGACAGAGGGAACTATAGAGAATGGCTGTATGCGGGGAGGGTGTGGATCATCATGAATAATTCTGTGATTCACACCTGAGGCATCAACTACTCCTTCCTGAATATCAATGAGGAATGTGACAGAATTGACTATAGAGAATGGCTGTACGCATGGAGGGTGTGGATCATCATGAATGATGCTGTGATTCACACCTGAGCCGTCATTGACTCCTCCTCTGAATATCAATGAGGAATGTGACAGAAGGAACTATAGAGAATGGCTGTACGCATGGAGGATTGTGGATCATCATGAATAATGCTGTGATTCACACCTGAGGCGTCAACGACTCCTCCCTGAATATCAATGAGGAATGAGACAAAGGGAACTATAGAGAATGGCTGTATGTGGGGAGGGTGTGGATCATCATGAATAATGCTGTGATTCACACCTGAGGCGTCAACGACTCCTCCCTGAATATCAATGAGGAATGTGACAGAGTGAACCATAGAGAATGGCTGTATGCGGGGAGGGTGTGGATCATCATGAATAATGCTGTGATTCACACCTGAGGTGTCAACGACTCCTCCCTGAATATCAATGAGGAATGAGACAGAGGGAACTATAGAGAATGGCTGTATGCGGGGAGGATGTGGATCATCATGAATATTCACAGCTGAGTCGTCAATGACTCCTCCCTGAATATCAATGAGGAATGAGACAGAGGGAACTATAGAGAATGAATGTATGCGGGGAGGGTGTGGATCATCATGAATAATGCTGTGATTCACACCTGAGGCGTCAACGACTCCTCCTCTGAATATCAATGTGGAATGAGACAGAGGAAACTATAGAGAATACCTGTATGCGTGGAGGGTGTAGATCATCATGAACATTCACAGCTGAGGCTTCAATGACTCCTCCCTGAATATCAATGAGGAATGAGACAGAGGGAACTATAGAGAATGGCTTTATGCGGGGAGGGTGTGGATCATCATGAATAATGATGTGATTCACACCTGAGGCGTCAACGACTCCTCCCTGAATATAAATGAGGAATGAGACAGAGGGAACTATAGAGAATACCTGTATGCGTGGAGGGTGTAGATCATCATGAACATTCACAGCTGAGGCTTCAATGACTCCTCCCTGAATATCAATGAGGAATGAGACAGAGGGAACTATAGAGAATGGCTGTATGCGGGGAGGGTGCGGATCATCATGAATAATGATGTGATTCACACCTGAGGCGCCAACGATGGCTGTTCACGTGAACCATCGTTGACGCCTCAGGTGTGAATCACATCATTATTCATGATGATCCACACCCTCCCCGCATTCAGCCATTCTCTATAGTTCCCTCTGTCTCATTCCTCATTGATATTCAGGGAGGAGTCATTGGGTCGGCAGAGTTTGGGGGTCGTCTCACAAAAGATAGGGGTGGGGGGAACCACTATGTCCCTTGCTTTCTTATTTGCTTTTGTTACAGGAGGGTAGGGGAAAGGCATTTGTTTCACTTTTCCTCGGTACGGAAAAACACTGAGACACTGAGGGGTATAAAAGCTTATTTTTCATCTAAAATTCCCCCTTTTATTATTCTTTGATAATTCACAAGATACATTTTAAATGTACAGTATTGTTCAAAATAATAGCAGTACAATGTGACTAACCAGAATAATCAAGGTTTTTAGTATATTTTTTATTACTACGTGACAAACAAGTTACCAGTAGGTTCAGTAGATTCTCAGAAAACAAACAAGACCCAGCATTCATGATATGCACGCTCTTCAGGCTGTGCAATTGGGGTATTAGTTGAAAGGGGTGTGTTCAAAAAAATAGCAGTGTCTACCTTTGACTGTACAAACTCAAAACTATTTTGTACAAACATTTTTTTCTGGGATTTAGCAATCCTGTGAATCACTAAACTAATATTTAGTTGTATGACCACAGTTTTTTAAAACTGCTTGACATCTGTGTGGCATGGAGTCAACCAACTTGAGGCACCTCTCAGCTGTTATTCCACTCCATGATTCTTTAACAACATTCCACAATTCATTCACATTGCTTGGTTTTGCTTCAGAAACAGCATTTTTGATATCACCCCACAAGATCTCAATTGGATTAAGGTCTGGAGATTGGGCTGGCCACTCCATAACATTAATTTTGTTGGTTTGGAACCAAGACTTTGCCCGTTTACTAGTGTGTTTTGGGTCATTGTCTTGTTGAAACAACCATTTCAAGGGCATGTCCTCTTCAGCATAGGGCAACATGACCTCTTCAAGTATTTTAACATATGCAAACTGGTCCATGATCACTGGTATGCGATAAATAGGCCCAACACCATAGTAGGAGAAACATGCCCATATCATGATGCTTGCACCTCCATGCTTCACTGTCTTCACTGTGTACTGTGGCTTGAATTCAGAGTTTGGGGGTCGTCTCACAAACTGCCTGTGGCCTTTGGACCCAAAAAGAACAATTTTTCTCTCATCAGTCCACAAAATGTTCTTCCATTTCTCTTTAGGCCTGTTGATGTGTTCTTTGGCAAATTGTAACCTCTTCTGCACATGCCTTTTTTTTAACAGAGGGACTTTGCGGGGATTCTTGAAAATAGATTAGCTTCACACAGACGTCTTCTAACTGTCACAGTACTTACAGGTAACTCCAGACTGTCTTTGATCATCCTGGAGGTGATCATTGGCTGAGCCTTTGCCATTCTGGTTATACTTCTATCCATTTTGATGGTTGTCTTCCTTTTTCTTCCACGTCTCTCTGGTTTTGCTCTCCATTTTAAGGCATTGGAGATCATTTTAGCTGAACAGCCTATCATTTTTTGCACCTCTTTATAGGTTTTCCTCTCCAATCAACTTTTAATCAAAGTACGCTGTTCTTCTGAACAATGTCTTGAACGACCCATTTTCCTCAGCTTTCAAATGTATGTTCAACAAGTGTTGGCTTCATCCTTAAATAGGGGCCACCTGATTCACACCTGTTTCTTCACAAAATTGATGACCTCAGTGATTGAATGCCACACTGCTATTTTTTTGAACACACCCCTTTCAACTAATTCAACTAATTGCCCAATTGCACAGCCTTAAGAGCGTGCATATCATGAATGCTGGGTCTCATTTGTTTTCTGAGAATCTACTGAACCTACTGGTAACTTGTTTGCCACGTAGCAATAAAAAATATACTAAAAACCTTGATTATTCTGGTTAGTCACATTGTACTGCTATTATTTTGAACAATACTGTACATCAGAATGTGTGATCATTTAATACCTTCACAGGGATTTGATGTATCAGGGGTTTTATGACGATATGTCATGAGTTTTGAGTGAATTTAATCAAAAAGTGTAGACGTTTTTTTTGTTGTTGTTGTTGATAATATTTTGATTTCCAAGCTTGAGATCTCTATGACTTACAGTCTCTGACGCCCAGATACATTTAGAGCAGAAAACTAATAATAGACAAAACAGCACAAACACAATAATGTTACAGCTGCTTCAGTGCTTGAACACCTAAACACACATGGATTAAAATAATACATCACAATTCTTCATACATACATTATCAATTATTTAAAACAATAAAACTGAACAAAACGGATCTTCATCAACACAAATAGAGCTTGCAAAAAAACAGATACACATTTATTATGATATTTCAGGGACAGAGGTTCAGCTGTAGTATTAATGTAATGAAAAGACTACACACACACACACACACACCACACACTGATCTCACTGTCTATATGATGATTTATTACACATACACACACACACACACACATGTTGTTTCAGTGACAGAAGTTCAGCTGTAGAATTAATGTAATAAAGAGACTCTATATTTCGAGCAACAGGAAGGCAACGACTGTGTGAGTACTGTATCATTGTTCTCCTTGTTTTTGTAACTCAGCTGTTATTTAGTACGTTTGTCTGCATAGTGTAGTGTGTTGTGTTGTCAAGTAGCGTTTGTTCACGGTTTGACCACGTGGCCTCGCGGGAGTTAACAGTATCGACGAGGTGTAGCCAGCTGAATTCAATAAGGACTGTGTATAAATAGAGCGGGACTCCGCGGCAGCGGAAGTGGCAGCCCTCGTGTGAAGCCCTCATCGTGTGAAGACCGAAGAGTGTAAAGACCAGCGACTCTACTCTACGCGACTCCACTCGAGCAAGGACACCGACAAGGCACTTGAGTATAGCTTTCTTTTACTTTAACCCTTTGATATTTTGCTTGTTTTCGTTTGTTTATTCCTTAATCCCTATTCACTATGTGCTTTCAAATCTCCACTATTACCACTACCACCCGTAAACCACGCTCTGTGTATTCAAGATGCCGTAATCCTAATAATCTGTTTAGGGTACCGATTTCCTCTACCACATTACTGTCCATTCCAATTGGTCTCTGGAATTGCCAGTCTGCTGTAAACAAAGCAGACTTTATTTCAGCTATCTCCATTCATTCAAATTTCAGTCTCATGGCCCTAACTGAGACCTGGATCAAACTAGAAGACATGGCCACTCCTGCGGCCCTCTCAACTAATTTCTCCTTTTCGCACTCACCTCGTCTAATTGGGAGAGGTGGAGGTACTGGTTTGCTCATCACAAAGGATTGGAAATTTGAGCCCATACCATCTCTCTCTGGCAACAGCTCATTTGAATCACACTCAATCACTATCACTCACCCTGCTAAAATCCATGTTGTAGTTGTTTATCGCCCCCCAGGTAAACTGGGTAACTTCTTGGAGGAGTTGGATATGTTACTCTCCAACTTTCCTGAAGATGGCACTCTTCTGGTGCTGCTCGGTGACTTCAACATCCACCTTGATAAACCCCAGGCTGCAGACTTCACCTCTCTACTGACCTACTTTAACCTTAAGCGAGTATCTACCACGGCTACTCACAAATCAGGTAATCATTTGGACCTTATCTACACACGCTACTGCTCTACAGACAACAACACTTTAGTCACTCCATTGCACACCTCCGACCACTTCCTCGTCACTCTTAACCTCATACTCACTCCTGATACAACTCATACTAATCCACAGATCACCTTCGGCGTAATCTACGCCTCTCTCTCCCTCTCGTCTATCCACTATGGTTTCATCCTCACTTCCTCCACCTGCTCAGTTCTCAGCTCTGGACACTAACAGTGCTACTGACACTCTTTGCTCCACTCTAACGTCTTGTTTAGACAGCTTTTGCCCCCTTTCATCAAGACCAGCCCGCACCACACCCTCTGCCCCCTGGCTGTCTGATGTTCTCCGCCAACATCGCTCTGGGCTCAGGGTGGCAGAGAGAAAGTGGCACAAATCTAAGAACTCTACTGATCTTACCTTGTATCAGTCTCTTCTTGTTTCCTTCTCTGCACATGTCTCCACTGCAAAAACTACATACTATCACAACAAAATCAACAACTGCGCTGACTCTCGTGCACTTTTCAGAACATTCTCCTCTCTTCTTTGCCCTCTCCCCCTCCGTCATCAGCTCTTACAGCTGACGACTTTGCATCTTTCTTCACAAACAAAACCTCCTCCAGTGGAACTGCTCTCCAGTGGTTCAAGTCTTACCTCTCAGGTAGGTCCTTCAGGGTGTCATGGAGAGGTGAAGTGTCTAAGTCACATCATATAGCTACGGGAGTTCCTCAGGGCTCAGTGCTTGGACCACTTCTCTTCTCCATCTACATGTCATCTCTAGGATCTGTCATCCAGAAACATGGCTTTTCCTATCACTGCTATTATCTAGAGCTACTGGAGTTCCTCAGGGCTCAGTACTTGGACCACTTCTCTTCTCCATCTACATGTCATCTCTAGGATCTGTCATGCAGAAACATGGCTTTTCCTATCACTGCTATGCTGATGACACTCAACTCTACTTCTCATTTCAACCAGATGATCCCACAGTTGGGGTTCGGATCGCTGCCTGCCTGACAGACATTTCTGCCTGGATGAAGGAACAACACCTTCAACTCAATCTGGCAAAGACAGAACTGCTTGTGGTCTCAGCCAACCCAGCACTTCAACATACTCTCTCCATTCAGCTCGGTTCATCAACCATAACTCCGTCCGGGACTGCCAGGAACCTTGGAGTTTTGATTGATGATCAGCTGAAATTCACTGACCACATTACTGCAACAACCCGGTCCTGCAGATTTGCGCTATACAACATTAGGAAGATTAGACCCTTCCTATCAGAGCAGGCCACTCAACTCCTGGTCCAAGCTCTTGTACTCTCCAGACTGGACTACTGTAATTCTCTTCTAGCGGGCCTTCCAGCATCCACTGTTAAACCCTTGCAGCTGATCCAGAACGCAGCGGCGAGATTGGTCTTCAACGAGCCGAAGAGAGCACACGTCACGCCTCTCTTCATCAGTCTTCACTGGCTGCCGATAGCTGCGCGAATCAAATTCAAGGCTCTGGTGCTCGCCTACAAAGCAACCGCAGGCTCTGCACCAGTATACCTAAACTCACTTGCTCAGACTTACACACCCTCCAGAAGCTTGCGTTCTGCAAGTGAACGACGCCTAGTGGAGCCTGAAATCCCTCACTAGGACCTTTTCCTGGACCGTTCCCACCTGGTGGAATGACCTGCCTGTCTCAGTTCCAGCAGCCGAGTCTGTAGCCATTTTCAAAAAACATCTCAAGACACTTCTTTTCCAGCAGCACTTGACCAATAAAGAATAGCACTTATCACTCTATTCGTTTCTGTTTGTTATTAAAAAAAAAAACGTTTTGTGTTTCGTGAGACTTGTTACAGTGCTTGCATATTGTTGCCCTTGACTGGTGTTGGTTGCTTCTATTACTCTCATTTGTTAGTCGCTTTGGATAAAAGCGTCTGCTAAATGACTAAATGTAAATGTCTATAACACTCACTGTCACTGATTTATCATGAGCTCAAAGCATTATGGGTAGAACCTCATCAGTCTATCCTGATTCATCAACACAGTTTCACTGATGATTCAGAATTACCAATACAAAACCCAGGGTAAAGCGGCTGAGTGAATGTGGTCTGGACTGTGTGGATGAGGCTCATTGTGTCAGAGACGCTGTAGAAGGACAGAGTTCCTGCACTGTGATCCACATACACTCCTATTCTACAGCTGGACACTGCAGACAGTTTAGTCACTATCTTATTGTGTGTGAATGAATATCTGGAGGTAGAGCATATCAAACTCCAGGACTGATCATTATATCCAAACGCACACTCATAACCCCGTCCCTTCCTGCTGATGCTCTTATATGACACTGATATATACACACGTCCACTCCACTCAATCTCCCAGTAGTAGCGACCACACACACTCTCTCGACACAACACCTGCTGACAAACATCAAATCTGTCAGGATGATCAGGATATGGCTGAGAATGTGGATAAGTACTAGTAATCTCTCTGTTGTTCTGAGACAGACGGAGGCGTTTATTCACTGTGTTCAGGTCCAGATTGAGCTGAAGTGAATCTGAAGGAGAGAAACACAAGAATCAGGAATTATAAATCTGATCTTTTAATGTATCTGAACTCTTCGTGTTCAATATATCAGCAGTTCAATGTCTCAATTCAGTTTAATCATCATTCACATGATTAACTCTAAAACTCTTCTGTCATGTTTTCTTGACTCTTCTCCAGAAGAACATGAACACACTAATGAGTTTTTCTGCTTGTGTTCTCAGTGACTTACATTGGAGGAAGTCGTCCCTGGGGCTGGTATCAGTGTCTGTGGAAATCAACAAACATGAAGAGTGAGATTATCATGTCAAGAGAAAATGATCCCTGCATCCATTGCTTACACATGCAGAAATCCTCCAACACTTCAGATATTTAGAGAAATGTTCTTGCTGTTTACAGATCCCAAATCCTGACACAAGCACTACTGAGGGTTTGACACTATTGACATGTCACCATATTTTATTTAGCTTCTGTAGACATCAACAGGTCACAGATTGTACTGGAGAGGGAATAGGACTCAGATTTCACTTTGTTCATCATATCACTTTATAAGACTTGGATTAAACCACTAGGAATTACTTTTATGTGTAAGTAATTGTACAGTATTGTTCAAAATAATAGCAGTACAATGTGACTAACCAGAATAATCAAGGTTTTTAGTATATTTTTTTATTGCTACGTGGCAAACAAGTTACCAGTAGGTTCAGTAGATTCTCAGAAAACAAACAAGACCCAGCATTCATGATATGCACGCTCTTAAGGCTGTGCAATTGGGGTATTAGTTGAAAGGGGTGTGTTCAAAAAAATAGCAGTGTCTACCTTTGACTGTACAAACTCAAAACTATTTTGTACAAACATTTTTTTTTTCTGGGATTTAGCAATCCTGTGAATCACTAAACTAATATTTAGTTGTATGACCACAGTTTTTTAAAACTGCTTGACATCTGAGGCACCTCTCAGCTGTTATTCCACTCCATGATTCTTTAACAACATTCCACAATTCATTCACATTTATTGGTTTTGCTTCAGAAACAGCATTTTTGATATCACCCCACAAGTTCTCAATTGGATTAAGGTCTGGAGATTGGGCTGGCCACTCCATTACATTAATTTTGTTGGTTTGGAACCAAGACTTTGCCCGTTTACTAGTGTGTTTTGGGTCATTGTCTTGTTGAAACAACCATTTCAAGGGCATGTCCTCTTCAGCATAGGGCAACATGACCTCTTCAAGTATTTTAACATATGCAAACTGATCCATGATCCCTGGTATGCGATAAATAGGCCCAACACCATAGTAGGAGAAACATGCCCGCATCATGATGCTTGCACCTCCATGCTTCACTGTCTTCACTGTGTACTGTGGCTTGAATTCAGAGTTTGGGGGTCGTCTCACAAACTGCCTGTGGCCCTTGGACCCAAAAAGAACAATTTTACTCTCATCAGTCCACAAAATGTTCTTCCATTTCTCTTTAGGCCTGTTGATGTGTTCTTTGGCAAATTATTGTAACCTCTTCTGCACATGCCTTTTTTAACAGAGGACTTTATGGGGATTCTTGAAAATAGATTAGCTTCACACAGACGTCTTCTAACTGTCACAGTACTTACAGGTAACTCCAGACTGTCTTTGATCATCCTGGAGGTGATCATTGGCTGAGCCTTTGCCATTCTGGTTATTCTTCTATCCATTTTGATGGTTGTCTTCCGTTTTCTTCCACGTCTCTCTGGTTTTGCTCTCCATTTTAAGGCATTGGAGATCATTTTACCTGAACAGCCTATCATTTTTTGCACCTCTTTATAGATTTTCCTCTCTCCAATCAACTTTTTAATCAAAGTACGCTGTTCTTCTGAACAATGTCTTGAACGACCCATTTTCCTCAGCTTTCAAATGCATGTTCAACAAGTGTTGGCTTCATCCTTAAATAGGGGCCACCTGATTCACACCTGTTTCTTCACAAAATTGATGACCTCAGTGATTGAATGCCACACTGCTATTTTTTGAACACACCCCTTTCAACTAATTCAACTAATTGCCCAATTGCACAGCCTTAAGAGCGTGCATATCATGAATGCTGGGTCTCATTTGTTTTCTGAGAATCTACTGAACCTTCTGGTAACTTGTTTGCCACGTAGCAATAAAAAAATATACTAAAAACCTTGATTATTCTGGTTAGTCACATTGTACTGCTATTATTTTGAACAATACTGTATATACAGTATGTAGTTATAATTATGGCTTTTATGACTTTTTGTAATGAACTTTTCTCAAAACTATATTCTCTCAAGCCAGAGAATAATTATCTGATTTTACTGAGAAAACATCTTGGTTACATACAGTATTGTTCAAAATAATAGCAATACAATGTGACTAACCAGAATAATCAAGGTTTTTAGTATATTTTTTATTACTACGTGACAAACAAGTTACCAGTAGGTTCAGTAGATTCTCAGAAAACAAACAAGACCCAGCATTCATGATATGCACGCTCTTAAGGCTGTGCAATTGGGGTATTAGTTGAAAGGGGTGTGTTAAAAAAAATAGCAGTGTCTACCTTTGACTGTACAAACTCAAAACTATTTTGTACAAACATTTTTTTTTCTTTCTGGGATTTAGCAATCCTGTGAATCACTAAACTAATATTTAGTTGTATGACCACAGTTTCTAAAACTGCTTGACATCTGTGTGGCATGGAGTCAACCAACTTGTGGCACCTCTCAGCTGTTATTCCACTCCATGATTCTTTAACAACATTCCACAATTCATTCACATTTCTTGGTTTTGCTTCAGAAACAGCATTTTTGATATCACCCCACAAGTTCTCAATTGGATTAAGGTCTGGAGATTGGGCTGGCCACTCCATAACATTAATTTTGTTGGTTTGGAACCAAGACTTTGCCCGTTTACTAGTGTGTTTTGGGTCATTGTCTTGTTGAAACAACCATTTCAAGGGCATGTCCTCTTCAGCATAGGGCAACATGACCTCTTCAAGTATTTTAACATATGCAAACTGATCCATGATCCCTGGTATGCGATAAATAGGCCCAACACCATAGTAGGAGAAACATGCCCATATCATGATGCTTGCACCTCCATGCTTCACTGTCTTCACTGTGTACTGTGGCTTGAATTCAGAGTTTGGGGTCGTCTCACAAACTGCCTGTGGCCCTTGGACCCAAAAAGAACAATTTTACTCTCATCAGTCCACAAAATGTTCCTCCATTTCTCTTTAGGCCAGTTGATGTGTTCTTTGGCAAATTGTAACCTCTTCTGCACATGCCTTTTTTTAACAGAGGGACTTTATGGGGATTCTTGAAAATAGATTAGCTTCACACAGACGTCTTCTAACTGTCACAGTACTTACAGGTAACTCCAGACTGTCTTTGATCATCCTGGAGGTGATCATTGGCTGAGCCTTTGCCATTCTGGTTATTCTTCTATCCATTTTGATGGTTGTCTTCCGTTTTCTTCCACGTCTCTCTGGTTTTGCTCTCCATTTTAAGGCATTGGAGATCATTTTAGCTGAACAGCCTATCATTTTTTGCACCTCTTTATAGGTTTTCCCCTCTCCAATCAACTTTTTAATCAAAGTACGCTGTTCTTCTGAACAATGTCTTGAACGACCCATTTTCCTCAGCTTTCACATGCATGTTCAACAAGTGTTGGCTTCATCCTTAAATAGGGGCCACCTGATTCACACCTGTTTCTTCACAGAATTGATGACCCCAGTGATTGAATGCCACACTGCTATTTTTTTGAACACACCCCTTTCAACTAATTTAACTAATACCCCAATTGCACAGCCTTAAGAGCGTGCATATCATGAATGCTGGGTCTTGTTTGTTTTCTGAGAATCTACTGAACCTACTGGTAACTTGTTTGCCACGTAGCAATAAAAAATATACTAAAAACCTTGATTATTCTGGTTAGTCACATTGTACTGCTATTATTTTGAACAATACTGTATGTAACCCTTGTTCCCTGAAGGAGGGAACGGAGACGTTACGTCAGTACGTACTGTCGAAATGGGAGTCTCGCCTGAAAGCCCAATCACCTTTGAGTGGTAACAAAGCATGCCAATGATATGGAAAATACCATGGCTCTGCAAAACTTACATCAGGAACTCTGCCCCACCACGTAGGTAGGAGCTGCACATGCAATCTTGCATTATTTTACCTGCTGAGGAGCCAAGACCCAGCAATTTAAGTCGTACAGCGGTTGTGGCACGGGGACATAATGTCTCCATTACCTCCTTCAGGAAACAAGGGTTACATGCTTAACCGAGACGTTCCAGTCAGTCACATTCAACGTTATGTCAGGAAGTTACTTACGAAATGGGGGTCCCTATGTAATCTCGCCATAACAGCTGTCTTTCAGTGCGCAAGCCCTAGCTTCCTGTTCTGAGGCTATCAGGAGCAAAGGGCTAGGTTAAACGCAAGAATACGAAGGTACACTGGGTAGCATATCCCAAGTGGAAAATATGCAGCACACTGCCTACCTGAGGGGAGGTCCTACAGACTTATCCCACAGGGTGGAATATTTCAACCTCAAAGATGAAAAGAATGTCTTGCAGAGAGAAAGACATAGGCTTGGAGGAGACTTATCTTGGAAATACATATGTTGGGGTTGCCAAGACGGGAGAACAATGCACATGGAGGCACCTAGCCTGACATGAGGGCTGACCAACTGGGCAATCACTCTGGTGTTGACATAAACAAACACTGTAAGTGTTCAAAGCACTTTAGATGGTTCATTCATACATACTGTATTAATAGAGAGATATGCGGGACATAGCGAGCACGGGAGAGTTGCGAGCATGGGGTGAGAAGCTACCTGCATTGAAAGCACGAGTAATGCGTGAGGGAAAAAAATAAAGTTTACAGAGTTTCAGTGAGATTATTACATTAATAATCTTATTACATAGAATCATATAACGACTATACATAATATTGAATATAATATAATAATGCATAGGGTGAATATTTGCTGGATCTGATAATAATGCACGAATAATACAATTATTATTTTAATCATAATACAAAATAGTATATTTATATTAGCAAAAATATAAAAATTAGTAAAAAAACAAAAACTTTATTTTGGCTTAAAATATTGTGATACATATCGTATCGTGAGTTCAGTATCGAAATACATATCGAATCGTGACACAAGTGTATCGTTACACCCCTACTAATTACTGATCTAAAGCCCACATTGTCACTGTATGAAAATCGAAATATATTCTGTTGCATTATTTTTCTGTTTAACACTGTGAAGCTGCTTTGAAACAATCTGCATTGTTAAAAGCGCTATATATAAATAAAGTTGACTTGACTTGACTTGACTATTTGTTCTCTGAGGAGTGACTGAGGGTTCTGGGCAAGCTGGTGCCAGACCTGGAAGGTCACTAGGTGCCTAATTGTGGGGTGAATACGTCACCTATGGACACGTGCATCTAATTATATGACAATCTTTACCATGACCGTTAATTTTCTCTAAGACAATCCGAATCATCCAATGACATGGCTAGACCTTGAAAACAGTATAATTGTTAAGAAATGGTATGTACGAATTCTGGTAGAGAGGGACCGCAGCCTACAAACTCCTTGTTGACACTTGAAGCTGGCTTCTGTTGATGAAACTGCAAACTATTCTTCAGTAAATTTTTTCTTTAATTAATTGTACTCCTGACTCTTGGTCTTTATTCATTCTTTGAACATATCTGGTCTCTGGGTCTAAAACTGTTAACCCAACATAAGTACACTAATATGTCGTCTGCAAAATAGTGCTGTTTTGTGCTCAACATCTTTAATTATCAATACCTTTTACTTTTGAATTTTGCCTACTACATTGCCCCAGGGGTTCAATAAACAATGCAAAGAGGAGAGGGGACAGAAGGCACCCGTGTCCAGTACCCCTCCCCAATGTGAAGCTCCTTGACAGATCACCATTTATTTTACGAAATCTTGCAGATGGACAAGAATATATGTTTTTGATTACTTGAATAAACTTTGCATGAAAATTAAACTTTAAAAGAACACTCTTAAGAAAAATACAATTGACTGAATCAGAAGCCTTCTCAGCATCAATGCTTAAAAGGACACCCTGTAAATTACATTCCTGAATATGATTAATTATATGGAGAAATATCACTAACTGAAGAAAGTTTCAAAGAAGAGAGAAAATCATAGATAGTTTGTGTGTACAGTTTCTTATGATAGCCTTCAAACACATTCTGGATATCTTCTGAATAGTTAGTTCCCCCGCTTCCAAATCACATCAAGGGTGTAGTCATGTTCCATTCAATCAATAGCTCCTTTGTCCGGTAGTTCAGGGCAATTAGCAATTATCGATTGTGGTTTGGCTTATTGATGGTGGCTTCGGCACTGGTGCAATCTGGAGGTCCACCACTGAGTTCAGGTCTAGGGTCAGTTTTTTTTTCTTTTTCGGTACGCCATGAATTCTGATGTTTGACCGTCTGGCTTGTCCCTCTTGATCGTTTAGCCTAGCTTCCATTTGTTCCGTTAGCTGCAGCATTTTCTCAATTTCCTTAATTTCATCGTCTTTTGTCGTTTTTTTTTCTTTGTCTTCCCCTTTTCTCCATAATTGCCCCTTCCATACCTCTTTTAGCACTTAACTCTTTCCTGGCCAGCATTTTTAAAAAAAAGTTGCAAGCCACCGCCAGGGTTTTTGATAATTTTCACAAAATCTAATAGCCCATAGAATATATGGTTGTATGAATATCTGATCATGCAATATATAATATATAAAAATATAAATAATATATACAAAAATAAAAAAAAGTCTAGCTTTATGCATTCCTTTTTATCAACACTTGAATATGGGTAAGTTTCATAAAACATTTAACTTTTGTAAGTCACTTATTGTCAGAAAGCTGTATGCGGAGAGGGTGTGGATCATGATGAATAATGCTGTGATTCACACCTGAGGCGTCAACGACTCCCATCCTGAATATCAATGAGGAATGAGACAGAGGGAACTATAGAGAATGGCTGTATGCGGGGAGGGTGTGGATCATCATGAATAATGCTGTGATTCACACCTGAGGCGTAAACGACTCCTACCCAGAATATCAATGAGGAATGAGACAGAGGGAATTATAGAGAATGGCTGTATGCAGGGAAGGTGTGGATCATCATGAATAATGCTGTGATTCACACCTGAGGCATCAACGACTCCTCCCTGAAAATCAGTGAGGAATGAGACAGAGGAAACTATAGAGAATGGCTGTATGCGGGGAGGGTGTGGGTCATCATGAATAATGCTGTGATTCACACCTGAGGTATCAACGACTCCTACCCTGAATGTCAATGAGGAATGAGACAGAGGGAACTATAGAGAATGGCTGTATGCGGGGAGGGTGTGGATCATCATGAATAATGCTGTGATTCACACCTGAGGCATCAACGACTCCTACCCTGAATGTCAATGAGGAATGAGACAGAGGGAACTATAGAGAATGGCTGTATGCGGGAGGGTGGATCATCATGAATAATGCTGTGATTCACACCTGAGGCATCAACGACTCCTACCCTGAATATCAATGAGGAATGAGACAGAGGGAACTATAGAGAATGGCTGTATGCAGGGAAGGTGTGGATCATCATGAATAATGCTGTGATTCACACCTGAGGCATCAACGACTCCTCCCTGAATATCAGTGAGGAATGAGACAGAGGAAACTATAGAGAATGGCTGTATGCGGGGAGGGTGTGGATCATCATGAATAATGCTGTGATTCTCACCTGAGGCGTCAAAGACTCCTACCCTGAATGTCAATGAGGAATGAGACAGAGGGAACTATAGAGAATGGCTGTATGCGGGGAGGGTGTGGATCATAATGAATAAAGCTGTGATTCACACCTGAGGCGTCAACGACTCCCATCCTGAATATCAATGAGGAATGAGACAGAGGGAACTATAGAGAATGGCTGTACGCATGGAGGGTGTGGATCATCATGAATAATGCTGTGATTCACACCTGCGGCATCAACGACTCCTCCCTGAATATCAATGAGGAATGTGACAGAGTGAACTATAGAGAATGGCTGTACGCATGGAGGGTGTGGATCATCATGGATAATGCTGTGATTCACACCTGAGGCGTCAACGACTCCTACCCTGAATATCAATGAGGAATGAGACAGAGGGAACTATAGAGAATGGCTGTACGCATGGAGGGTGTGGATCATCATGAATAATGCTGTGATTCACACCTGAGGCGTCAACGACTCCTCCTCTGAATATCAATGAGGAATGAGACAGAGGGAACTATAGAGAATGGCTGTATGCGGGGAGGGTGTGGATCATCATGAATATTCACAGCTGAGGCGTCAATGACTCCTCCCTGAATATCAATGAGGAATGAGACAGAGGGAACTATAGAGAATGGCTGTATGCGGGGAGGGTGTGGATCATCATGAATAATGCTGTGATTCACACCTGAGGCGTCAACGACTCCTCCCTGAATATCAATGAGGAATGAGACAGAGGAAACTATAGAGAATGGCTGTATGCAGGAAGGGTGTGGATCATCATGAATAATGCTGTAATTCACACCTGAGGCGTCAACGACTCCTCCCTGAATATCAATGAGGAATGAGACAGAGGGAACTATAGAGAATGGCTGAATGTGGGAAGGGTGTGGATCATCATGAATATTCACAGCTGAGGCGTCAACGACTCCTCCTCTGAATATCAATGAGGAATGAGACAGAGGGAACTATAGAGAATGGCTGAATGTGGGAAGGGTGTGGATCATCATGAATATTCACAGCTGAGGCGTCAACGACTCCTCCCTGAATGTCAATGAGGAATGTGACAGAGGAAACTATAGAGAATGGCTGAGGGGGAGGGTGGATCATCATGAATAATGCTGTGATTCACACCTGAGGCATCAACGACTCCTCCCTGAATATCAATGAGGAATGAGACAGAGGGAACTATAGAGAATGGCTGTATGTGGGGAGGGTGTGGATCATCATGAATAATGCTGTGATTCACACCTGAGGCGTCAACGACTCCTCCTCTGAATATCAATGAGGAATGAGACAGAGGGAACTATAGAGAATGGCTGTATGCGGGGAGGGTGTGGATCATCATGAATAATGCTGTGATTCACACCTGTGGCATCAACGACTCCTCCCTGAATATCAATGAGGAATGAGACAGAGGGAACTATAGAGAATGGCTGTATGCGGGAGGGTGTGGATCATCATGAATAATGCTGCGATTCAAACCTGAGGTGTCAATGACTCCCCCCTGAATATCAATGAGGAATGAGACAGAGGGAACTATAGAGAATCAAGGTGAGGAGACTGAATGATTGAATGTATTGTTTGTAGCTTATTCACAAAATAATGTTTAATTTAAAATAAGTAATCTGACTATACATTGTTTTTACATAAAGACTTTAGACCTGCTGTACCATTCAAAAGTTTTAGAACTGTATGTTTAAAAAAAGAGTCTCTTCTGCTCACCAAGGCTGGATTTATTTGATCCAAAATAGTAAAAACAGTAATATTGTGAAATAGTTTTACAATTTAAAATAAATGTTTTCTATTTGAATATATAGTAAAGTATCATGGTTTGAAATATAAGCTCAAAAAAAAAAAAGTATGAATGTTGAAAACAGTTGTGTAATTCTTTTCAGGATTCTTTGATAAATCAAAGATTTAACCCAGAGGGATTCATCATTTATTAACGGAAAGTTCAAAAGAGTAACATTTATCTGAAATAAAAAGATGTTGTAACATTATAAATGTATTTACCGTGTTTTTGATCAATACAAGGCATCTTTGTGAATAAAAGTATTAATTTCAATAGATTTCAGATAAACCCACATGAAAAAATACTATAGTATACTTTTTGAACCATACTATAGTAAAGATACTACAGTAAATTGTAGTATATTGTAGTATATTAAAGTATTTACTACACTTTGTTAATTTACTGTAGTATATTTACTATAGTACGGTTCAAAAACACTATAGTACTTACTAGAGTAATTTTACTATAATATACTATAGTATTTTTTCATGTGGGAATGCTGTTGTTTTGAACTTTCTATTTATCAAAGTTTCCTATAATAAATTGTACACAACTGTTTTCAACATTCATAATAATAAGAAATGTTTCTTGAGCAGCATTTTACAATGATTTCTAAAGGAGCATGTGAAACAAGACTGGAATAAATGGAATAACATAGAAAATCTAAAATTTTAGTTAGTGTATACTTGGGTTATACATGAAAACAACACAGAGTGTGCAAAGGAGACATGCATGGCAAAAATCGTCAGTGCAAGATGAACGGAAACGAGTCTCTCTATTTGAGCGCTTTGACGTCTCGGCTAATATGGGACAGTTGGCAAACACTACTTTTATTGTCATGCTACGTTTAATCTTATAGAGCATAAAAATATCCTCATGTAATACATGTATCTTTATTTAGCATTGATGTTGCCTACCTATTTCATATTTCAATTGTTCCTCTGGTAGCCTACAATGTTTATGCATCAATAGCGCTAATATAAGTGAGAAGAATGGACATCACAGGGACACAGACGGAGAATGTTCATCCTATTTGTTTTCTTTATTTAGGGAAATGCTCAATATTTAGTTTTTATTTTGAGTGTACATAAATAAAAGAAGACACTTTAAGCTTTGTAAAGAATTATCGTTCATGCCTGTGAGGCAAAAATTATGGCGTATTTTAAGTTGTTTTACACTGTCATGAGGAAAAATCCTGCAAAACGCAGGGGCGCGTTTCTCAGGTACAGAGGGTTAAGGTCTATTTGTAACCAAATGAACAAAAGATATAATACAATCACATATACAGTCAAGTGGGACAAACTTTACACCATGTTACACATTTATTAATAGCCACACCTGTAAGGACATATGGTTGTCAATACAAACATTGACTGTGTGAATGATGCAAAAAAAAAAAAAAAAAAAAAAAAAATATATATATATATATATATATATATATATATATATATATATTATAGATAAAAATAAAGAAATGTGCATGTGACACTCACCTGAAGAGAGTATGGGGCCGATAGTGTCACTGGCTTCACTCACTCCCACTTTACCCACTATCCTGTAGCGGATCATGTGCTTCCTTCCAGACTCCAATTCAGTCAGAGTAAAGTCTTCCTCAGGTGTGTTTATGACATGCCACTGTTCCTCTTTCAGCTGCTGGTACTCCACTCTGTACTGCACAGTTTCTCCAGTCGGGGACTTCTGCAGTTTCAGGGACACACTGCCCCTCAGGACCTCCTTCACTTCTGGAGGGGGAGGCTTCGACACGGGCTGGAACTGTGTGTCTGTCAGCTTCCCTTTTTCATACAGACGGATGGAGGAGCCTGGACTGGATGGATCGGAGATGGCAGACATAATGAATCGGTATCTCTTTTCATCTTTATTAGCCTCTGAAAAACTTCTGAAAAGTGATAAGGTCTCTCTCATCCTTGAGACGACATCAGTATTGTTGAACCACTCTTCTGATGCTTGAAACGGGATAGAAAGTAGTTTCTTTACCACATCTAGCTCTTTAAACTCTTCAGATTCCAGAAACTCCTTCAGGGTTGAAAGATACGGGTCTTCATACTTCAGAGATGTGAAGGTCAAGCACACCACAACATCAATATCAGGATCAAAGAGGATGGTGCTGAGATGGTTTGAGTCTTCAGTTTTGATTCCCTCCAATATCTTGGTGTGAGAACTCAAGAGGTTAAGTTCAGTCTGTGCATCATCTAACCACAGGTTAAGCCTGTCAGCATTAAAAGGGGAGCTAAAGTGGATCACCAGGATGTCTTCCAGTGACTTCTGTTCCATCTCTCCTCCTCGTATACCAGGCAAGACCTTGCCCACTGCATTCAGGAGCACGTTTTGGTACCTGCTAGATGAGCTCTGAAATGATTGCAGCCTCTCTTTGATGTCTCTGAAAACATATACCGTCGCTCTGTTAGACAGGTCGTTGATTGTCCTTTTTACTTCTCCCAGATCCTCTATTATATCTTCAGTGTCATAAACCAGATGTGTGGTGATTTCTCTCTCCAACCGAGCAGCTTTTGTCTCCAGTAGAGAAAGAGGATAGAGCCAGACTTTGATTGGAACTGCATTCTGTGGATTCTCCTTCAGGTGATTGGGGAGCTTCTTATACACCTCTAAGGCCTCCATGTAAGTGGTGGGGTTCTGATCCAGATGGAAGTCACCATGAAATGTGCAAGCAATGCTCTCAGCCTTTTGCTTATCACCATCTGTCATTTTAACAGATCCTTCTCCCCCAATAGAAAATTGAGAAATATTCTTGACCATGATATTCAGTTCTCCCTCAATCTCCTGCTTTTTTTCCTCTTCTGAAAATGTCCGATCAAACACCATGAAGGCCTGAGCTCCGTAGAGTACAGCCGTGACCACATGAGTTGCAGTTTTCTGCTCAAACACCTGAGGGTAGGTGATGTCCCCCAGCTGAGTCATAGTGAGCTGATCAAACCTTGAGTTTTCACTGTAAGACATTGTTACTCTGGACTGTTGGTTTGAGGATTTGGTGTCATGCAGAAACTTGGCAGATCCTCCCACCTCCACCAGCCCTCCTAAGAAGCTGGCCTTCAAGGAAGCACTTACATCCAGGAGACTGGCCTTACTAGAGAGAGAGTCGGAGCTACTGAAGTCAAAATATGTCTTGGGCTGTGGATGGCTGTCCAAATCTTTAATCAGTGAATTCTCATCCCACAGAGTAACACCTGAAATGAGAAATTCATTTAACCGTTACGTATGAGGACACAATGTTGTGTTGAAAAAACATGCCAATGTCATACCTATAATCTATATGCCAATATCCTACCTATAAGACTAATTCAATATGTGTGCTTCATAATATATGTCTCAAAATGACCTTACATGTACTGTCTTGTTGATTCAAATTGAGGTGAAAAGGTGAATAAAAAGCATTTTAGTAGATACAGTACAGTACCTGGAATGAAGGTATCCTTGAGGCAGTCATACAGCATACCAGGATACAGAGGTCTTCCTAGAGCTGCCACTTCAATGGTCTCTGATGCCATGGCTGCAGGTAGTAAGAATTAGGTAGTAAGGATATTTATACATTTAATAATGACTACTTTATCATGAAAAACTCAATATTAATATTTAAGACCATAAATCACAAAATTTTTGACACCCTGTGTGAGGCAATTTTAGATTGAAACAAGCCTTTTGTTTGTTAATACAACTGAAAACACAGAAAGATAAACATAAGTTAAGCTTTAACAGGAAACGTCTCGGGTACGTATGTAACCCTCGTTCCCTGAAGGAGGGAACGGAGACGTACGTCGGAACTGACCGACGAATTGGGATCCCTACCAACACGGCAGGGATGCTGGCCCTTCCAGCGCCCTGCCTGAGCTCGCTGGACCACTCCTATGTTGGAGTGGGAGTCAGGGCTCCCGGCAGGGAGGGACAGTCACTGCTGTTTCTGCAAGACCCACTCAACGTGACTATTGGATAACGCTGGGAAAGCATGCCTGTCTCGGGGAGATGGCACGCTGCGAAGCCACGTCCTTCAATGGAAGGAGAGGTGGTGAATACACATAAGGACTAACCTAGCAGGGGAGTGCAACATATGGCAGTTCCTGGGGTGGTTCCAGCCTGGTTCCAGGGGGGAAGAACACCTCCAGGAACGACAGAGGGAGATCTGTCGAGGGAAAGACATGGGCTAGCCAATTAGGGTAGCTGGTACCGTGGAAAATACACATATGGGGTTGCCATAGGGAACCGCTACATATGGATACCCAGCCTACACACACGTTCCACAAGCATACGGGTGCAGGCCTGGCGTCAGACGGCTGCTACGTCTAACCCCAAGGGGTAGCGGAGGAGCTCACAGGGTTAGCCATTTCTGGGGAACACAACTGGAGAGTATAGATGCACGTATCCGGCCCCTGGGGCGGGAGTGAAGTTGCAAGCTGAACGGGCTCCACTAGAATGGGCACTTCGCGCTACTGGCCACTGGGGGCGAGTACACGTGAAGATACCGGCTCTACACGGAGGCTATAGAATCTAGTGGACGTGTTAGGTGTCGCCCAGCCCGCAGCTCTACATATATCTGTCAGCGAGGCGCCTTGAGCCAGCGCCCAGGAGGAGCCAACACTCCTTGTTGAGTGAGCTCGCAACCCAAACGGGCAAGGCACGTCTTGGGCCTGGTAGGCCAAGACGATAGCATCCACTATCCAGTGGGCTAACCTCTGCTTGGAGACAGCCTTTCCCTTCTGCTGGCCTCCGTAACAGATGAAGAGCTGCTGTGAGGATCTGAAGCTCTGCGTCCGGTCAACGTTAGCGCGAAGAGCGCGGACGGGACATAACAAAGCTAGGGCTGGGTCTGCCTCCTCCGAAGGCAGCGCTTGCAGGTTCACCACCTGGTCCCAAAAGGGAGTGGTAGGAACCTTGGGCACGTATCCTGGCCGGGGTCTCAGGACAACGTGAGAGTTGGCCGGTCCCGAATTCTAGGCACGATTCGTCGACCGAGAGTGCATGCAGGTCCCCTACCCTCTTGATTGAAGCCAATGCAATCAGGAGGACTGTCTTCATGGACAGAATTTTCAACTCCACGGACTGCAAAGGCTCGGATGGAGGACCCTGAAGTGCTCTGAGCACCAGGGCTAAATCCCAAGAGGGTATCGAGGTAGAACGAGGAGGATTTAGTCTCCTCGCACCTCTGAGGAACCTGACGAATAAGTCGTGCTTACCTAAGGATTTGCCATCTACTGTATCGTGATACGCAGCTATTGCTGCAACGTATACTTTGAGGGCGGATGGAGACAGCCTTCGATCCAGCCCATCCGGCAGGAAGGAAAGCAGAACGTTAATCGAACACCTTCGGGGGTCTTCCCGGCGGGAAGAGCACCACTCGACGAACAGGTTCCACTTCAAAGAGTAGAGGCGTCTCGTAGAGGGGGCTCTAGCTGAAGCGATGGTGTCTACCACTGCTTGTGGTAGGCCACCTATAACCTCCGCGTCCCGTCCAGGGACCAGACATGGAGTTTCCAGAGGTCTGGACATGGGTGCCATAGAGTGCCCCGCCCCTGAGAAAGAAGGTCCCTCCTCAAGGGAATCGGCCAAGAAGTGGCTGTCGCGAGGAGTGAGAGTTCTGGGAACCAGGTCCGGTTGGGCCAGTAGGGCGCAACTAACAAGTCCTGCTCCTCGTCCTCCCTGACCTTGCACAGAGTCTGTGCAAGAAGGCTCACTGGGGGAAACGCATACTTGCGTAGGTCCCGGGGCCAGCTGTGCGCCAGTGCATCTGTGCCTAAGGTACCTCCGTTCAGGGAGTAGTAACCCTGGCAATGGGTGGAGTCCGGGGAAGCGAACAGGTCTACCTGTGCCACCCCGAAGTGGTCCGATATCAGCTGGACGCTCCGGGGGTGGAGTCGCCATTTGCCAGGAGGTGTCGACTGGCGAGAGCTCGTCGGCTGTCTGGTTCAGCACACCTGGGATGTGAATGGCATGAAGTGACCTCACAAACTTCTGACTCCACAGGAGGAGATGGCGGGCGAGCCGGAGCATGCAACGGAAGCGTAGACCACCCTGTCGGTTGATGTATGCAACGGCCGCAGTGCTGTCCGTGTGGACCAGTACGTGTTTGCCCTGAAAAGGGTTCTTGAACCGGGCCAGGGCGAGATGTACTGCCAGTAACTCTAAGCAATTGATATGCCAACGCAGTTGGGGCCCCGGCCACAGACCCGAAACTGCGTGCCCGTTGTACGTGGCCCCCCAACCCGTGAACGAGGCATCCGTGAAGACCACAGCATGCCTGGACACCTGTTCTAAGGGTACTCCCGCCCAACGAAGGGTCTGACCACGGGCTGAAGGTTTGGCGGCAGTACAGGGTAACTGGGACCCGGTACCTGCCGCTCTGCCACGCCCATCTTGGGACTCGGCCATGAAGCCAGTGCTGAAGCGGTCTCATATGTAGCAATCCGAGCGGCGTTACCGCGGCTGCAGATGCCATATGCCCCAGGAGCCTCTGAAAAGGTTTCAGTGGGACCGCCGTCCTGCCCTTGAACGTATTCAAGTAGTTCAGCACCGCCTGGACTCGCTCTTCTGTGAGGCGCGCAGTCCGGTTGACCGAATCCAACTCCGTACCGAGATAAGAGATCCTCTGTGTGGGACAGAGTCTGCTCTTCTCTCGGTTGACCCGAAGGCCCAACAGGCTGAGGTGACGGAGCACCATGTCCCTGTGTTCGCACAACTGTTCCCGCGACTGGGCCAGTATCAGCCAGTCGTCGAGGTAGTTGAGAATCCGAACGCTGCGTTCTCTGAGCGGAACAATGGCTGCCTCCGCGACCTTCGTGAAGACGTGGGGCGATAGGGACTTTTGTACTGATATGCCCTCCGCTCGAACGCAAAGCGTAGGAACGGTCTGTGTCTCGGGAGAATGGAAACATGAAAGTACGCGTCCTTCAGGTCGATCGCTGCGAACCAATCTTGGGGACGGATGCACTCGAAGATGCGTTTCTGCATCAACATCCTGAACGGGAGCTTGTGTAGGGCCCGATTCAGAACACGCAGGTCCAAGATTGGTCTTAACCCACCGCCTTTCTTGGGCACAATGAAGTAAGGGCTGTAGAACCCTGACTTCATATCGGCTGGAGGAACCGGCTCGACCACGTCCTTGGCCAGTAGGACATCGATCTCTGACCGCAAGACATGGGCATCGCTGCTCCGCACGGAGGTGAAGAGGATGCCCGTGAACTTGGGAGGCCGGCGAGCGAATTGAATCGCGTAGCCGAGTCTGATGGTACGGATGAGACCGTGGGCGGCCCGGAGTGTTGACCGAATATTCCAGGGTGGGGCAGACCGTGGTTGAGAAGGCCTGTTGGCGTCCTCGGTGCCCACGGTGCTGCCCCCTGGCGAAAAGAGGGGAGGAAAGGAGTGGCAAGGCCCGGGGGCGACCGCCGCTGTGATGTGCCGTAACTCCAGCCGGAAAGAGCTCCTTCTTGTAGACTCGTATTCGTAGTAACACTCTTCGCAGGAACACTGGAAAACTCAATGTTTGGCTCCGAAGTAGAAAGCGAGTATGCAGTGTTTCACTTCCGTATTTATACCCGCGTTGCGGCGGAGCGTGAACCGCATGCCAATGTCAATTGGCTTGTTTAGAAACACTGGAAGCAGATTGGTCTCTGAAGGCAGATCCCAATTCGTCGGTCAGTTCCGACGTACGTCGAACGTGACCGACTGAAAGGGAATCAAGGTTCTGTTCAGCTTACCAGCTCTGACTACAGAAACTTATCAGTTTGTGGTTGCCTCCAGACCTGATTGATAGTTTTCTCCACTCACGTTTACTGTACTATTTACAGAGGATTGGTTCAGTAAGCACAAAGTTTGGTCAGTCTGTGGATCATTGTTTTGGCATAGATCTTGTAATTCTTCCTCTACCAGGAATCTGTAGCATTGTCACACTGTAACCCTTGATTAGTGGTCATTTAATTGCTACCAAGTATAGCATAGGACGTAGGTGCCTAATAAGTTCATATTTCATTATTGTTTCTTTGTGAAACCTGTCGGAAAAAGTCAACACCTTTCGTCAATTCCAAGATTCATCGTATCCTCTGCTTCTTTGTGTGACCTGGTGTGCCAAAGGTTATGTGTATTTTTAAAGACTGATTCCCATTAACCAAATGGCTGACTTGACAGTGTCTGAACAGCTCGTAGTAGACCTTAGCAGTTCTATTAATCCTGGGTACATAGAAACACTTCAGGGCCTGCACTATGGTGAAATAAGCCAGAAAAATATATAATCTAGTAGCTGAAGCAGCAAACAAATCCCCAAAGGGCAACCCGCTGATTAAATTGCTCTCTAGTTTAGCATTGCACTGGGCTGCCCAGCTGTTGATAGAGCAAACCTCGCCTGTGATCATATCAGACACAGGATCTAAAGAGTGAGCTTGCAGAGCTGAGCAAAGAAAATGACCAGCTAAAAGCTGAAGCTGATACTCTGTCAGCAGAGAGAGTGGACTTGCGCTGTATTGCCCATGATCAGGAAGCCGAAGCTAGAAAGCTAAAAGGAGAAGCTAAGGGAACTTAAGAAAGGATCCTCAGAATCAGAAAGAGCTTTATTGCCAAGGGTGCTTTCACATACAAGGAATTTTTCTTGGTGCTGAAGCTTCCAGTACACATATACAATACAAATACAACATAGTAATAAAAATTCTAAGAATAAAAATATTAATATAGTATAAACAGTATAAGGTCACAGTTACGTTTAGTCAGAAAAGTCATTTATAGATTATGAACATTTACAGTATTTGAATAGGTGATTATTTATATTAATTATTTTTATTCAACTGTGTAAAAAAGTTAGCTACTAGTAGCTCCGGAGTGAATTTGCCGGTTGATAACAGACCCACTACAGACCCGTCCGGTGAAAGACGTTTACCAAAGAGGATAAGGTATACGGGAATAACCCATTTATTGTCATCACATCTCAGTACATCGAATAAATTCCTCTTTGCATGTGGGTGTGATATGTATGAGGAAACTGGTATGTAAATATACACACAAACATCTTTTCAGTTCGCATTTGTCAGTTGCATACATTAACTTATACACTCTTGAGGCAATTGAACAGTTTATAAATATATAAAAAAAAAAATATATATATATATATATATATATATATATATATATATATATATAGACTGCTACTTACTTTGCAGGCATGCACACAACTCAAAGATAATAGCAAAGATAAATAGCTACAGTACAGTTTGCATCTGTTTACATTACCGATCGATCTGACTCAACTTAGTGGGTGGGAGGGCTGATCTGCACGTTCTGCCCCGAGCACTGATTGGGTCGCTGGACGGATGCTGTGACAGATGGTGTAATTTTGGCATATAGAAAAATTATTCTAATATACATGAATATAACCTAAATGGTGGCCTGAGCTACTCGCATGTCTAAAGCTGTTACATTCTCACAACTCTCAGATAAAGTCTGGATGCGTGTCTCTAATTCTGAAATCTTCTCCGTCAGCCTAATTATCTCTTTACATTTATCACATGTGAAGCCCTGTTCGCCGACGGAGAAGCCTATACTAAACATGCAGCAAGCAGTGCAAGTGACAATGACAGGAGATGACATAGCTTACCGTGTTTGTTGATGAATCCAACTTACCACAATGGTTTGTTGGAGACTATTTACTATTCCATCTCACCACAGTTTTTTAATGAACTCAGAAAACAGGAGACCCGGGTGCAGAGATGACAAGCTAACAGGCTAACGAAATGCTAATGTGTGATGGTGATTTAGATTTAAAAGCTAACAATGTCAAATTTAATGTGATTGGCAATATTTAAACAATATATGGTGATGAGTAAGTTATATTTAGCAGTAGAACAAAGAAAATATACCAAATAGAGATTCAAAAGCAAGACCTTACAGAGCTACAAACACTAGCTGAGCAGGAGGCAGACAGGAGGCTGGAGACAGGAGACTGAAGCAATCGAGCATGTGAAGTGTCCACTCAGTTTCCTCCAGCAGTGAGGTGTCTTCGCATTTGAATTGCATGAACTCTTTGATCTCCCCCAAAAGTGACAAAAAATGAAGCAAAATTCGTCCCCTGCTGAGCCAGCGGATTTCCTTGTGTAGTAGCAGGTCACTATATTGAGCTGACAGCTCCTCCAATAGCACCTTGAATGTTCTGTGCTGTTTAGCTCTGGAGCGGATGCTGTTTATGATCGTCACGACGGGAGTCATGACGTGCCCAATGCCGATCACCATTGCACATAATGCCTGCTGGTGAATGATACAATGGTATTTCATGAAGTTTTGGAACTCTGGGTCACCTTTACAGTGAGCGATGAATCCCATATGTCGGCCGATCATAGCAGGAGCCCCATCAGTAGTCACTGATACTAGCTTTTCCAACGGTACCTTTTTCTCAGCGAAAAACTCCTTCAGCAAAAGTTCTTTGAAAGTCTTATACAGGTTAATGTCAGGGAATGACTGACTGGCTGTGAAGCAGGTGAGGAGGCACTGAACTGTTTTACAATCTGACTCAACTTAGTGGGTGGGAGCGCTGACCTGCACGTTCTGAAAGAGCTGAAACGTATGCAGAGGCAGCTCTGTCTCTCCTCCTTCTGATTGGCGTCAGATATGAGTCATCAAGCGTTCATTCGTTCCCTTGAGCTGTCAATCATCTTACGTGACTCAACACTGCCTCCTGCATGACCGCTCCTGTGTGTTTACTTCCTCATTCTAACTCTGTGAAGAACGAACCAATTCTACATTTCTACGCCTGAACTAAGAAACGAATAAACACACTGTAACAATGGAATTAGGTTTTTTTGTGATTTCTCATGTAATTTCGGCTATTTTATATCAATAATGGATGTTTACATTATGAATGCTAGCAGGTGTAGCGATTAGCTCCATATAAAATGCTAAATATAACATGTTTTAACATCGCCATATGAATGAAATCCCCATTAGATCGTGATAGGAAGCTAATACAAATACTTGATAGTGGTCTAAAGTGGCATTTTGAGTGAAAGTATAATTTTAATCTTTTGTGGGTTAACTGTTCAAGAGGGAAACGGCCTATGGGAAGAAACTGGTCCTATGCCTAGATGTTCTAGTAGTCAGGTCCGAATCTTCAAGATTGTGTAACCCTGTAGGCATTTTTGAGGAAAAGTTGTTATACCACATTTCTATAAAGTTTAACGTCTCCTGAAAAAGGGTTCACTGTATAACAAAGAAATTAGGGTCTCATTTTCTTGTAATTGTTAGGGTTAGGGCCAGTGATTGGAGTCACCGTCTTGACGGTAAAAGTTCAAACAGGTGGTGTCCAGGGTGAGTAGAGTCTGTGATGATTTTACCCGCTCTCTTCCTCAGGTCCAGGAGGGTTGGCAGGGGGGCACCAATAATCCTCTCTGCAGTCCGGATGGTACGATGCAGTCTCCTGATATGTGATCTGGTAGCTGAACCAAACCAGACAGTGATGGAGGTGCATGAGACAGACTCAATGACAGCCGAGTAGAACTGAATCAGCAGCTCCTGTGGCAGGTTGAACTTCCGCAGCTGACGAAGGAAGTACAGTCTCTGCTTGGCCTTTTTCACAATGGAGTCAATGTGATTGTCCCACTTCAGGTCCTGAGAGATGGTAGTGCCCAGGAACCTGAAAGACTCCACTGCGTCCACAGTGCTGTTCATGAGGGTGAGTGGGGGGAGTGATGGGCTGTTCCTCCTGAAGTCCACTATCATCTCCACTGTTCTGAGCGCGTTCAGCTCAAGGTTGTTATAACTGCACCAGACAGCCAGCTGTTCAACCTCCAGTCTGTAAGCAGACTAGAAAAGCAGTGGGGAGAGAACACACCCCTGGGGGGCGCCAGTGCTGATTGTGAGAGATCTGGATGTGAGTTTACCCAGTCTCACCCACTGCTGCTGGTCTGTCAGGAAACTGGAGATCCACTGACAGATTGAGGATGGTATGGAGAGCTGAGTCAGTTTGGCTGTGAGGAGCTTGTGCATGATGGTATTGAAGGCCGAACTGAAGTCCACAAATAAGATCCTTGCATAAGTCCCAGGTCTGTCGAGATGTTGCAGGATATAATGCAGTCCCATGTTGACTGCATCATCCACAGACCTGTTTGCTCTATAGGCAAATTGGAGAGGATCCAGCAACAGTGCAGTGATGTCCTTCAGGTAGGCCAACACCAGTCTTTCAAATGACTTCATGACCACAGACGTGAGAGCGACAGGTCTGTAGTAATTTAGTCCGGTGATTTGGGTTTTTTTGGGGACTGGAATGATAGTGGAGCATTTGAAGCAGCAGGGAAATTTACACTGCTCCAATGATCTGTTGAAGATCTGCGTGAAGGCTGTTGCCAGTTGGTCGGTGCAGGCTTTCAAACAAGCAGATGAGATGCCATCTGGGCCTGAAGCTTTCTTAGTCTACTGTTTTTTGAAGACTCGGCTCACATCCTCCACACAGACCTTAAGCTCAGGGTGGATGGGAGGATAGGGGAGGAGAGGTGGTGCAGGAGCTGATGGTGAGGGTGTGAAGTGCAGATCAGAGCGGGTGTGTGGTGTGAGACTGGGCTTTTCAAAGGTCCCCCTTCTGTGGTAGACCGCCAAGATGCGGACACTGCCACTCTGCAAACAGAGCTGGCACAAACTTAGCAAGAATTGTCGGCCCAGGCAGATAAATTAAATGCTGTAAGAGCAAGAAAAACTGAAAGGCAGAATTAAGAGCTGCGTTGTCTGAAATTTCTAGGTTGAGAACTGACTCAGCAATGGAGAGAAGGCGTTATGCTGTTACTCGTGATTAAGCAGAAATGTTTAAGCGACAGCTATATGATTCCAAACATGTCCAAGGCCAGCTTACGGAAGAGTTAGGCAGAGCAAGTGATCAGTTGAGAGGCTTTCAATATAGTCACAACAGAGCCGGAGTGGCCAAATAAAATTGACATTATTGAACAAAGAATTTAGGAAATATGGAGAAGAATGGAAGAATTGTATATAGAGGGACAGACCATTATAAGCTGCACAAACCAAAAAGTGTGCACTTTAGCCTGTTTGATTCAAAGGCCAGGGAGCCTCTGTCTGATAATCTAGCATTGGGACAGCAACATTGAGTTATATCTTAAAGATCCCAACTATGCTCTGTCCTACAGCCCAGCGGCCACTATGGCTGATAAGCTCCTCCTTATGAGGAAGACAACCTCACTGGCTGTCCAAACTGTGTAGGGCCCTGAGAGCTGAATACACAATGTATCTGTAACAATTCAGCCCAGGAACAGTTCATCCCTCCACCAGAGGGAGCCATCGCCTGAGTTCTAGTGACACTTCCTGTTCGTAGTCTCACTTCCTGTTTGTAGCTTTATAAGCCATGTGCCTCTATGAACACATTGCGAAGTATTGCCAGTTTATTCTGCCTTACCAAGCATTTTCCATTGCTATTGTCTTTGTTAATGTTTTGACCCTCTTGCCTGTTTACCGGATCTTCTCTCTGCCTATCGTTTGGATTCCGTTTGCTGTCTGCCTGTCCAGTATTGTTGCTGAACCTTGCCTGGAATTTGATCACGCCTTTTGCCTGTCATCTTGCACTGTTTGATCATTTGTTTGTCTCTCCCAATAAATTACCTCTGCAACATGGATTCTGATCCGACTCCAGCTATGGCTTCATTACAGTATCAGAATCCATCAGCCTCTCGTCACTCTGCTTTGCAGATCAGAAACAAATGCTACGTAACCCAGAGAGAGTATTGTGAGTGTTTATGCAGAGTACAAATTGTTGGCACAGACTCCCCTAGGCCGGAGGAAGATGTAATGTTTAAAAACCTGTGTATAAGTAACCTGCGTCCAGTCATCAAGAAACTCCTTTTACTTCTTGTAGATGTAAATTGCATAACTGCACCAGAGTTATGACAGCTTGCTATGCGAGCCTGGGATAATGAGAAAGTAAGGACAGACAAAAGGGACAGAGAACCAAGTACCCATGTGTTTGAGATTAGAGATGTCAGTGAGGCTCCTCTTGAGCTAGAAGGATCAGAGCTAATTTCAAATTGGGAAGTCAGTGATGCAAGACATTCTGAGGAAAAATCATTCCAAGAGAGATAAAGACCCGCCATCAAAAGCATGACTGTGCCAGGACCCCTCTCCACCTTAAATGGTAAATGGACTGCATTTATATAGCGCTTTTAACAGACCAATGGCCATCCAAAGCGCTTTACATATTGCCTCACATTCACCCATTCACTCACTCATTCATACACCGACGGCATACATGCAAGGCGCCAGCCAGCTCGTCGGGAGCAGCTGGGGTTAGGTGTCTTGCTCATGGACACCTCGACACTTGGTCAGGTGGAACCGGGGATCGAACCACCAACCTTCCGGTTTGCAGACAATCTACATGAACCACTGAGCCACTGCCGCCCCGCTACCTTAACCCAGCATGTACCTCATTGGGTGAGGGGAAGAGCCAAAAGAAATGTGGGGGAAATTGATTGACTACCACAACTGTCAGTTATGGATGCAGGTCAGAACTCCACAGCCAATTAAAGGCAGCATTCCTAGTCAGAGCCTGTGCGAAGCAGTAGAGGAAGGAAGAGTGCCCGACACTGAGCAGTCAGTAGTGAGCAACCCCCACTCTTCTGCAGGCTGTTAAACCTCAGTCAGCGGAAGCACCCCAAGAAAACTGGCCTCCCACACAGGTGCTGGAAGAGAGAGATGCATTCCTATGTGCTCTGGAAGCTTGTGATGCAGAGGTGTATTGTCTACAGGTAGTAGGTGGCATCCAGATTAACAATTTGGATTAACGATCCCGTCAGTGAGGAACCTGGGTGTGCTCTTTGATACCAATCTCTCGTTTGAAAGCCACATTTCTAGCATCTGTAAAACTGCATTCTACCATCTTAAAAAAATATCTACACATGCGTATAAATATAGGGCACATGCTTTTTAGTGCAAAAATGCTTAACAATGACTTAATGCATTCATGACCTCAATACTAGATGGTAATGCCCTACAGGGTGGTTGCCCTGCTTGCTTAATAAACAAACTCCATCTGGTCCAAAACACAAAAGCTTGAGTTCCCTTTCGAGGGAACGAGACACTGCGTCGTCGTAGTGACAACGTAGTGACAACACTAGGGGAACGCCTACAGCGTTGCGCTTCTGAAGTGTGAATGAAATTAGCCCAATCCTATTGGTGTACGTGATGACGTAGTATGTGACGGCATACCCGGAAGCTACATAGACGACGCCGGAACATAGTAGCATTAGCCTTACGCGATGAAGCGGCGTGCTCTGACGTGATCAGCGTGGCGACAAGACGCAGTGTCTCGTTCCCTTCTCAGGGAACAAGGGTTACAGACGTAACCCGAGACGTTCCCTTTCTAGGGAACTCACACTGCGTCGTCGTCGTGACGACACTAGGGGAACGTAATACCCACTATGCCGCGCCGATCACTCGGCCTCCCAGTGTGAAGCTGGAAACCAGGCACACTTAGGAGGCGAGCACTCTAGCTCCCGGCGTCGCAGGAAGGTGCAGATTATAGTACCTTATGAAAGTGTGCGGAGTGGCCCAGCCCGCTGCCTCGCAGATCTCGATCAACGAGGCCCCAGAAAGGAGGACCACCGAGGAGGCCATGCCCCTAGTGGAGTGAGCCCTCACGGCTATAGGTGCAGGCAAATTGCGCACCTGATAAGCCGTGGCTATAGCCTGGACAATCCACTTCCTGATTGTCTGCTTAGAAGCAGGCAGCCCTTTCTTGGGTTAGCCCAAAAACACACCAACAGCTGTACCGACTTCCTCCACTGCGCAGACTTCGCCAAATAAACCCTCAATGCCCGAACCGGGCCGAGGAGGTGAAGCCTGCCCTCTTCCGCCGGAAGGTGGATCCGCCACTCCCTCAGCCCGTGCCTCGACAGGATATCTGCTCCCTGGTTCTGGTCCCAGGGGACATACATCGCTCAAAGAGATGACAACTTCCCCTGGGACGACAGGAGGACCTGGTGTGCCAGTCTGCACAGAGGGCACGACCTCAGGCCCCCCTGCCAATACAGATACGGTACTATCGGATCGTATCAGGACATGGTGGCCGCGGAGGTGCAGGAAAAGCTCCTTAGAGCTTTGTAGACCGCCAGCAGTTCCAGGCAATTGATAAGGGAAATCCTTTCGTATGATCAGGGTTACGCGCAGATGCCTTCGTTCCCTCGTCATATGTTACATCCTAGGCCGAGCTATGTGCCCAAGGTGCCATCTAATGTGGCACGGTCAGTGGTTCTTCAGGCCTTCCATCCTCCGCCTCACATGACGGTGGAAGAGGGAAGACTTCACCTGCTCTGCCCGGTCAGAGCTTTAAGAATCTATTTGGAGAGGTCTTCTTTGTGGAGAAAGTCAGACCAATTATTGGTGTGCTTTGGCTCACCCAAGAAAGGACTGCCTGCATCAAAACAGACAATCAGCAATTGGATTGTCCAGGCGATAGCCACGGCCTATCAGGTGCGCAATTTTCCTTCACTCATTCCACTAGGGGCATGGCCTCCTCAGTGGCCCTCCTTTCTGGCGTCTCACTTCATGACATTTGCGAGGCGGCAGGGGGGGCCACCCTGCACACCTTCATACATTTCTACAGTCTGTGACTCCCAGCGACGCCTGGCGCCAGAGTGCTCGCGTCCTAACTGTGCCTGGTCTCCCAGCTTCACACTAGGACGAGCGTGATCTCAGTGTGGCATAGTGGGTAGTTCGTTCCCCAGAGTGTCGTCACTTGACGACGCAGTGCGAGTTCCCTCGAAAGGGAACGTCTCGGGTTATGACTATGACCCTTGTTCCCTCAGAAGGGAACGAGACACTGCATCTCGTCGCCACACCTATCACGGACAGAGCGCTCGCTTCATCACAAATAAGCTAATGTGTGTGTGTGTCAGCGTCGTTTTGTATCTTCCGGTTATGCCATCATCACGCAGCAAAAATTAGAGTTGGATAGATTTCATTCATGCTTCAGACGCGCTACGCGAAGGGTGTTCCCCAGAATGTCGTCACTCGACAAAGCAGTGCGAGTTCCCTTCTCAGGGAACAAGGGTTATAGTCATAACCTGAGACGTTCTTACTAGAACCAGAAAGTATGATCACATTAGCCCAGTTCTGTCAACGTCTACATGCACACACATTTACGGCCAGTTGATAATACTACAATTAAACTCCCCCTTTGCTCTATCGCTTCTATATTTTCTCGCTTCTATATTTTATCTCGTAATTTCGTAATTTCAACTTCTGTAAATCAGCACAGTGCTCAAACAACAAAGCTTGACTTCAATGATAAAATTTGAAACTCTGGTGACTGGATTACTACAAAAAAGCGGAATATTTCATCCAACCAGCCTCCCACTGCCATCAGCTTACATTCCGGAGAAGGGAAAACACAGCTGCCTACATTCAAAAGGATAAGAAAATGCCTCCTCTAGAATCTACTTGCTGCACAAAGTGCCACAGACTTTTACAGAGGATTGCAGTTCTTGAAACAGTTATTTGCGGAACCACCGAACCAGACGAATCACACAGAGCTTCAACATGAACGCCCTCAGCACACTGCCGGTGAGTCCCATAAATATAGTGCTACCCAACAGGAAACAAATAACTGATCAACACACTAATCGATGGCACAAACAGGAGCAAGACCCAAAGGGACCCGAGACATCAGATTGTCACGAAGGCCACATACTGCAACATTAGCATGCTCTACCCCAGACACAAGGATTGCAAACGCTGATTTCCTACCACCAACTATACAACTTGAAAACAGATTTGAAGTATTAATGAATGTGAGTGATGAATTCCCAAATATGATGAATGTAATCGAACACAGATCGTATCAGCCCGCAGCTAACACTGATACCAACAGGCGCTCAAGGTCGAGCAGACAGCGGCACTCAGCTCAGAGCACAGCCGAGCCCAGGACTCTGATAGTGGGGGACTCCACAGTCAGAAACATTAGCAGCAGGGATACAACTACATGCTGCCTTCCACAAGCTACAGTTTCTGATGTAAACAGGGAAATTCAGAACATTCTGATGAAACATAAGACTGCAAATCGACTTGTCATTCATGTGGGGAAAAACGATATTCAGAGAGAGCAGTCAGAACTCATTAAGAGGGATTTCAATGTACTTTTTGAAACACTTAGAAAACTAAAAGTTCAACCGTTCATCAGTGGACCACTTCCAGCAAGAGGAACAAATAGGTTCTCACGGTTACTTGGGCTTAATAGATGGCTGCAAAAAACCTGCAACATGAAGGGAGTGAACTTCATCGACAACTTTAATCTATTCTGGAGCCAGAGACAACTGTTTACATCAAATGGCCTTCACCCAAACAAACTTGGTGCAAGAGTGCTAAAGGACAATATTCACTTTTCCCTACACCATCCCTCAGCTGTGTATGCTAACTCACTCGAACTGAATGGCACACACACACCTGATCAGACTATGGACGACTACAGGACTTCATTTCAGCATCTGAATGGACATGCAGCTGACACACTCCACAAGGACACTGATAACACCACGCAGCCACAACAGTCACTGCTCACGGACACACTCCCAGCTGAGTCCCGCCCACAGTGCTCACCACAGACAGACTGTGACATATTAGAACTAACACAGATTGAGGGACTGAACAGTAACATCTCTGCCCATACTGTGGAGGTGCACGAAAGGGTGGGCTCTAAGGGGGGTCAGACTAGTGAACTGTTACGCTTTATGACTAGTCTGAACAGGAAATTGCATGAAATGTCTAAGTCACTCCATGAAATGGATGATAACATAATTCAGCCTCCGATAACACCAGAACAACAGCCACCCTCACCAGACATGTTATTCCTCTCTCCAGCATCCCCGCTTCTGAGCTTCTCAGAGAGAATGGAGCAAATGGTCTATGCTGGAACCAGACTATCACACTCGATTTCTGCGAGCCCCAGATATCAACCAAAGAGCGCCGAGCCCCACAACCATCAAAGCCTGTGGGCCCAGCTCGCTCTCAGCCTCCTCCTGTGAGATTTCTTCGTTCACAACGCCAGGGCCAACACCCTCCTCCATCTGTTGTAGGTGAACCAAAACAACTGATACCAGCTCTCAGTGATGTGTGTTGGGTCCCCGCCATGATAACAGTAACTTTATCAAATGTTTACAAAACGAGCGGGAACCCAGTGTGCCTGTCTCTCTCTATTTCTGTTCTGTTACGTGATAGACAGTGTAAGACCTTCTCAGACCGTATAGCAAACCCATCTAATCTGCTGCCTATTACATGTCAAACTAAGATTACTGTGGGGGAAAAAATTAATACTGTTAAGTTAGCACTTTTAAATATCCGTTCACTTAAGAACAAATCATTTCTAGTCAATGACTTAATAACCACAAACAACCTAGATTTTTTGCTTCTAAATGAAACTTGGCTTGAAGAAAACTGCAGTGCAACAGTCCTCAATGAAACAGCCCCTCCTAACTTTACTTTCATGAGTATGTCCAGAGCGTTTAGAAGAGGTGGGGGTATTGCTGCTCTTTTTAAAGATGTCTATCAATGTAAGCAAGTGTCATTTGGTGACTATCTGTCTTTTGAATATCTGGGTATTGTGTTAAAAGTTGCTCCACGCATCCTGCTTATCATTGTTTACAGGCCTCCAAAATACTCTCCATCCTTTACTGAGGACTTTACAGAGCTATTATCAATAATCTCCTCAGAGTTTGACAGTTTTGCTATTGCTGGGGATTTTAACATTCACATAGACAATGCTGAATCCAGTACAACAAAAGAGCTCATGACTGTTCTTAACACTTTTGATTTGACACAGCATGTACATGGTCCCACACACAATCGTGGACACACTCTAGACTTACTTATCAGCAAGGGTCTAAACATTTCATCAATTGTTGTTAAAGATGTAGCATTGTCTGATCATTTCTGTATTTTCTTTGATATTTCAACCTCTCCTGCTATTGAAGCTAGATCTGTCGCTGTCAAAAAGAGAAGCTTAAATGAGAACACTAGTGAGCTATTTATGAAGGCTATATCTCTAACACCAAGCATATCTGCAGACTCTGTTGATTCTCTCCTTGACTCCTTTAACTCAAAAGTTAAGAGTGTAATTGATGATATTGCTCCTGAGAAAGTCAAGAAAAAGAGTGGCAGACAGAAAGCACCTTGGAGAAACTCAACGGCAGTGCAAATAATGAAAAGACAATGCAGGAAATCTGAACGCATGTGGTGGAAGACAAAACTTATAATCCATTATAACAGGGGTTTTCAAATTGGGTGAATGTGAGCCTCCCCTTAGAGTAGGTAAGGACAGCCGAGCCCCCCCTTCCCCAAAATCCTGTCCGCCTGCTCTAACCCACACATGCCTCGGCAGTAAATGCCATCTTCTGTGTGTTCCTGGCAATGATGAGTTTCAATAACAACTAATAAAATGTTAATATTTTTTCTAGGGCCGGGACTCGATTAAAAAAATTAATCTAATTAATTAGAGGCTTTGTAATTAATTAATCGAAATTAATCGCATTTTAATTGCATATAAATATTTGACCTGAGAACAGTGAGAAGTAATTTTTTTCACATGGATTTTTAGTATACCATTGAATAATGACTGAATACATAAGCTTAATCAACAAAATTGTGTTTATTTATTTATGTCCAGCGTTTTGCGTTGAGGTGATATTTGAGGCTCGATACGCAAATTCCTTGTTGCATAGCTTCCACACAAACATGCTCTTGTCGACGCTTCCATCCTTTCGTTTTTTAAAACAAAATTCCCCATCCACGGGGCCAAGCTAAGCAGTCTCGCCAGCTTCTTCGTTCATGTTCACTGTGGTTTGTTGTGTTCAGAAGTCAAGAACGCTAGTTGGTGTTCCAGTATAAACGGTCCGACGAAACTCATTCATTAAAAACGCTCGCGTGCAAAAATAAGTTAAAATTGTTATCTATTTTTTGCGTAATTAATCCTAATTAACGCGTTAAAGTCACGCAATTAATTAATCTTAATTAACGCGTTAAAGTCCCGGCCCTAATTTTTTCATATTGTATTTTATTTCCTTTTTTTTTTAAGAAGTGCATTCATAAATCTTTGCAACAGCAAATAACTTCCAACTTTATGCAGGCCTATTTGAGGCTACTTTTAAAAATCACAGAACATCAGTAGGCCTAACCATAAGTCAACGAAACATGCTTAACATGTGAATGTTACAAGTGTGAAACTTGTGTCTGGGTCTTAAAGGGATAGTTCACTTTAAAATGAACATTCTGTCATCATATACTCACCCTCAATTTGTTTCAAGCCTGTATGAATTTCTTCTGCTGCACACAAAGCAAGATATTTTGAAGAATGTCAGTAACCAAACAGTTAACTGGTCCCATTGACTTCCATAGTAAGAAAACATATATATACTATGGAGGTGAGTATATGATGACAGAATTTTCATTTTAAAGCGAACTATCTCTTTAAGCGCACATTTTAATGCACATCGAACAAAATCAGCACAATGGACAGCTCTCTGATCAATGAACGACAACGCTTTTTGTTCACGTAGCGCATAACACATAACAGTCAACTGCATTGAAGGCATGTTATCAGATCAAAAAGATTTGCATTACAATTTTTTTTCAAAATCATACATTCAGATTTAAACAATAAACAAAATGCACCATTCACGTCATTTGCACGTGTCATTCACGTCATTTGAATTTTAATTTTGAACTTTGAATAACCGCCCATATCAGTGGGAACAATGAGGACGCGCTTTTGACGCGCAGAGGTGTTCGATGCGGGGTTGCACTGCAGAGAGAAATAAACGCAAGTCGTCCTCCACCTGCAGCCTTCTGTATTTATTTTTAATCATGGTCAGTGCGGAAAACCCACACTCACACAAGGAAGTGGAGGTGAAGGGGATTAGGACTTGCATAGCCTTTGTGGAGATCTGAGGGAACTCGCTCTCCACAGACAACCAGAAACGCGTGATCGGCATTTCTGCCAGTCTCTGCTTCAAGTCCACATTCGAGCTGAGATCGACCAGGGCCTCCTCCTCCTGCAGGCTCAGTCCATCGCTAGGTGTGGCGGGGAAAGCGAACGGATTTCTCACCCACTGATTTCCCATTGCGTCCTCTCCAAAATACTCGCCAAACTGTTCACGCAACCCATTCAAATGCGCAGTGATGACCGGTTGGACAGAATTAAGAGGCAGCCCTGTCTTCTCCGCAACATCCTCCAGGGTTGAGAACATTTCCACAGAACCTCGTTCAACACGAGCACACCACAAGTCCAGTTTTTTCCTGAACCCAGACACTTGGTCGTGTGCCGAAAAGACGTGGCACTCTTTGCCCTGGAGCGAGGTGTTGAGGGAGTTGATCCTATCAGAGATGTCGGAAAGATAGGCCAACATAGCAAGCCAGTTCATGTCTGCCAGATGTTTTGCCAGTGGGGAGTTAATCTCGGTGAGGAAGAGGAGGACTTCTTCGCGCAAATCGCACAGCCTGGTGAGGACTTTGCCCCGAGAGAGCCACCTGACCTCGGAGTGCAGGAGCAGCTGCTGAAAGTTAGCGCCCATCTCATTGCAGAGAATTGAGAACAGACGGGCGTTTAAGGCACGCGATTTAATTAAGTTCACCATTTTGACAGCCTCATCAAGAACTGCGCGCAATTCTTGGGGCATCCTTTTTGTTGCTAAAGCCTGACGATGGATAATGCAGTGCTTCCAGACAGCCACAGGGGCAACTGCCTGCACCTGTTTTACGAGACCGCTGTGACGGCCAGTCATTGCTCTTGCCCCATCAGTGCATATCCCACAACACCGGCCCCAGTCAAGGCAATTTGACTCGTAAAAGTTATTCAAGGCCTTGAAAAGTTTGTCAGCTGTTGTGCGGGCGGGTAGAGGAACGCAAAAAAAAAAATCTTCCTGCACACTGAGGTCTTTAATAAAGCGAACGTACACCATCAGTTGAGCACAGTTTGCGACGTCAGTGGACTCATCCAGCTGAATGGAGTGAAAGGGGCTTTCACGAACACAGTCCAGGACCTGCTCTTTGACATCACAAGCCATGTCTGATATTCGTCGCTGGATGGTATTGTCAGACATAGGGATAACGTCAAGTTTAGCAGCAGCTGCTTCTCCCAGCATTACTGAACACATATCTCTAGCTGCAGGGAGTAGCAATGTTTCGCCGATGTTGTGTGGTTTGCCTGCCTTCGCTATACGTAGCGCGACACGATACGATGCTTCTGTCGCCTTGATGTTAACAGTGCCAAACGACTGTATTATTGTTTTTTGTGACTGCAAATCGTCACGCTTCCTCTCAAAAAACTCAACGGGCTTGTTCACTAAATTTGTGTGTTTGGTTTCAATGTGACGCCGAAGTTTGCATGGTCTCATGCTATCATTTGCCAGCACCTCCTTGCAGACCACACACTGCGGCAGAGGTGCAGTCTCGGACCCCGAACAGGTCAATCCCAACTTTAAGTATTCAGGATCATATTTCCTACGTTTTTTGCTGGGTCCTGTCTCCTCCCTTAACGCTGACTTCTGTTGACTTGGGACAAGGAAACGATGCATTTTTTAAAGCAAATACACGCAGAGTTACAGATATCACTAGAGATGTAGGAATTCACAACTTTCCCGAAAACATTTCAAATGGTCGCTATGGCAACGTAGAACAACAATCCAATAACAAACTTCCGGTTTACGTTAGCCTGAATTACTGCTATCAGTTCGATTTCGACAGTTATATACAGTGAATTGTTAATGTACTGTGGTTGTTTTTGTTAAAGCTTAATACATTTTTTTAAATAAGGCATAAACTGAGTTTTGATTAATTTATAATAAAAAATTAAAGAGATATGAGATATGAATTGATGATGCGCTCCAGTGTCCTTTGTTTTGTTGCCTCCCTTGAGACAGGGGTCGTAACAGGGAGTGACTTGTTTCATCGCGAAAAAGCTAGCGCGGTTGTGAACCGGCGTCCCTTTGTACTTCCGGGTATGCCGTCACAGGCTGCGTCATGATGTATCACCAATCAGGATTGGTCTTAGTTTCATTCACGCTTCAGACGCGTTACGCTGGGGGCATTCCCCATAAGTGTCGCTCTTACGACACAGTGTCTCATTCCCTTCTCAGGGAACAAGGGTTAAAGTCATAACCCGAGACGTTTTGTCATCCTTTCTTGGGTGACATTAGGCTATTACATGTTTTATTGGTTAAATGCCAGAGTACCAGAATGTGTTAAAAGTTGTATTTAATTACATAATATAAAACAAAAATGTAAAAATCATAAATAAGTTTTAATTGATGAAGGCTACATGTTATTATTATTATTATTTTGCCTTTTTTCTTTTAAGGCTTCAATGGTGCGCGAATCGGTGTGAAGAGTCGATCCACTTGGAACTCAGCTGAGAGCGTTATCAATATGCACATGTCATCGCCGTTTTAAGGTGTGGTTTTGCTGCTAAGACAAAAACTGAGATTCAAACCCCCTACAATAGATCAATAAAACACACTAATCTGAAGAGAAGATATCACAGAAAGACTGTTGACATTGCCCAGCCAAAAACTTCTCCCCCTCTTCTCCTTGATTTAAGTCATAGAATGCAAATACACCACAGAGAATGTATAATATGAATCTGTTGTTTTTCCCTTTCATGTTTGGTATCTTTTTAAAGGTCTCAGTGCGATTGGTAAATTGGTCTCAACTTCACTTCAGTCACTGATAGGATGAGAAAGATTGAAACATCTGAGCAGTCTGTTCTCCTTTTTGAGTGGTCTCTAAGAGATATCTAAACCTCCCCCGTAATGCATTTTATACTGTACAAACCGTATTTTCTATGCCCCTACACTGCCCCTGTCCCTAAACCTACCCATCACACACACACACACACACACACACACACACACACACACACACACACACACACACACACACACACACACACACACACACACACACAGGCACACACACACACACACACACACACACACACACACACACACGCTTTGTTTTTGTGAAATGTGGGGACATTCCATAGGCGTAATGCATTTTATACTGTACAAACCGTATTTTCTATCCCCCTACACTGCCCCTGCCCCTAAACCTACCCATCACACACACACACACACACACACTACCCATCACAGGAGACTGCACAGTTTACTTTCTGTGATAAAAACCTCATCCTGTGTGATTTATAAGCATTTTGAAAAGTGAGGACATGGGGAACGTCCTCATATTTCACCCTCTTTGTAATACCTGTGTCACCCATGTCATTATACACATTTGTGTCCTGATATTTCACAAAAACATGCCCACACACACACACACACACACACACACACAAAGAACTTGTGTCACTGTAAAAGCTAATTGTGGAAAATGTGTGAAATTAAATAAATTATTAATCCACAATGTAAGAAAAAAAAGCACAAAGCAATGAAAGCATGAGACTGAAAGACACACACACACACACACACACAGAGAAATGTGATTGTTCTTACTTACCTGTCTTTGAATCTCTGAAGAGCGTCTGAGCTGTGGTTTGAGCTTCTGTTTCTCCTGAGATCTCTAACACACTGCCAGCAGTTATATAGCCAGAAGCTGCTTCACTATCTCTTTCAGTATGACGCACAAACTGTGCTTTCAGTGGCCAGCATGACTCTGCAGCATTGCATTTTCCTGAGATACAGTATCAGGGATTGTTTGGAGTGGCACTGAAAGATTAATGCAGTCAAAATAGGGTCTGACTGCAGGGTTATTGGAAAAGCGGATCTGTGTTATATTTTCCTACATTGCGTTCTGTACGTTTCGCATGAAATGTCTGGTGAGTGGCACTAAAAGGTTAATTGTCCATCGCGGTGCTTTTGCAGGGGTGATGGTCTTTGTAATTTGTGGTGGATGTCATCCCCCTCGTACACCCCTCAGATCCAGTGCTGCATGACAGAAGTCTCAAAGTGTGGGGAGTGTCCACTCGTACTGCTAGCTCCGCTGCCATGATCTGGTGTTCGTCAGGCCGCCTTCAGTGTAGCTCACTCCAGCAGCCTCTGGATAAATATAATCTTCATACAAAGCAACATCAATTAAATATTACGTTCAAGACTTGTTTTAAAGGTTTAAAGGAGGGCGACAACAAAAAAATATTGAGAGTCATGCTGGCCACTGAAAGCACAGTTTGTGCGTCATACTGAAAGAGATAGTGAAGCAGCTTCTGGCTATATAACTGCTGGCAGTGTGTTAGAGATCTCAGGAGAAACAGAAGCTCAAACCACAGCTCAGACGCTCTTCAGAGATTCAAAGACAGGTAAGTAAGAACAATACTTTATCTGATAGCATTTAAGTTCATTTCAGCTTGCTTTTAATCTAATGTTTAGACCTTTAGAGATGGGAAACAGACAGTCCAGAACAGCACCCAGAACATTGTGATGAAACTGTATCTCTGATCTGCCCACACTGCCGCTATATGATAATTGAACTGAGCGTTTTCTCCAGAGGTGCTGTACAGACAAATCCAATTCTGTTGCACTATTTTCCTGTTAACACTGTGAAGCTGCTTGTGCATTTTGAAAAGCGTTATATAAATAGATTTGACTTGTTTTACACCCCTGATATACATGGGTGAAAGTGGTAGTGGTGGGATTTAATACAAATGTAAATAAACATGAAAAATTGAATAAAGCTTTTAAAATGTGATCAAATGAAAACATAACTTTTTTTTGTCAAATAAGATGCACAACAGAACTGAAAAAAATATCTTGGTTGCATTGTTAATATCTCATGTTCCCTGTTTTGTGTACTTTGTGTTTTTGTAGGTTGTATTCTGTTTATTCATGATCTAATTAATCACACATCAAATTTGGCTGAGAAACGAGCCTCAAAAGATAATTTAAAGTAATGACTGTGTTTAAATCTAATGTTTTGACCTTTAGAGATGGGAAACGGACAGTCCAGAACAGCACCCACAACATTTTGGAGTGATATCTTCTACCCTGGAAATCCTGAAAGAAGAGAGAGGCGTATCCGCAAACACCAACAGCTTCTAGACCTGATGGAAACCAACTTCCGCGCCACCAACCAACTCATTGGGACTCTTAAGGAGCACTTAGGCTTGTCCTTCAGTCCGATTGCTGTGAACGAGGAAGCTTCAGTGAAGGAGAACTGTGAGGTGATCATCGAACGCATACATGAGATCCAGGCAGAAGTGGAGAAGATTGACACATACCTGAAGGAGAGGCTGGAACCGACGCTCTATGAGAAACTGAAGAACCTGTCTGTTCATGTGCATACAGTAGCACTGACCAATGTTGTGCCTTTGCCGATATTCATTGGTATTGACATGATTACTGGGGCCATTGGAGGCAGTATGGAGCGGGATCAACTGGAGAAGGCCCTGGAAGATTATGAAAAAGCTTTGGATGAATTCAGGCCAGCGTCTGAAGAATATCAGGATAGCATAACCAATGTTAGCATAAATCTAGAGATGACTGAATAAGAGGAGATAAGTTATCTTAAACATTTACTAGTGATGTGTGGCTTTTCTTATTCTCATTGGCTATGATGTGAACTGACTTATGTCAAGGAGAAAAACAAATCCTGTGTTTAACAGTTGTCTTGCGTTTACTTGTTGATTTGTATATCTGTACTATCTGCCTGCCACTTCTATAGTATTTACTTGTTTTAAATTCTACTCAATCACTGAAATAAAAGGTTTAGCCAGATTTACCAATGAATCCAGAATTAGTATATAACTAATTTGTACAAAACAAAGAACATTTTAAGGAGTTTATATTTCATATAATTGAGCATAGACCCGGGTATTTGTTTTGAACAGAGTATCAGCTTTTGGCAAGAGCTCACTTTCAGTTTCTGAGAAAATCAGTCTGTTCTTGTTTCCCCATCACTATTCCTCCTGGATTTCTCTTGAACCCTGTTCATGAAGAGTAAAGACTGTGCTAGTATGTGTGATGAAACTGTATCTCTGTATCTCTATATAAATAGATTTGACTTGTTTTACACCCCTGATATAAATGGGTGAAAGTGGTGGTGGTGGGATTTAATACAAATGTAAATAAACATGAAACATTGAATAAAGCTTTTAAAATGTGATCAAATGAAAACATAACCTTTTTTTTGTCAATTAAGATGCACAACAGAACTGAAAAAAATATCTTGGTTGCATGATATTCTTAATCACAATCACATGTTCCCTGTTTTGTGTACTTTGTGTTTTTGTAGGTTGTATTCTGTTTATTCATGATCTAATTAATCACACATCAAATTTGGCTGAGAAACGAGCCTCAAAAGATCATTTAAAGTAATGACTGTGTTTAATGAGAAATACTTTTTAGCTTGAGAAAGAAATGTTTTGCTTCAAATGATACTCTAAATAAGAATCTAAAACTGCCAGTAGGTGGCGGTTAATGTCTAAATGAGTCAGACATTGAGTCGTTCGTTCATTTGATTCATTCAAACTGCTGATTAATTCAGGAATTAAATAAATGACGAGTCAATTATGAACGAGTCATTGAATCATTGGTTCACCTGATTGATTTGCTCAAATTCAGCTCCATGATAACGCTGATGTATTTGCAGGCAGGGACGTGCACATACATATTTAGGGGCAGCGCCCAAACCAAGAAAAAGAATATATGTGTACCTAATGCAAATAATTAATTATAACAGTTACATTATAGGCAAAATGGACATTATTGCAATTAAATTAAGGATATGTGTGGATGAAAAATACATATGGCAAAATCACTAGATTAATCACGATTACATAGGTTATTATGATGTATTGATTTTATTTTAAAGGTGCTATAAGAGATCTGGGTAAATGCTAACGTTAGCCTGATAGCACTGAAAGTGCAATAGAGTTTTTCTTCACATAAAGAGTACATACTTTTAGGTCGTAGTATAAGTAGGCGAATTACAATGCAGCGCAAGTGTCTCACTCTAATCAGCTCATTCATCCAGAACACCTGCAAAGGGTTCCTGAGGCTTTAAATGCTCTCTCAGTCTGGGTCAGGAGATTCACAGTCATGGGGAAGATGCTGACCTGACCACTGTGCAGAAGACCATCAGTGACACCCTCCACCCTCCAAGCAGGGAAAGCCTCAAAAGGTCATCGCAGAAGAAGTTGGATGTTCTCAAAGTGCTGTATCAAAGTACATTAATAGAAAGTGAAGTGGAAGGGAAAAGTATGGAAGAAATTTCTCTCTGTTTGTGACGGCAAACTCGTTTTGGAGGATTACATACTGTTTAAACAAGACTACACTTTAAAACCTTAACATGTCTCTAATCGTTTAACCATTTTGAAATATTTCGTTTGTTGGCTGTGAGAAACAAAAGGCTTTGTTTTTAATTAAATTCAATTTATTAATTTATTTCAATTAAATTTTTAATTTAATTTAAATAAACTATTTATGCCTTGATTTGTCACACAATTTGAATTTCTTTTGGGGTTAAGCTCTGCCCCTGCCATCATCTTCAGGCAGGATCAGCCAAATCTGCATCCCAAGGAATTTTTCTAACCAACTAAACATGAATCATTGTAGCTCACTACCATCTGTTTAAACTTTGTGGAGTAAATACCATGTAAACGATCGTCTGCCTTCTGAGTCTTTATGGTAGAAATGACAGTGTGCCACTGTGAAGGGAAGGAAGCTGCTCTAGATGGAACGCAACTTTTAAATAATTATACCTCAAATGTCTTCTTTTTAGAATCCTTGGAAGCCAAAACTGAAAACCAAAATACAATTAGATTAAAACCATATGCCAAAAAGTATAACCAGTTTGAATGTATAGTTCTATCATCCATCATCACTCATTAACCCTCGGGACCCCAAGGATATTTTGTGGCCCTGAAGAAGTTTGACATGCTCTAACATTTCTGTTTTTTTCAGTTGCTTTATATCATATTAATAGCTAAAGTCTGATTACACTGTATTCAGCACAAACAGGGCTACAGTAATATGTGAGCAACATCTACATAAAAGTGTGTCGTTTTGAGAAATAATGTAATCTGGGCCACCACTATGCTGCTGTCTAGGGTATGCGCTGTAGCTCCGTGTAAGAGAGACCTTTCTCTCTCTTCTTGATTGAGAACAGCAAAAATGCATCACAGACAAATGCATTCATATTATTGCATGATGTTACAAAACATACCAACATTGGTTAGTCACCCAATTCACCCCGGTCCGACGCATCAGTCTTTCCACGGCCAGCCGCACTCACACAGTTACCTGACAGATGGATGAAATCACAGGACTAAATTAAAATCATAGCCAGATAGCCTACAATGTCAAAAAGACTGAAGCCAGTAAAGAAAAAGAAGAAGAGAAGTGGAAATAAAGACAAAGCTAACTCTGGGCACCCATAGGAATGAATGGGAGTAAAACTCAATAGATCCAACACAATGCAGATCATACATACACATAAATCAAGGCAATGTGGCAAACACTCACACACACAAAGCAGTCAATGAGCCTATAATAGAGCTGTTTTTTATTTATTTATTTATTTATTTATTCAAATAAAAACAGTTACTCACACATTCACTAAATGGGGACACTACATTTTCAACGATCACTATATGATAACTGAAATGAGCTCATGACATCACTGTTTTCTCCGGAGCGGCTGTACAGCAAATCATATTCTGTTGCATTATTTTCCTGTTTAACACTGTGAAGCTGCTTTGAAACAATCTGCATACTTGTGTCAAATAATTGAATGAGCCGACGACTGACTTTTTTTAATGTTACAATCAGCCACTGCCAACATTTGAAAGCCATTGGGTACTACAGCCATTTAATGGATATTGATATTATTGCTTTTTTGTTATTTTTTATACCAACATTTTACACCGGATTTTCACCACATTTTTAGATTTGGCTGTTTGAACTTACTGTAATTTTTTTTAATAAATTTAACATAAAAATAAGCATCATTAAAAAAAATTAAAATAAATAATAATATATATATGTGTGTGCCAGTATGATAGATCCCAGCAGTGAAGTTTGGCTTATTGTCCAGTCTGGCTCTCAGTTGTTGCTCATAGGCTGATCAATCCAAATCCAGCACAGAGAGGCTCAGTGAATGTGTAAGTGAATGTGTGTTTGTGTGTGAGTGTGTCAGAGATGCTGTAGAAGGACAATGTGCCAGCTGACATGTCTACATACACTCCTACTCTATTACAGGAGCCTGAAGGGACATTTGTCAAGGAAATTATAGCAACGGATAGTAAATGTGTCATCATTGCAGGCTAGACACCAGGTGTTTTCACTTAGCCCAAACACACAATCCCTTCCTCCTTTCCTGCTGATTCCATTATATGATATTGATATAGCAACAGTTCCACTCCATTCAACCTCCCAGTTACAGCGTCCAGGCAGACTCTCTCTACAGAGAACCTGAGGATTATCTTTATATCTCTCTGGGTGATCAGGATATGACTCATCCTCTCTCAAATGTATAACCGTTCTGTTCTCCTCAGACACAATGAGCTTAGTGTGTGCTGTGTTTGGATCCAGTGTGAGATGAGGAAGATGAGGTCATGGTGACAATCCGGCAGGGAGAGAGGGAGGGAGAGATCGGAGATGTGGATGAGGTGTCATGTGATGAAGAAGATGAGGTCATAGTGACAATCCGGCAGGGAGAGAGGGAGGGAGAGATCGGAGATGTGGATGAGGTGTCATGTGATGAAGAAGATGAGGTCATGGTGACAATCCGGCAGGGAGAGAGGGAGGGAGAGATCGGAGATGTGGATGAGGTGTCATGTGATGAAGAAGATGAGGTCATGGTGACAATCCGGCAGGGAGAGAGTGAGGGAGAGATCGGAGATGAGGATGAGGTGTCATGTGATGAGGAAGATGAGGTCATAGTGACAATCCGGCAGGGAGAGAGGAGGGAGATCGGAGATGTGGATGAGGTGTCATGTGATGAAGAAGATGAGGTCATAGTGACAATCCGGCAGGGAGAGAGGGAGGGAGAGATCGGAGATGTGGATGAGGTGTCATGTGATGAAGAAGATGAGGTCATGGTGACAATCCGCAGGGAGAGAGAGAGGGAGGGAGAGATCGGAGATGAGGATGAGGTGTCATGTGATGAGGAAGATGAGGTCATAGTAACAATCCAGCAGGGAGAGAGGGAGGGAGAGATCGGAGATGAGGATGAGGAAGATGAGGTCATAGTGACAATCCGGCAGGGAGAGAGGGAGGGAGAGATCGGAGATGTGGATAAGGTGTCATGATGAAGAAGATGAGGTCATAGTGACAATCCGGCAGGGAGAGAGGGAGGGAGAGATCGGAGATGTGGATGAGGTGTCATGTGATGAAGAAGATGAGGTCATGGTGACAATCCGGCAGGGAGAGAGTGAGGGAGAGATCGGAGATGAGGATGAGGTGTCATGTGATGAGGAAGATGAGGTCATAGTAACAATCCGGCAGTGAGAGAGGGAGGGAGAGATCGGAGATGTGGATGAGGTGTCATGTGATGAGGAAGATGAGGTCATAGTAACAATCCGGCAGGGAGAGAGGGAGGGAGAGATCGGAGATGAGGATGAGGTGTCATGTGATGAGGAAGATGAGGTCATAGTAACAATCCAGCAGGGAGAGAATGAGGGAGAGATCGGAGATGAGGATGAGGTGTCATGTGATGAGGAAGATGAGGTCATAGTAACAATCCAGCAGGGAGAGAATGAGGGAGAGATCGGAGATGAGGATGAGGTGTCATGTGATGAAGAAGATGAGGTCATGGTGACAATCCGGCAGGGAGAGAGGGAGGGAGAGATCGGAGATGTGGATGAGGTGTCATGTGATGAAGAAGATGAGGTCATGGTGACAATCCAGCAGGGAGAGAGGGAGGAGAGATCGGAGATGTGGATGAGGTGTCATGTGATGAAGAAGATGAGGTCATGGTGACAATCCAGCAGGGAGAGAGGAGGAGAGATCGGATGTGGATGAGGTGTCATGTGATGAAGAAGATGAGGTCATAGTAACAATCCAGCAGGGAGAGAGGGAGGGAGACATCGGAGATGAGGATGAGGTGTCATGTGATGAGGAAGATGAGGTCATAGTGACAATCCGGCAGGGAGAGAGTGAGGGAGAGATCGGAGATGAGGATGAGGTGTCATGTGATGAAGAAGATGAGGTCATAGTGACAATCCAGCAGGGAGAGAGGGAGGAGAGATCGGAGATGTGGATGAGGTGTCATGTGATGAGGAAGATGAGGTCATAGTGACAATCCAGCAGGGAGAGAGGAGGAGAGATCGGAGATGTGGATGAGGTGTCATGTGATGAGGAAGATGAGGTCATAGTGACAATCCGGCAGGGAGAGAGGGAGGGAGAGATCGGAGATGTGGATGAGGTGTCATGTGATGAAGAAGATGAGGTCATGGTGACAATCCGGCAGGGAGAGAGTGAGGGAGAGATCGGAGATGTGGATGAGGTGTCATGTGATGAAGAAGATGAGGTCATAGTGACAATCCGGCAGGGAGAGAGGGAGGAGAGATCGGAGATGTGGATGAGGTGTCATGTGATGAAGAAGATGAGGTCATAGTGACAATCCAGCAGGGAGAGAGGGAGGGAGAGATCGGAGATGTGGATGAGGTGTCATGTGATGAGGAAGATGAGGTCATAGTGACAATCCGGCAGGGAGAGAGGGAGGGAGAGATCGGAGATGTGGATGAGGTGTCATGTGATGAAGAAGATGAGGTCATGGTGACAATCCGGCAGGGAGAGAGGAGGAGAGATCGGAGATGTGGATGAGGTGTCATGTGATGAAGAAGATGAGGTCATAGTGACAATCCGGCAGGGAGAGAGAGGAGAGATCGGAGATGTGGATGAGGTGTCATGTGATGAAGAAGATGAGGTCATAGTGACAATCCGGCAGGGAGAGAGTGAGGAGAGATCGGAGATGTGATGAGGTGTCATGTGATGAAGAAGATGAGGTCATAGTGACAATCCGCAGGGAGAGAGGGAGGAGAGATCGGAGATGTGGATGAGGTGTCATGTGATGAAGAAGATGAGGTCATGGTGACAATCCGGCAGGGAGAGAGGGAGGGAGAGATCGGAGATGTGGATGAGGTGTCATGTGATGAAGAAGATGAGGTCATGGTGACAATCCGGCAGGGAGAGAGTGAGGGAGAGATCGGAGATGAGGATGAGGTGTCATGTGATGAGGAAGATGAGGTCATAGTAACAATCCGGCAGTGAGAGAGGGAGGGAGAGATCGGAGATGTGGATGAGGTGTCATGAAGGAAGATGAGGTCATAGTAACAATCCGGCAGTGAGAGAGGAGGGAGAGATCGGAGATGTGGATGAGGTGTCATGTGATGAGGAAGATGAGGTCATAGTAACAATCCAGCAGGGAGAGAATGAGGAGAGATCGGAGATGGAGATGAGGATGAGGAAGATGAGGTCATAGTAACAATCCGGCAGTGAGAGAGGGAGGAGAGATCGGAGATGTGGATGAGGTGTCATGTGATGAAGAAGATGAGGTCATGGTGACAATCCGGCAGGGAGAGAGGAGGGAGAGATCGGAGATGTGATGAGGTGTCATGTGATGAAGAAGATGAGGTCATGGTGACAATCCGCAGGGAGAGAGGGAGGAGAGATCGGAGATGTGGATGAGGTGTCATGTGATGAAGAAGATGAGGTCATGGTGACAATCCGCAGGGAGAGAGGAGGGAGAGATCGGAGATGTGGATGAGGTGTCATGTGATGAAGAAGATGAGGTCATAGTAACAATCCAGCAGGGAGAGAGGGAGGGAGACATCGGAGATGAGGGTGAGGTGTCATGTGATGAGGAAGATGAGGTCATAGTGACAATGCAGGGAGAGAGAGGAGGGAGAGATCGGAGATGTGGATGAGGTGTCATGTGATGAAGAAGATGAGGTCATGGTGACAATCCGGCAGGGAGAGAGGGAGGGAGAGATCGGAGATGTGGATGAGGTGTCGTGATGAAGAAGATGAGGTCATAGTAACAATCCAGCAGGGAGAGAGGGAGGGAGACATCGGAGATGAGGATGAGGAAGATGAGGTCATAGTGACAATCCGGCAGGGAGAGAGTGAGGGAGAGATCAGAGATGAGGATGAGGTGTCATGTGATGAGGAAGATGAGGTCATAGTAACAATCCAGCAGGGAGAGAGGGAGGGATACATCGGAGATGAGGGTGAGGTGTCATGTGATGAGGAAGATGAGGTCATAGTGACAATCCGGCAGGGAGAGAGTGAGGGAGAGATCGGAGATGAGGATGATGAGGTGTCATGTGATGAGGAAGATGAGGTCATAGTAACAATCCAGCAGGGAGAGAGGGAGGGAGAGATCAGAGATGAGGGTGAGGTGTCATGTGATGAGGAAGATGAGGTCATAGTGACAATCCGGCAGGGAGAGAGTGAGGGAGAGATCGGAGATGAGGATGAGGTGTCATGATGAGGAAGATGAGGTCATAGTGACAATCCGGCAGGGAGAGAGGGAGGAGAGATCGGAGATGAGGATGAGGTGTCATGTGATGAGGAAGATGAGGTCATAGTGACAATCCGGCAGGGAGAGAGGGAGGGAGACATCGGAGATGAGGGTGAGGTGTCATGTGATGAGGAAGATGAGGTCATAGTGACAATCCGGCAGGGAGAGAGGGAGGGAGAGATCGGAGATGAGGGTGAGGTGTCATGTGATGAGGAAGATGAGGTCATAGTGACAATCCGGCAGGGAGAGAGGGAGGAAGAGATCGGAGATGAGGATGAGGAAGATGAGGTCATAGTGACAATCCAGCAGGAAGAGAGGGAGGGAGAGAGGGAGGGAGAGATCGGAGATGAGGATGAGGTGTCATGTGATGAGGAAGATGAGGTCATAGTGACAATCCAGCAGGGAGAGAGTGAGGGAGAGATCGGAGATGAGGATGAGGTGTCATGTGATGAGGAAGATGAGGTCATAGTGACAATCCGGCAGGGAGAGAGGAGGAGAGATCGGAGATGAGGTGAGGTGTCATGTGATGAGGAAGATGAGGTCATAGTGACAATCCAGCAGGGAGAGAGTGAGGGAGAGATCGGAGATGAGGATGAGGAAGATGAGGTCATAGTGACAATCCAGCAGGGAGAGAGGGAGGGAGAGATCGGAGATGAGGATGAGGAAGATGAGGTCATAGTGACAATCCAGCAAGGAGAGAGGGAGGGAGAGATCGGAGATGAGGATGAGGAAGATGAGGTCATAGTGACAATCCAGCAGGGAGAGAGGGAGGGAGAGATGGAGATGAGGATGAGGTGTCATGTGATGAGGAAGATGAGGTCATAGTGACAATCCAGCAGGGAGAGAGGGAGGGAGAGATCGGAGATGAGGATGAGGTGTCATGTGATGAGGAAGATGAGGTCATAGTGACAATCCAGCAGGGAGAGAGGGAAGGAGAGATCGGAGATGAGGATGAGGAAGATGAGGTCATAGTGACAATCCAGCAGGGAGAGAGGGAAGGAGAGATTGGAGATGAGGATGAGGAAGATGAGGTCATAGTGACAATCCAGCAGGGAGAGAGTGAGGGAGAGATCGGAGATGAGGATGAGGAAGATGAGGTCATAGTGACAATCCAGCAGGGAGAGAGAGGAGGGAGATCGGAGATGAGGATGAGGAAGATGAGGTCATAGTGACAATCCAGCAAGGAGAGAGGAGGAGAGATCGGAGATGAGGATGAGGAAGATGAGGTCATAGTGACAATCCAGCAGGAGAGAGAGAGGAGGAGAGATCGGAGATGAGGATGAGGAAGATGAGGTCATAGTGACAATCCAGCAGGGAGAGAGTGAGGGAGAGATCGGAAATGAGGATGAGGTGTCATGTGATGAGGAAGATGAGGTCATAGTGACAATCCAGCAGGGAGAGAGGGAGGAAGAGATCGGAGATGAGGATGAGGTGTCATGTGATGAGGAAGATGAGGTCATAGTGACAATCCAGCAGGGAGAGAGGGAGGGAGAGATGGAGATGAGGATGAGGTGTCATGTGATGAGGAAGATGAGGTCACAGTGACAATCCGGCAGGGAGAGAGTGAGGGAGAGATGGAGATGAGGATGAGGTGTCAAGTGATGAGGAAGATGAGATCATATTGACAATCCAGCAGGGAGAGAGGGAGGGAGAGATCGGAGATGAGGATGAGGTGTCATGTGATGAGAAAGATGAGGTCACAGTGATCCGGCAGGGAGAGAGGGAGAGATCGGAGATGAGGATGAGGTGTCATGTGATGAGGAAGATGAGGTCATAGTGACAATCCGGCTGGAAGAGAGGGAGGGAGAGAGGGAGGGAGAGATCGGAGATGAGGATGAGGAAGATGAGGTCATAGTGACAATCCAGCAGGGAGAGAATGAGGGAGAGATCGGAGATGAGGATGAGGTGTCATGTGATGAGGAAGATGAGGTCATAGTGACAATCCAGCAGGGAGAGAGGGAGGGAGAGATCGGATATGAGGATGAGGTGTCATGTGATGAGGAAAATGAGGTCATAGTGACAATCCAGCAGGAGAGAGTGAGGAGAGATCGGAGATGAGGATGAGGTGTCATGTGATGAGGAAGATGAGGTCATAGTGACAATCCGGCAGGGAGAGAGAGGAGAGATCGAGATGAGGATGAGGAAGATGAGGTCATAGTGACAATCCAGCAGGAAGAGAGGGAGGGAGAGAGGAGGAGAGATCGGAGATGAGGATGAGGAAGATGAGGTCATAGTGACAATCCAGCAGGGAGAGAGAATGAGGAGAGATCGGAGATGAGGATGAGGTGTCATGTGATGAGGAAGATGAGGTCATAGTGACAATCCGGCAGGGAGAGAGGGAGGAGAGAGGGAGGGAGAGATCGGAGATGAGGATGAGGAAGATGAGGTCATAGTGACAATCCAGCAGGGAGAGAATGAGGGAGAGATCGGAGATGAGGATGAGGTGTCATGTGATGAGGAAGATGAGGTCATAGTGACAATCCAGCAGGAAGAGAGAGGAGAGAGGGAGGGAGAGATCGGAGATGAGGATGAGGAAGATGAGGTCATAGTGACAATCCAGCAGGAGAGAGAATGAGGGAGAGATCGAGATGAGGATGAGGTGTCATGTGATGAGGAAGATGAGGTCATAGTGACAATCCAGCAGGGAGAGAGGAGGGAGAGATGAGATGGAGATGAGGTGTCATGTGATGAGGAAGATGAGGTCATAGTGACAATCCAGCAGGGAGAGAGGAGGGAGAGATCGAGATGAGGATGAGGAAGATGAGGTCATAGTGACAATCCAGCAAGGAGAGAGGGAGGGAGAGATCGGAGATGAGGATGAGGAAGATGAGGTCATAGTGACAATCCAGCAAGGAGAGAGGGAGGGAGAGATCGGAGATGAGGATGAGGTGTCATGTGATGAGGAAGAGGAGGTCATAGTGACAATCCAGCAAGGAGAAAGGGAGGAGAGATCAGAGATGAGGATGAGGTGTCATGTGATGAGGAAGATGAGGTCATAGTGACAATCCAGCAGGAGAAAGGGAGGGAGAGATCGGAGATGAGGATGAGGTGTCATGTGATGAGGAAGATGAGGTCATAGTGACAATCCAGCAAGGGGAGAGAGGGAGGGAGAGATCGGAGATGAGGATGAGGTGTCATGTGATGAGGAAGATGAGGTCATAGTGACAATCCAGCAGGGAGAGAGGGAGGGAGAGATCGGATATGAGGATGAGGAAGATGAGGTCATAGTGACAATCCAGCAGGGAGAGAGTGAGGGAGAGATCGGAGATGAGGATGAGGAAGATGAGGTCATAGTGACAATCCAGCAGGAGAGAGGGAGGGAGAGATCGGAGATGAGGATGAGGTGTCTTGTGATGAGGAAGATGAGGTCATAGTGACAATCCAGCAGGGAGAGAGTGAGGAAGAGATCGGAGATGAGGATGAGGTGTCATGTGATGAGGAAGATGAGGTCATAGTGACAATCCAGCAGGGAGAGAGGGAGGAGAGATGGAGATGAGGATGAGGTGTCATGTGATGAGGAAGATGAGGTCAAAGTGACAATCCGGCAGGGAGAGAGGAGGGAGAGATGGAGATGAGGATGAGGTGTCATGTGATGAGGAAGATGAGGTCATAGTGACAATCCGACAGGGAGAGAGGGAGGGAGAGATGGAGATGAGGATGAGGTGTCATGTGATGAGGAAGATGAGGTCATAGTGACAATCCAGCAGGGAGAGAGGAGGGAGAGATGGAGATGAGGATGAGGTGTCATGTGATGAGGAAGATGAGGTCATAGTGACAATCCAGCAGGGAGAGAGGGAGGGAGAGATCGGAGATGAGGATGAGGTGTCATGTGATGAGAAAGATGAGGTCACAGTGATCCGGCAGGGAGAGGAGGGAGAGATGGAGATGAGGATGAGGTGTCATGTGATGAGGAAGATGAGGTCATAGTGACAATCCGGCTGGAAGAGAAGGAGGGAGAGAGGGAGGGAGAGATCGGAGATGAGGATGAGGAAGATGAGGTCATAGTGACAATCCAGCAGGGAGAGAATGAGGGAGAGATCGGAGATGAGGATGAGGTGTCATGTGATGAGGAAGATGAGGTCATAGTGACAATCCAGCAGGGAGAGAGGGAGGGAGAGATCGGATATGAGGATGAGGTGTCATGTGATGAGGAAAATGAGGTCATAGTGACAATCGGGCAGGGAGAGAGTGAGGGAGAGATCGGAGATGAGGATGAGGTGTCATGTGATGAGGAAGATGAGGTCATAGTGACAATCCGGCAGGGAGAGAGTGAGGGAGAGATCCGAGATGAGGATGAGGAAGATGAGGTCATAGTGACAATCCAGCAGGAAGAGAGGGAGGGAGAGAGGGAGGGAGAGATCGGAGATGAGGATGAGGAAGATGAGGTCATAGTGACAATCCAGCAGGGAGAGAATGAGGGAGAGATCGGAGATGAGGATGAGGTGTCATGTGATGAGGAAGATGAGGTCATAGTGACAATCCAGGGAGAGAGAGGGAGAGGAGAGATCGGAGATGAGGATGAGGAAGAGGAAGATGAGGTCATAGTGACAATCCAGCAGGGAGAGAATGAGGAGAGATCGAGATGAGGATGAGGTGTCATGTGATGAGGAAGATGAGGTCATAGTGACAATCCAGCAGGAAGAGAGGGAGGAGAGAGGAGGGAGAGATCGGAGATGAGGATGAGGAAGATGAGGTCATAGTGACAATCCAGCAGGGAGAGAATGAGGGAGAGATCGGAGATGAGGATGAGGTGTCATGTGATGAGGAAGATGAGGTCATAGTGACAATCCGGCAGGAGAGAGTGAGGGAGAGATCAGAGATGGAGATGAGGTGTCATGTGATGAGGAAGATGAGGTCATAGTGACAATCCAGCAGGGAGAGAGTGAGGGAGAGATCGGAGATGAGGATGAGGAAGATGAGGTCATAGTGACAATCCAGCAAGGAGAGAGGGAGGGAGAGATCGGAGATGAGGATGAGGAAGATGAGGTCATAGTGACAATCCAGCAAGGAGAGAGGGAGGGAGAGATCGGAGATGAGGATGAGGTGTCATGTGATGAGGAAGAGGAGGTCATAGTGACAATCCAGCAAGGAGAAAGGGAGGGAGAGATCAGAGATGAGGATGAGGTGTCATGTGATGAGGAAGATGAGGTCATAGTGACAATCCAGCAAGGAGAAAGGGAGGGAGAGATCGGAGATGAGGATGAGGTGTCATGTGATGAGGAAGATGAGGTCATAGTGACAATCCAGCAAGGAGAGAGGGAGGGAGAGATCGGAGATGAGGATGAGGTGTCATGTGATGAGGAAGATGAGGTCATAGTGACAATCCAGCAGGGAGAGAGGGAGGGAGAGATCGGATATGAGGATGAGGAAGATGAGGTCATAGTGACAATCCAGCAGGGAGAGAGTGAGGGAGAGATCGGAGATGAGGATGAGGAAGATGAGGTCATAGTGACAATCCAGCAGGGAGAGAGTGAGGGAGAGATCGGAAATGAGGATGAGGTGTCATGTGATGAGGAAGATGAGGTCATAGTGACAATCCAGCAGGGAGAGAGGGAGGAAGAGATCGGAGATGAGGATGAGGTGTCATGTGATGAGGAAGATGAGGTCATAGTGACAATCCAGCAGAGAGAGGGAGGAGAGATGGAGATGAGGATGAGGTGTCATGTGATGAGGAAGATGAGGTCAAAGTGACAATCCGGCAGGGAGAGAGTGAGGGAGAGATGGAGATGAGGATGAGGTGTCATGTGATGAGGAAGATGAGGTCATAGTGACAATCCAGCAGGGAGAGAGGGAGGGAGAGATGGAGATGAGGATGAGGTGTCATGTGATGAGGAAGATGAGGTCAAAGTGACAATCCGGCAGGGAGAGAGTGAGGGAGAGATGGAGATGAGGATGAGGTGTCATGTGATGAGGAAGATGAGGTCATAGTGACAATCCAGCAGGGAGAGAGGGAGGGAGAGATCGGAGATGAGGATGAGGTGTCATGTGATGAGAAAGATGAGGTCACAGTGATGATCCGGCAGGGAGAGAGGGAGGGAGAGATGGAGATGAGGATGAGGTGTCATGTGATGAGGAAGATGAGGTCATAGTGACAATCCAGCTGGAAGAGAGGAGGGAGAGAGGAGATGAGGATGATGAGGATGAGGAAGATGAGGTCATAGTGACAATCCAGCAGGGAGAGAATGAGGAGAGATCGGAGATGAGGATGAGGTGTCATGTTATGAGGAAGATGAGGTCATAGTGACAATCCAGCAGGGAGAGAGGAGGAGAGATCGGATATGAGGATGAGGTGTCATGTGATGAGGAAGATGAGGTCATAGTGACAATCGGGCAGGGAGAGAGTGAGGGAGAGATCGGAGATGAGGATGAGGTGTCATGTGATGAGGAAGATGAGGTCATAGTGACAATCCGGCAGGGAGAGAGTGAGGGAGAGATCGAGATGAGGATGAGGAAGATGAGGTCATAGTGACAATCCAGCAGGAAGAGAGAGGGAGAGAGGAGGGAGAGATCGGAGATGAGGATGAGGAAGATGAGGTCATAGTGACAATCCAGCAGGGAGAGAATGAGGGAGAGATCGGAGATGAGGATGAGGTGTCATGTGATGAGGAAGATGAGGTCATAGTGACAATCCAGCAGGGAGAGAGTGAGGAGAGATCCGAGATGAGGATGTGATGAGAAGATGAGGTCATAGTGACAATCCAGCAGGAAGAGAGGGAGGGAGAGAGGGAGGGAGAGATCGGAGATGAGGATGAGGAAGATGAGGTCATAGTGACAATCCAGCAGGGAGAGAATGAGGGAGAGATCGGAGATGAGGATGAGGTGTCATGTGATGAGGAAGATGAGGTCATAGTGACAATCCAGCAGGAAGAGAGGAGGGAGAGAGGAGGGAGAGATCGGAGATGAGGATGAGGAAGATGAGGTCATAGTGACAATCCAGCAGGAGAGAATGAGGGAGAGATCGGAGATGAGGATGAGGTGTCATGTGATGAGGAAGATGAGGTCATAGTGACAATCCAGCAGGGAGAGAGGAGGAGAGATCGGATATGAGGATGAGGTGTCATGTGATGAGGAAGATGAGGTCATAGTGACAATCCGGCAGGGAGAGAGTGAGGGAGAGATCAGAGATGGAGATGAGGATGAGGTGTCATGTGATGAGGAAGATGAGGTCATAGTGACAATCCAGCAGGAGAGAGAGGAGGAGAGATGGAGATGAGGATGAGGTGTCATGTGATGAGGAAGATGAGGTCATAGTGACAATCCAGCAGGGAGAGAGTGAGGGAGAGATCGGAAATGAGGATGATGAGGAAGATGAGGTCATAGTGACAATCCAGCAGGGAGAGAGGGAGGAGAGAGAGATTGGAAATGAGGATGAGGTGTCATGTGATGAGGAAGATGAGGTCATGAGAGTGAGGGAGAGAGTGAGGGAGAGATCGGAGATGAGGATGAGGAAGATGAGGTCATAGTGACAATCCAGCAGGGAGAGAGGGAGAGAGAGATCGGAGGTGAGGATGAGGTGTCATGTGATGAGGAAGATGAGGTCATAGTGTCACAATCCAGCAGGGAGGAGGGGGAGATGAGAGATGATGAGGATGAGGTGTCATGAGATGAGGAAGATGAGGTCATAGTGACAATCCAGCAGGAGAGAGGGAGGGAGAGATCGGAGATGAGGATGAGGTGTCATGTGATGAGGAAGATGAGGTCATAGTGACAATCCAGCAGGAGAGAGGAAGGAGAGATGGAGATGAGGATGAGGTGTCATGTGATGAGGAAGATGAGGTCATAGTGACAATCCGGCAGGGAGAGAGTGAGGGAGAGATCGGAGATGAGGATGAGGATGGATGAGGAAGATGAGGTCATAGTGACAATCCAGCAGGGAGAGAGGGAAGGAGAGATTGGAAATGAGGATGAGGTGTCATGTGATGAGGAAGATGAGGTCATAGTGACAATCCGGCAGGGAGAGAGTGAGGGAGAGATCGGAGATGAGGATGAAGAAGATGAGGTCATAGTGACAATCCAGCAGGGAGAGAGGGAGAGAGAGAGATCGGAGATGAGGATGAGGTGTCATGTGATGAGGAAGATGAGGTCATAGTGTCAAACCAGCAGGGAGAGAGTGAGGGAGAGATCGGAGATGAGGATGAGGTGTCATGTGATGAGGAAGATGAGGTCATAGTGACAATCCAGCAGGGAGAGAGGGAGGGAGAGATCGGAGATGAGGATGAGGTGTCATGTGATGAGGAAGATGAGGTCATAGTGACAATCCAGCAGGGAGAGAGGGAGGGAGAGAGGAGGGAGAGGATCGGAGATGAGGATGAGGAAGATGAGGTCATAGTGACAATCCAGCAGGGAGAGAATGAGGAGAGATCGGAGATGAGGATGAGGAAGATGAGGTCATAGTGACAATCCAGCAGGAAGAGAGAGAGAGGAGAGAGGGAGAGAGATGAGATGAGGATGAGGAAGATGAGGTCATAGTGACAATCCAGCAGGGAGAGAATGAGGGAGAGATCGGAGATGAGGATGAGGTGTGATGAGGAAGATGAGGTCATAGTGACAATCCGGCAGGGAGAGAGTGAGGGAGAGATCCGAGATGAGGATGAGGAAGATGAGGTCATAGTGACAATCCAGCAGGAAGAGAGGGAGGGAGAGAGGGAGGGAGAGATCGGAGATGAGGATGAGGAAGATGAGGTCATAGTGACAATCCAGCAGGGAGAGAATGAGGGAGAGATCGGAGATGAGGATGAGGTGTCATGTGATGAGGAAGATGAGGTCATAGTGACAATCCAGCAGGAAGAGAGGGAGGGAGAGAGGGAGGGAGAGATCGGAGATGAGGATGAGGAAGATGAGGTCATAGTGACAATCCAGCAGGGAGAGAATGAGGGAGAGATCAGAGATGAGGATGAGGTGTCATGTGATGAGGAAGATGAGGTCATAGTGACAATCCGGCAGGGAGAGAGTGAGGGAGAGATCCGAGATGAGGATGAGGAAGATGAGGTCATAGTGACAATCCAGCAGAGAGAGGAGGAGAGAGGGAGGGAGAGATCGGAGATGAGGATGAGGAAGATGAGGTCATAGTGACAATCCAGCAGGGAAGAGAATGAGGGAGAGATCGGAGATGAGGATGAGGTGTCATGTGATGAGGAAGATGAGGTCATAGTGACAATCCAGCAGGAAGAGAGGGAGGGAGAGAGGGAGGGAGAGATCGGAGATGAGGATGAGGAAGATGAGGTCATAGTGACAATCCAGCAGGAGAGAATGAGGGAGAGATCGGAGATGAGGATGAGGTGTCATGTGATGAGGAAGATGAGGTCATAGTGACAATCCAGCAGGGAGAGAGGGAGGGAGAGATCGGATATGAGGATGAGGTGTCATGTGATGAGGAAGATGAGGTCATAGTGACAATCCGGCAGGGAGAGAGTGAGGAGAGATGAGATGAGATGAGGATGAGGAAGATGAGGTCATAGTGACAAAGAGAGGGAGGAGAGAGGGAGGAGAGATCGGAGATGAGGATGAGGAAGATGAGGTCATAGTGACAATCCAGCAGGGAGAGAATGAGGAGAGATCGGAGATGAGGATGAGGTGTCATGTGATGAGGAAGATGAGGTCATAGTGACAATCCAGCAGGGAGAGAATGAGGGAGAGATCGGAGATGAGGATGAGGTGTCATGTGATGAGGAAGATGAGGTCATAGTGACAATCCAGCAGGGAGAGAGGAGGGAGAGATCGGATGAGGATGAGGTGTCATGTGATGAGGAAAATGAGGTCATAGTAACAATCCGGCAGGGAGAGAGTGAGGGAGAGATCGGAGATGAGGATGAGGTGTCATGTGATGAGGAAGATGAGGTCATAGTGACAATCCAGCAGGGAGAGAATGAGGGAGAGATCGGAGATGAGGATGAGGTGTCATGTGATGAGGAAGATGAGGTCATAGTGACAATCCAGCAGGGAGAGAGGGAGGGAGAGATCGGATATGAGGATGAGGTGTCATGTGATGAGGAAGATGAGGTCATAGTGACAATCCGGCAGGGAGAGAGTGAGGGAGAGATCAGAGATGGAGATGAGGATGAGGTGTCATGTGATGAGGAAGATGAGGTCATAGTGACAATCCAGCAGGGAGAGAGGGAGGGAGAGATGGAGATGAGGATGAGGTGTCATGTGATGAGGAAGATGAGGTCATAGTGACAATCCAGCAGGGAGAGAGTGAGGGAGAGATCGGAGATGAGGATGAGGAAGATGAGGTCATAGTGACAATCCAGCAGAGAGAGAGGGAAGGGAGAGATCGGATATGAGGATGAGGTGTCATGTGATGAGGAAGATGAGGTCATAGTGACAATCCAGCAGGAGAGAGTGAGGGAGAGATCGGAGATGAGGATGAGGTGTCATGTGATGAGGAAGATGAGGTCATAGTGACAATCCAGCAGGGAGAGAGTGAGGGAGAGATCGGAGATGAGGATGAGGAAGATGAGGTCATAGTGACAATCCAGCAGGGAGAGAGGGAGAGAGAGATCGGAGATGAGGATGAGGTGTCATGTGATGAGGAAGATGAGGTCATAGTGACAATCCAGCAGGGAGAGAGTGAGGGGAGATCGGAGATGAGGATGAGGTGTCATGTGATGAGGAAGATGAGGTCATAGTGACAACCCAGCAGGGAGAGAGGGAGGGAGAGATCGGAGATGAGGATGAGGAAGATGAGGTCATTGTGACAATCCAGCAGGGAGAGAGGAGGAGAGATGGAGATGAGGATGAGGTGTCATGTGATGAGGAAGATGAGGTCATAGTGACAATCCAGCAGGGAGAGAGTGAGGGAGAGAGATGAGATGAGGATGAGGAAGATGAGGTCATAGTGACAATCCAGCAGGAAGAGAGGGAGGGAGAGAGGGAGGGAGAGATCGGAGATGAGGATGAGGAAGATGAGGTCATAGTGACAATCCAGCAGGGAGAGAATGAGGAGAGAGATCGGAGATGAGGATGAGGTGTCATGTGATGAGGAAGATGAGGTCATAGTGACAATCCGGCAGGGAGAGTGAGGAGAGATCCGAGATGAGGATGAGGAAGATGAGGTCATAGTGACAATCCAGCAGGAAGAGAGGGAGGAGAGAGAGGAGGGAGAGATCGGAGATGAGGATGAGGAAGATGAGGTCATAGTGACAATCCAGCAGGGAGAGAATGAGGAGAGATCGGAGATGAGGATGAGGTGTCATGTGATGAGGAAGATGAGGTCATAGTGACAATCCAGCAGGAAGAGAGGAGGGAGAGAGGAGGGAGAGATCGGAGATGAGGATGAGGAAGATGAGGTCATAGTGACAATCCAGCAGGGAGAGAATGAGGAGAGATCGGAGATGAGGATGAGGTGTCATGTGATGAGGAAGATGAGGTCATAGTGACAATCCAGCAGGGAGAGAGGAGGAGAGATCGGATATGAGGATGAGGTGTCATGTGATGAGGAAGATGAGGTCATAGTGACAATCCAGCAGGGAGAGAGTGAGGGAGAGATCAGAGATGGAGATGAGGATGAGGTGTCATGTGATGAGGAAGATGAGGTCATAGTGACAATCCAGCAGGGAGAGAGGAGGAGAGATGGAGATGAGGATGAGGTGTCATGTGATGAGGAAGATGAGGTCATAGTGACAATCCAGCAGGGGAGAGATCGGAGATGAGGATGAGGTGTCATGTGATGAGGAAGATGAGGTCATAGTGACAATCCAGCAGGGAGAGAGGGAGGAGAGATGGAGATGAGGATGAGGTGTCATGTGATGAGGAAGATGAGGTCATAGTGACAATCCGCAGGGAGAGAGTGAGGGAGAGATCGGAGATGAGGATAAGGTGTCATGTGATGAGGAAGATGAGGTCATAGTGACAATCCAGCAGGAGAGAGAGTGAGGAGAGATCGGAGATGAGGATGAAGAAGATGAGGTCATAGTGACAATCCAGCAGGGAGAGAGGGAGAGAGATCGGAGATGAGGATGAGGTGTCATGTGATGAGGAAGATGAGGTCATAGTGACAACCAGCAGGGAGAGAGTGAGGAGAGATCGGAGATGAGGATGAGGTGTCATGTGATGAGGAAGATGAGGTCATAGTGACAATCCAGCAGGGAGAGACGGAGGGAGAGATCGGAGATGAGGATGAGGAAGATGAGGTCATAGTGACAATCCAGCAGGGAGAGAGGGAGGGAGAGATCGGAGATGAGGATGAGGTGTCATGTGATGAGGAAGATGAGGTCATAGTGACAATCCGGCAGGGAGAGAGTGAGGGAGAGATGGAGATGAGGATGAGGTGTCATGTGATGAGGAAGATGAGGTCATAGTGACAATCCAGCAGGGAGAGAGTGAGGGAGAGATTGAGATGAGGATGAGGAAGATGAGGTCATAGTGACAATCCAGCAGGGAGAGAGGAGGAGAGATGGAGATGAGGATGAGGTGTCATGTGATGAGGAAGATGAGGTCATAGTGACAATCCAGCAGGGAGAGAGTGAGGGAGAGATTGGAGATGAGGATGAGGAAGATGAGGTCATAGTGACAATCCAGCAGGAGAGAGAGGGAGGAGAGATCGGAGATGAGGATGAGGTGTCATGTGATGAGGAAGATGAGGTCATAGTGACAATCCAGCAGGGAGAGAGTGAGGGAGAGATTGGAGATGAGGATGAGGAAGATGAGGTCATAGTGACAATGCAGGGAGAGAGGGAGGAGAGATGGAGATGAGGATGAGGTGTCATGTATGAGGAAGATGAGGTCATAGTGACAATCCAGCAGGGAGAGAGGAGGAGAGATGAGAGATGAGGATGAGGAAGATGAGGTCATAGTGACAATCCAGCAGGGAGAGAGGGAGGAGAGATCGAGATGAGGATGAGGTGTCATGTGATGAGGAAGATGAGGTCATAGTGACAATCCAGCAGGGAGAGAGTGAGGAGAGATCGGAGATGAGGATGAGGTGTCATGTGATGAGGAAGATGAGGTCATAGTGACAATCGAGCAGGGAGAGAGGAGAGATGGATATGAGGATGAGGTGTCATGTGATGAGGAAGATGAGGTCATAGTGACAATCCGGCAGGGAGAGAGTGAGGGAGAGATGGAGATGAGGATGAGGTGTCATGATGAGGAAGATGAGGTCATAGTGACAATCCAGCAGGGAGAGAGGGAGGGAGAGATCGGAGATGAGGATGAGGTGTCATGTGATGAGGAAGATGAGGTCATAGTGACAATCCGGCAGGGAGAGAGTGAGGGAGAAATCGAGATGAGGATGAGGAAGATGAGGTCATAGTGACAATCCAGCAGGGAGAGACGGAGGGAGAGATCGGAGATGAGGATGAGGAAGATGAGGTCATAGTGACAATCCAGCAGGGAGAGAGAATGAGGGAGAGATCGGAGATGAGGATGAGGTGTCATGTGATGAGGAAGATGAGGTCATAGTGACAATCCAGCAGGAAGAGAGGGAGGAGAGAGGAGGAGAGATGAGATGAGGATGAGGAAGATGAGGTCATAGTGACAATCCAGCAGGGAGAGAATGAGGGAGAGATCGGAGATGAGGATGAGGTGTCATGTGATGAGGAAGATGAGGTCATAGTGACAATCCAGCAGGGAGAGAGGAGGGAGAGATCGGATGAGGATGAGGTGTCATGTGATGAGGAAGATGAGGTCATAGTGACAATCCAGCAGGGAGAGAGTGAGGGAGAGATCAGAGATGGAGATGAGGATGAGGTGTCATGTGATGAGGAAGATGAGGTCATAGTGACAATCCAGCAGGGAGAGAGGAGGAGAGATGGAGATGAGGATGAGGTGTCATGTGATGAGGAAGATGAGGTCATAGTGACAATCCGGCAGGGAGAGAGTGAGGGAGAGATCGGAGATGAGGATGAGGAAGATGAGGTCATAGTGACAATCCGGCAGGGAGAGAGGGAAGGAGAGATTGGAGATGAGGATGAGGTGTCATGTGATGAGGAAGATGAGGTCATAGTGACAATCCAGCAGGGAGAGAGTGAGGGAGAGATCGGAGATGAGGATGAGGTGTCATGTGATGAGGAAGATGAGGTCATAGTGACAATCCGGCAGGGAGAGAGAGTGAGGAGAGATCGGAGATGAGGATGAAGAAGATGAGGTCATAGTGACAATCCAGCAGGGGAGAGAGAGAGATCGGAGATGAGGATGAGGTGTCATGTGATGAGGAAGATGAGGTCATAGTGACAATCCAGCAGGGAGAGAGTGAGGGAGAGATCGGAGATGAGGATGAGGTGTCATGTGATGAGGAAGATGAGGTCATAGTGACAATCCAGCAGGGAGAGAGGGAGGGAGAGATCGGAGATGAGGATGAGGAAGATGAGGTCATTGTGACAATCCAGCAGGGAGAGAGAGGAGAGATGGAGATGAGGATGAGGTGTCATGTGATGAGGAAGATGAGGTCATAGTGACAATCCAGCAGGGAGAGAGTGAGGGAGAGATGGAGATGAGGATGAGGTGTCATGTGATGAGGAAGATGAGGTCATAGTGACAATCCAGCAGGGAGAGAGGAGGGAGAGATGGAGATGAGGATGAGGTGTCATGTGATGAGGAAGATGAGGTCATAGTGACAATCCAGCAGGGAGAGAGGGAGGAGAGATGGAGATGAGGATGAGGTGTCATGTGATGAGGAAGATGAGGTCATAGTGACAATCCAGCAGGGAGAGAGTGAGGAGAGAGATGAGATGAGGATGAGGAAGATGAGGTCATAGTGACAATCCAGCAGGGAGAGAGGGAGGGAGAGATCGGAGATGAGGATGAGGTGTCATGTGATGAGGAAGATGAGGTCATAGTGACAATCCAGCAGGGAGAGAGTGAGGGAGAGATTGGAGATGAGGATGAGGAAGATGAGGTCATAGTGACAATCCAGCAGGGAGAGAGGGAGGGAGAGATGGAGATGAGGATGAGGTGTCATGTGATGAGGAAGATGAGGTCATAGTGACAATCCAGCAGGGAGAGAGGGAGGGAGAGATGGAGATGAGGATGAGGAAGATGAGGTCATAGTGACAATCCGGCAGGGAGAGAGGGAGGGGGAGATGAGGATGAGGTGTCATGTGATGAGGAAGATGAGGTCATAGTGACAATCCAGCAGGGAGAGAGTGAGGGAGAGATCGGAGATGAGGATGAGGTGTCATGTGATGAGGAAGATGAGGTCATAGTGACAATCCAGCAGGGAGAGAGGGAGGGAGAGATGGAGATGAGGATGAGGTGTCATGTGATGAGGAAGATGAGGTCATAGTGACAATCAGGGAGAGAGTGAGGGAGAGATGGAGATGAGGATGAGGTGTCATGTGATGAGGAAGATGAGGTCATAGTGACAATCCGGCAGGGAGAGAGGGAGGGAGAGATGGAGATGAGGATGAGGAAGATGAGGTCATAGTGACAATCCAGCAGGGAGAGAGTCAGAGAGAGAGATCGAGATGAGGATGAGGAAGATGAGGTCATAGTGACAATCCAGCAGGGAGAGAGGAAGGAGATATTGGATATGAGGATGAGGTGTCATGTGATGAGGAAGATGAGGTCATAGTGACAATCCAGCAGGGAGAGAGGGAAGGAGAGATTGGATATGAGGATGAGGTGTCATGTGATGAGGAAGATGAGGTCATAGTGACAATCCAGCAGGGAGAGTGAGAGAGAGAGATCGGAGATGAGGATGAGGTGAGGATGAGGAAGATGAGGTCATAGTGACAATCCAGCAGGGAGAGAGTGAGGAGAGATCGGAGATGAGGATGAGGAAGATGAGGTCATAGTGACAATCCAGCAGGAGAGAGGAGAGAGAGATCGGAGATGAGGATGAGGTATCATGTGATGAGGAAGATGAGGTCATAGTGTCAAACCAGCAGGGAGAGAGTGAGGGAGAGATCGGAGATGAGGATGAGGTGTCATGTGATGAGGAAGATGAGGTCATAGTGACAATCCGCAGGAAGAGAGGGAGGAGAGAGGGAGGAGAGATCGGAGATGAGGATGAGGAAGATGAGGTCATAGTGACAATCCAGCAGGGAGAGAATGAGGAGAGATCGGAGATGAGGATGAGGTGTCATGTGATGAGGAAGATGAGGTCATAGTGACAATCCAGCAGGGAGAGAGGGGAGGGAGAGATCGGATATGAGGATGAGGTGTCATGTGATGAGGAAGATGAGGTCATAGTGACAATCCAGCAGGGAGAGAATGAGGGAGAGATCAGAGATGGAGATGAGGATGAGGTGTCATGTGATGAGGAAGATGAGGTCATAGTGACAATCCAGCAGGGAGAGAGGAGGAGAGATGGAGATGAGGATGAGGTGTCATGTGATGAGGAAGATGAGGTCATAGTGACAATCCAGCAGGAGAGAGTGAGGGAGAGATGGAGATGAGGATGAGGTGTCATGTGATGAGGAAGATGAGGTCATAGTGACAATCCAGCAGGGAGAGAGTGAGGAGAGATTGGAGATGAGGATGAGGAAGATGAGGTCATAGTGACAATCCAGCAGGGAGAGAGGGAGGGAGAGATGGAGATGAGGATGAGGTGTCATGTGATGAGGAAGATGAGGTCATAGTGACAATCCAGCAGGGAGAGAGTGAGGGAGAGATTGGAGATGAGGATGAGGAAGATGAGGTCATAGTGACAATCCAGCAGGGAGAGAGGGAGGGAGAGATCGGAGATGAGGATGAGGTGTCATGTGATGAGGAAGATGAGGTCATGGTAACAATCCAGCAGGGAGAGAGTGAGGGAGAGATTGGAGATGAGGATGAGGAAGATGAGGTCATAGTGACAATCCAGCAGGGAGAGAGGGAGGGAGAGATGGAGATGAGGATGAGGTGTCATGTGATGAGGAAGATGAGGTCATAGTGACAATCCAGCAGGGAGAGAGGGAGGGAGAGATCGGATATGAGGATGAGGTGTCATGTGATGAGGAAGATGAGGTCATAGTGACAATCCGGCAGGGAGAGAGTGAGGGAGAGATCAGAGATGGAGATGAGGATGAGGTGTCATGTGATGAGGAAGATGAGGTCATAGTGACAATCCAGCAGGGAGAGAGTGAGGGAGAGATCGGAGATGAGGATGAGGAAGATGAGGTCATAGTGACAATCCAGCAAGGAGAGAGGGAGGGAGAGATCGGAGATGAGGATGAGGAAGATGAGGTCATAGTGACAATCCAGCAAGGAGAGAGGGAGGGAGAGATCGGAGATGAGGATGAGGTGTCATGTGATGAGGAAGATGAGGTCATAGTGACAATCCAGCAAGGAGAAAGGAGGGAGAGATCAGAGATGAGGATGAGGTGTCATGTGATGAGGAAGATGAGGTCATAGTGACAATCCAGCAGGAGAAAGGGAGGAGAGATCGGAGATGAGGATGAGGTGTCATGTGATGAGGAAGATGAGGTCATAGTGACAATCCAGCAGGAGAGAGGAGGAGAGATCGGAGATGAGGATGAGGTGTCATGTGATGAGGAAGATGAGGTCATAGTGACAATCCAGCAGGGAGAGAGGGAGGGAGAGATCGGATATGAGGATGAGAGGAAGATGAGGTCATAGTGACAATCCAGCAGGGAGAGAGGGAGGGAGAGATCGGAGATGAGGATGAGGAAGATGAGGTCATAGTGACAATCCAGCAGGGAGAGAGGGAGGGAGAGATCGGAGATGAGGATGAGGTGTCATGTGATGAGGAAGATGAGGTCATAGTGACAATCCAGCAGGGAGAGAGGGAGGGAGAGATCGGAGATGAGGATGAGGTGTCATGTGATGAGGAAGATGAGGTCATAGTGACAATCCAGCAGGGAGAGAGGAGGAGATATGGAGATGAGGATGAGGTGTCATGTGATGAGGAAGATGAGGTCATAGTGACAATCCGGCAGGGAGAGAGTGAGGGAGAGATGGAGATGAGGATGAGGTGTCATGTGATGAGGAAGATGAGGTCATAGTGACAATCCGGCAGGGAGAGAGGAGGGAGAGATGGAGATGAGGATGAGGTGTCATGTGATGAGGAAGATGAGGTCATAGTGACAATCCGGCAGGGAGAGAGTGAGGGAGAGATGGAGATGAGGATGAGGTGTCATGTGATGAGGAAGATGAGGTCATATTGACAATCCAGCAGGGAGAGAGGAGGAGAGATCGGAGATGAGGATGAGGTGTCATGTGATGAGAAGATGAGGTCACAGTGATCCGGCAGGGAGAGAGGGAGGAGAGAGATCGGAGATGAGGATGAGGTGTCATGTGATGAGGAAGATGAGGTCATACTGGAAGAGAGGGAGAGAGAGAGAGGAGGGAGAGATGAGATGAGGATGAGGAAGATGAGGTCATAGTGACAATCCAGCAGGGAGAGAATGAGGGAGAGAGATCGGAGATGAGGATGAGGTGTCATGTGATGAGGAAGATGAGGTCATAGTGACAATCCAGCAGGAGAGAGGAGGGAGAGATCGGAGATGAGGATGAGGTGTCATGTGATGAGGAAGATGAGGTCATAGTGACAATCGGGCAGGGAGAGAGTGAGGAGAGATCGGAGATGAGGATGAGGTGTCATGTGATGAGGAAGATGAGGTCATAGTGACAATCCGGCAGGGAGAGAGTGAGGGAGAGATCCGAGATGAGGATGAGGAAGATGAGGTCATAGTGACAATCCAGCAGGAAGAGAGGGAGGAGAGAGGAGATGAGAGATCGAGATGAGGATGAGGAAGATGAGGTCATAGTGACAATCCAGCAGGGAGAGAGTGAGGGAGAGATCGGAGATGAGGATGAGGTGTCATGTGATGAGGAAGATGAGGTCATAGTGACAATCCGGCAGGGAGAGAGTGAGGGAGAGAGATCGAGATGAGGATGAGGAAGATGAGGTCATAGTGACAATCCAGCAGGAAGAGAGGAGAGAGAGAGGAGAGAGGATGAGAGATGAGGATGAGGAAGATGAGGTCATAGTGACAATCCAGCAGGGAGAGAATGAGGGAGAGATCGGAGATGAGGATGAGGTGTCATGTGATGAGGAAGATGAGGTCATAGTGACAATCCAGCAGGAAGAGAGGGAGGGAGAGAGGGAGGGAGAGATCGGAGATGAGGATGAGGAAGATGAGGTCATAGTGACAATCCAGCAGGGAGAGAATGAGGGAGAGATCGGAGATGAGGATGAGGTGTCATGTGATGAGGAAGATGAGGTCATAGTGACAATCCAGCAGGGAGAGAGGGAGGGAGAGATCGGATATGAGGATGAGGTGTCATGTGATGAGGAAGATGAGGTCATAGTGACAATCCGGCAGGGAGAGAGTGAGGGAGAGATCAGAGATGGAGATGAGGATGAGGTGTCATGTGATGAGGAAGATGAGGTCATAGTGACAATCCAGCAGGAGAGAGGAGGAGAGATGGAGATGAGGATGAGGTGTCATGTGATGAGGAAGATGAGGTCATAGTGACAATCCAGCAGGGAGAGAGTGAGGAGGAGAGATCGGAAATGAGGATGAGGAAGATGAGGTCATAGTGACAATCCAGCAGGGAGAGAGGGAAGGAGAGATTGGAAATGAGGATGAGGTGTCATGTGATGAGGAAGATGAGGTCATAGTGACAATCCGGCAGTGAGAGAGTGAGGGAGAGATCGGAGATGAGGAAGATGAGGTCATAGTGACAATCCAGCAGGGAGAGAGGGAGAGAGAGATCGGAGGTGAGGATGAGGTGTCATGTGATGAGGAAGATGAGGTCATAGTGACAATCCGGCAGGGAGAGAGTGAGGGGAGATTGGAGATGAGGATGAGGTGTCATGTGATGAGGAAGATGAGGTCATAGTGACAATCCAGCAGGGAGAGAGGGAGGAGAGATCGGAGATGAGGATGAGGTGTCATGTGATGAGGAAGATGAGGTCATAGTGACAATCCAGCAGGGAGAGAGAAGGAGAGATGGAGATGAGGATGAGGTGTCATGTGATGAGGAAGATGAGGTCATAGTGACAATCCGGCAGGGAGAGAGTGAGGGAGAGATCGGAGATGAGGATGAGGTGTCATGTGATGAGGAAGATGAGGTCATAGTGACAATCCAGCAGGGAGAGAGAGGAGAGAGGAGAGATTGGAGATGAGGATGAGGTGTCATGTGATGAGGAAGATGAGGTCATAGTGACAATCCGGCAGGGAGAGAGTGAGGGAGAGATCGGAGATGAGGATGAGGAAGATGAGGTCATAGTGACAATCCAGCAGGGAGAGAGGGAGAGAGAGATCGGAGGTGAGGATGAGGTGTCATGTGATGAGGAAGATGAGGTCATAGTGTCAAACCAGCAGGGAGAGAGTGAGGGAGAGATCGGAGATGAGGATGAGGTGTCATGTGATGAGGAAGATGAGGTCATAGTGACAATCCAGCAGGGAGAGAGGGAGGGAGAGATCGGAGATGAGGATGAGGTGTCATGTGATGAGGAAGATGAGGTCATAGTGACAATCCAGCAGGAGAGAGTGAGGATGAGGTGAGGATGAGGAAGATGAGGTCATAGTGACAATCCAGCAGGGAGAGGGGGAGGGAGAGATCGGAGATGAGGATGAGGTGTCATGTGATGAGGAAGATGAGGTCATAGTAACAATCCAGCAGGGAGAGAGTGAGGGAGAGATTGGAGATGAGGATGAGGAAGATGAGGTCATAGTGACAATCCGGCAGGGAGAGAGTGAGGGAGAGATCGGAGATGAGGATGAGGAAGATGAGGTCATAGTGACAATCCAGCAGGGAGAGAGTGAGGGAGAGATCGGAAATGAGGATGAGGTGTCATGTGATGAGGAAGATGAGGTCATAGTGACAATCCAGCAGGAGAGAGGAGGAAGAGATCGGAGATGAGGATGAGGTGTCATGTGATGAGGAAGATGAGGTCATAGTGACAATCCAGCAGGGAGAGAGGGAGGGAGAGATGGAGATGAGGATGAGGTGTCATGTGATGAGGAAGATGAGGTCACAGTGACAATCCGGCAGGGAGAGAGTGAGGGAGAGATGGAGATGAGGATGAGGTGTCATGTGATGAGGAAGATGAGGTCATAGTGACAATCCAGCAGGAGAGAGGAGGAGAGATCGGAGATGAGGATGAGGTGTCATGTGATGAGAAGATGAGGTCACAGTGACAATCCGGCAGGGAGAGAGGGAGGAGAGATCGGAGATGAGGATGAGGTGTCATGATGAGGAAGATGAGGTCATAGTGACAATCCGGCTGGAAGAGAGGGAGGGAGAGAGGGAGGGAGAGATCGGAGATGAGGATGAGGAAGATGAGGTCATAGTGACAATCCAGCAGGGAGAGAATGAGGAGAGATCGGAGATGAGGATGAGGTGTCATGTGATGAGGAAGATGAGGTCATAGTGACAATCCAGCAGGGAGAGAGGGAGGGAGAGATCGGATATGAGGATGAGGTGTCATGTGATGAGGAAAATGAGGTCATAGTGACAATCGGGCAGGGAGAGAGTGAGGGAGAGATCGAGATGGAGATGAGGATGAGGTGTCATGTGATGAGGAAGATGAGGTCATAGTGACAATCCAGCAGGGAGAGAGTGAGGAGAGATCGAGATGAGGATGAGGTGTCATGTGATGAGGAAGATGAGGTCATAGTGACAATCCGGCAGGGAGAGAGTGAGGAGAGAGATCCGAGATGAGGATGAGGAAGATGAGGTCATAGTGACAATCCAGCAGGAGAGAGAGGAGGGAGAGAGGGAGGAGAGATCGAGATGAGGATGAGGAAGATGAGGTCATAGTGACAATCCAGCAGGGAGAGAATGGGAGGAGAGATCGGAGATGAGGATGAGGTGTCATGTGATGAGGAAGATGAGGTCATAGTGACAATCCAGCAGGGAGAGAGTGAGGAGAGAGGAGATGAGATGAGGTGTCATGTGATGAGGAAGATGAGGTCATAGTGACAACCAGCAGAGAGAGGGAGGGAGAGAGGGAGGGAGAGATGGAGATGAGGATGAGGAAGATGAGGTCATAGTGACAATCCAGCAGGGAGAGAATGAGGGAGAGATCGGAGATGAGGATGAGGTGTCATGTGATGAGGAAGATGAGGTCATAGTGACAATCCAGCAGGGAGAGAGGGAGGGAGAGATCGGAGATGAGGATGAGGAAGATGAGGTCATAGTGACAATCCAGCAGGGAGAGAATGAGGGAGAGATCGAGATGAGGATGAGGTGTCATGTGATGAGGAAGATGAGGTCATAGTGACAATCCAGCAGGGAGAGAGGGAGGGAGAGATCGGATATGAGGATGAGGTGTCATGTGATGAGGAAGATGAGGTCATAGTGACAATCCGGCAGGGAGAGAGTGAGGAGAGATCAGAGATGGAGATGAGGATGAGGTGTCATGTGATGAGGAAGATGAGGTCATAGTGACAATCCAGCAGGGAGAGAGGGAGGGAGAGATGGAGATGAGGATGAGGTGTCATGTGATGAGGAAGATGAGGTCATAGTGACAATCCAGCAGGGAGAGAGTGAGAGATGGAGATGAGGAGATGAGATGTCAGGATGAGGAAGATGAGGTCATAGTGACAATCCAGCAGGGAGAGAGGGAGGAGAGATTGGATATGAGGATGAGGTGTCATGTGATGAGGAAGATGAGGTCATAGTGACAATCCAGCAGGGAGAGAGTGAGGAGAGATGGAGATGAGGATGAAGGTGTCATGTGATGAGGAAGATGAGGTCATAGTGACAATCCAGCAGGGAGAGAGTGAGGGAGAGATCGGAGATGAGAGTCATGTGATGAGGAAGATGAGGTCATAGTGACAATCCAGCAGTGAGAGAGGGAGGAGAGATTGGATATGAGGATGAGGTGTCATGTGATGAGGAAGATGAGGTCATAGTGACAATCCGGCAGGGAGAGAGGGAGGGAGAGATCGGAGATGAGGATGAGGAAGATGAGGTCATAGTGACAATCCAGCAGGGAGAGAGGGAGGGAGAGATCGGAGATGAGGATGAGGTGTCATGTGATGAGGAAGATGAGGTCATAGTGACAATCCAGCAGGGAGAGAGTGAGGAGAGATCGGAGATGAGGATGAGGTGTCATGTGATGAGGAAGATGAGGTCATAGTGACAATCCAGCAGGGAGAGAGAGGGGAGAGAGAGATCGGAGATGAGGATGAGGAAGATGAGGTCATTGTGACAATCCAGCAGAGAGAGGGAGAGAGGAGAGATGGAGATGAGGATGAGGTGTCATGTGATGAGGAAGATGAGGTCATAGTGACAATCCAGCAGGGAGAGAGTGAGGGAGAGATGGAGAGATGAGGATGAGGTGTCATGTGATGAGGAAGATGAGGTCATAGTGACAATCCAGCAGGGAGAGAGTGAGGATGAGGTGTCATGTGATGAGGAAGATGAGGTCATAGTGACAATCCAGCAGGGAGAGAGGAGGGAGAGATGGAGATGAGGATGAGGTGTCATGTGATGAGGAAGATGAGGTCATAGTGACAATCCAGCAGGGAGAGAGGGAGGAGAGATCGGAGATGAGGATGAGGTGTCATGTGATGAGGAAGATGAGGTCACAGTGACAATCCGGCAGGGAGAGAGTGAGGAGAGATCGGAGATGAGGATGAGGTGTCATGTGATGAGGAAGATGAGGTCATAGTGACAATCCAGCTGGAAGAGAGGAGGGAGAGAGGAGGGAGAGATGGAGAGATGAGGATGAGGAAGATGAGGTCATAGTGACAATCCAGCAGGGAGAGAATGAGGGAGAGATCGGAGATGAGGATGAGGTGTCATGTGATGAGGAAGATGAGGTCATAGTGACAATCCAGCAGGGAGAGAGGGAGGAGAGATCGGATATGAGGATGAGGTGTCATGTGATGAGGAAGATGAGGTCATAGTGACAATCCAGCAGGGAGAGAGTGAGGAGAGATCGGAGATGAGGATGAGGTGTCATGTGATGAGGAAGATGAGGTCATAGTGACAATCCGGGGAGAGGAGAGAGGAGATGAGGATGAGGAAGATGAGGTCATAGTGACAATCCAGCAGGGAAGAGAGGAGGAGAGAGAGGAGGAGAGATCGAGAGATGAGGATGAGGAAGATGAGGTCATAGTGACAATCCAGCAGGGAGAGAGAGGAGAGATGGAGATGAGGATGAGGTGTCATGTGATGAGGAAGATGAGGTCATAGTGACAATCCGGCAGGGAGAGAGTGAGGGAGAGATGGAGATGAGGATGAGGAAGATGAGGTCATAGTGACAATCCAGCAGGAGAGAGGGAGGGAGAGAGGAGAGGAGAGATGAGATGAGGATGAGGAAGATGAGGTCATAGTGACAATCCAGCAGGGAGAGAGTGAGGGAGAGATCGGAGATGAGGATGAGGTGTCATGTGATGAGGAAGATGAGGTCATAGTGACAATCCAGCAGGAGAGAGGAGGGAGAGAGGAGATGAGGATGAGGTGTCATGTGATGAGGAAGATGAGGTCATAGTGACAATCCAGCAGGGAGAGAATGAGGAGAGATCGGAGATGAGGATGAGGTGTCATGTGATGAGGAAGATGAGGTCATAGTGACAATCCAGCAGGGAGAGAGGGAGGGAGAGATCGGAGATGAGGATGAGGTGTCATGTGATGAGGAAGATGAGGTCATAGTGACAATCCGGCAGGGAGAGAGAGTGAGGGAGAGATCAGAGATGGAGATGAGGATGAGGTGTCATGTGATGAGGAAGATGAGGTCATAGTGACAATCCAGCAGGGAGAGAGGGAGGGAGAGATCGGAGATGAGGATGAGGTGTCATGTGATGAGGAAGATGAGGTCATAGTGACAATGGCAGGGAGAGAGGGAGGGAGAGATCGGAGATGAGGATGAGGAAGATGAGGTCATAGTGACAATCCAGCAGGGAGAGAGGGAAGGAGAGATTGGAGATGAGGATGAGGTGTCATGTGATGAGGAAGATGAGGTCATAGTGACAATCCAGCAGGGAGAGAGTGAGGGAGAGATCGGAGATGAGGATGAGGTGTCATGTGATGAGGAAGATGAGGTCATAGTGACAATCCAGCAGGGAGAGACGGAGGGAGAGATCGGAGATGAGGATGAGGAAGATGAGGTCATAGTGACAATCCAGCAGGGAGAGAGGGAGAGAGAGATCGGAGGTGAGGATGAGGTGTCATGTGATGAGGAAGATGAGGTCATAGTGACAATCCAGCAGGGAGAGAGGGAGGAGAGATCGGAGATGAGGATGAGGTGTCATGTGATGAGGAAGATGAGGTCATAGTGACAATCCAGCAGGGAGAGAGAGGAGAGGAGATGAGGATGAGGTGTCATGTGATGAGGAAGATGAGGTCATAGTGACAATCCAGCAGGGAGAGAGAAAGGGAGAGATCGGAGATGAGGATGAGGTGTCATGTGATGAGGAAGATGAGGTCATAGTGACAATCCAGCAGGGAGAGAGTGAGGGAGAGATGGAGATGAGGATGAGGTGTCATGTGATGAGGAAGATGAGGTCATAGTGACAATCCAGCAAGGAGAGAGATGAGGATTGAGATGAGGATGAGGAAGATGAGGTCATAGTGACAATCCGGCAGGGAGAGAGGGAGGGAGAGATGGAGATGAGGATGAGGTGTCATGTGATGAGGAAGATGAGGTCATAGTGACAATCCAGCAGGGAGAGAGTGAGGGAGAGATTGGAGATGAGGATGAGGAAGATGAGGTCATAGTGACAATCCAGCAGGGAGAGAGGGAAGGAGAGATCGGAGATGAGGATGAGGTGTCATGTGATGAGGAAGATGAGGTCATAGTGACAATCCAGCAGGGAGAGAGTGAGGGAGAGATTGAGATGAGGAGGATGAGGAAGATGAGGTCATAGTGACAATCCAGCAGGGAGAGAGGAGGAGAGATGGAGATGAGGATGAGGTGTCATGTGATGAGGAAGATGAGGTCATAGTGACAATCCAGCAGGGAGAGAGAGGAGGGAGAGATGAGGATGAGGATGGATGAGGAAGATGAGGTCATAGTGACAATCCAGCAGGAGAGAGGGAGGGAGAGATCGAGAGAGATGAGGTGTCATGTGATGAGGAAGATGAGGTCATAGTGACAATCCAGCAGGGAGAGAGTGAGGAGAGATCGGAGATGAGGATGAGGTGTCATGTGATGAGGAAGATGAGGTCATAGTGACAATCCAGCAGGGAGAGAGGAGAGAGATGGAGATGAGGATGAGGTGTCATGTGATGAGGAAGATGAGGTCATAGTGACAATCCAGCAGGGAGAGAGTGAGGGAGAGATCGGAGATGAGGATGAGGTGTCATGTGATGAGGAAGATGAGGTCATAGTGACAATCCAGCAGGAGAGAGTGAGGGAGAGATGGAGATGAGGATGAGGTGTCATGTGATGAGGAAGATGAGGTCATAGTGACAATCCAGCAGGGAGAGAGTGAGGGAGAGATTGGAGATGAGGATGAGGAAGATGAGGTCATAGTGACAATCCAGCAGGGAGAGAGGAGGAGAGATGGAGATGAGGATGAGGTGTCATGTGATGAGGAAGATGAGGTCATATTGACAATCCAGCAGGGAGAGAGGGAGGGAGAGATCGGAGATGAGGATGAGGTGTCATGTGATGAGAAAGATGAGGTCACAGTGATGATCCGGCAGGGAGAGAGGGAGGGAGAGATCGGAGATGAGGATGAGGTGTCATGTGATGAGGAAGATGAGGTCATAGTGACAATCCGGCTGGAAGAGAGGGAGGGAGAGAGGGAGGGAGAGATCGGAGATGAGGATGAGGAAGATGAGGTCATAGTGACAATCCAGCAGGGAGAGAATGAGGGAGAGATCGGAGATGAGGATGAGGTGTCATGTGATGAGGAAGATGAGGTCATAGTGACAATCCAGCAGGAGAGAGGGAGGAGAGATCGGATATGAGGATGAGGTGTCATGTGATGAGGAAAATGAGGTCATAGTGACAATCGGGCAGGAGAGAGTGAGGAGAGATCGGAGATGAGGATGAGGTGTCATGTGATGAGGAAGATGAGGTCATAGTGACAATCCGGCAGGGAGAGAGTGAGGGAGAGATCCGAGATGAGGATGAGGAAGATGAGGTCATAGTGACAATCCAGCAGGAAGAGAGGGAGGGAGAGAGGAGGAGAGAATGAGGAAGATGAGGTCATAGTGACAATCCAGCAGGGAGAGAATGAGGAGAGATCGGAGATGAGGATGAGGTGTCATGTGATGAGGAAGATGAGGTCATAGTGACAATCCGGCAGGGAGAGAGTGAGGGAGAGATCCGAGATGAGGATGAGGAAGATGAGGTCATAGTGACAATCCAGCAGGAAGAGAGGGAGGGAGAGAGGAGGAGAGATCGGAGATGAGGATGAGGAAGATGAGGTCATAGTGACAATCCAGCAGGGAGAGAATGAGGGAGAGATCAGAGATGAGGATGAGGTGTCATGTGATGAGGAAGATGAGGTCATAGTGACAATCCAGCAGGAAGAGAGGGAGGGAGAGAGGGAGGGAGAGATCGGAGATGAGGATGAGGAAGATGAGGTCATAGTGACAATCCAGCAGGGAGAGAATGAGGAGAGATCGAGATGAGGATGAGGTGTCATGTGATGAGGAAGATGAGGTCATAGTGACAATCCAGCAGGGAGAGAGGGAGGGAGAGATCGGATATGAGGATGAGGTGTCATGATGAGGAAGATGAGGTCATAGTGACAATCCGGCAGGGAGAGAGTGAGGGAGAGATCAGAGATGGAGATGAGGATGAGGTGTCATGTGATGAGGAAGATGAGGTCATAGTGACAATCCGGCAGGGAGAGAGGGAGGGAGAGATGGAGATGAGGATGAGGTGTCATGTGATGAGGAAGATGAGGTCATAGTGACAATCCGGCAGGAGAGAGAGGAGGGAGAGATTGGAGATGAGGATGAGGAAGATGAGGTCATAGTGACAATCCGGCAGGGAGAGAGGGAAGGAGAGATTGGATATGAGGATGAGGTGTCATGTGATGAGGAAGATGAGGTCATAGTGACAATCCGGCAGTGAGAGAGTGAGGGAGAGATCGGAGATGAGGATAAGGTGTCATGTGATGAGGAAGATGAGGTCATAGTGACAATCCAGCAGGGAGAGTGAGGGAGAGATCGGAGATGAGGATGAAGAAGATGAGGTCATAGTGACAATCCAGCAGGGAGAGAGGGAGAGAGAGATCGGAGATGAGGATGAGGTGTCATGTGATGAGGAAGATGAGGTCATAGTGTCAAACCAGCAGGGAGAGAGTGAGGGGGAGATCGGAGATGAGGATGAGGTGTCATGTGATGAGGAAGATGAGGTCATAGTGACAACCCAGCAGGGAGAGAGGAGAGAGGAGATGAGATGAGGAAGATGAGGTCATTGTGACAATCCAGCAGGGAGAGAGGGAGGGAGAGATGGAGATGAGGATGAGGTGTCATGTGATGAGGAAGATGAGGTCATAGTGACAATCCAGCAGGGAGAGAGTGAGGAGAGATGGAGATGAGGATGAGGTGTCATGTGATGAGGAAGATGAGGTCATAGTGACAATCCAGCAGGAGAGAGTGAGGAGAGATTGGAGATGAGGATGAGGAAGATGAGGTCATAGTGACAATCCAGCAGGGAGAGAGGGAGGGAGAGATGGAGATGAGGATGAGGTGTCATGTGATGAGGAAGATGAGGTCATAGTGACAATCCAGCAGGGAGAGAGTGAGGGAGAGATTGGAGATGAGGATGAGGAAGATGAGGTCATAGTGACAATCCAGCAGGGAGAGAGAGGGAGGAGAGATCGGAGATGAGGATGAGGTGTCATGTGATGAGGAAGATGAGGTCATGGTAACAATCCAGCAGGGAGAGAGTGAGGGAGAGATTGAGATGAGATGAGGATGAGGAAGATGAGGTCATAGTGACAATCCGGCAGGGAGAGAGGGAGGAGAGATGGAGATGAGGATGAGGTGTCATGTGATGAGGAAGATGAGGTCATAGTGACAATCCAGCAGGGAGAGAGGGAGGGAGAGATCGGAGATGAGGATGAGGAAGATGAGGTCATAGTGACAATCCGCAGGGAGAGAGGGAGGGAGAGATCGGCATGAGGATGAGGTGTCATGTGATGAGGAAGATGAGGTCATAGTGACAATCCAGCAGGAGAGAGTGAGGAGAGATCGAGATGAGGATGAGGTGTCATGTGATGAGGAAGATGAGGTCATAGTGACAATCCAGCAGGAGAGGAGAGAGATCGGAGATGAGGATGAGGTATCATGTGATGAGGAAGATGAGGTCATAGTGTCAAACCAGCAGGAGAGAGTGAGGAGAGATCGGAGATGAGGATGAGGTGTCATGTGATGAGGAAGATGAGGTCATAGTGACAATCCAGCAGGGAGAGAGTGAGGGAGAGATGGAGATGAGGATGAGGTGTCATGTGATGAGGAAGATGAGGTCATAGTGACAATCCAGCAGGAGAGAGTGAGGGAGAGATCGGAGATGAGGATGAGGAAGATGAGGTCATAGTGACAATCCAGCAGGGAGAGAGGGAGAGAGAGATCGGAGGTGAGGATGAGGAAGATGAGGTCATAGTGACAATCCAGCAGGGAGAGAGGAAGGAGATATTGGATATGAGGATGAGGTGTCATGTGATGAGGAAGATGAGGTCATAGTGACAATCCGGCAGGGAGAGAGGGGAAGGAGAGATTGATATGAGGATGAGGTGTCATGTGATGAGGAAGATGAGGTCATAGTGACAATCCAGCAGGGAGAGAGTGAGGAGGGATCGGAGATGAGGATGAGGAAGATGAGGTCATAGTGACAATCCGGCAGGAGAGAGTGAGGGAGAGATCGAGATGAGGATGAGGAAGATGAGGTCATAGTGACAATCCAGCAGGGAGAGAGAGAGAGAGATCGGAGATGAGGATGAGGTATCATGTGATGAGGAAGATGAGGTCATAGTGTCAAACCAGCAGGGAGAGAGGGAGGGAGAGATGGAGATGAGGATGAGGTGTCATGTGATGAGGAAGATGAGGTCATAGTGACAATCCGGCAGGAGAGAGTGAGGGAGAGATGGAGATGAGGATGAGTGTCATGTGATGAGGAAGATGAGGTCATAGTGACAATCCAGCAGGGAGAGAGTGAGGGAGAGATTGGAGATGAGGATGAGGAAGAGATGAGGAAGATGAGGTCATAGTGACAATCCAGCAGGGAGAGAGGAGGGAGAGATGGAGATGAGGATGAGGTGTCATGTGATGAGGAAGATGAGGTCATAGTGACAATCCAGCAGGGAGAGAGTCAGGGAGAGAGAGATCGGAGATGAGGATGAGGAAGATGAGGTCATAGTGACAATCCAGCAGGGAGAGAGGGAAGGAGAGATTGGATATGAGGATGAGGTGTCATGTGATGAGGAAGATGAGGTCATAGTGACAATCCGGCAGGGAGAGAGGGAAGGAGAGATTGGATACGAGGATGAGGTGTCATGTGATGAGGAAGATGAGGTCATAGTGACAATCCAGCAGGGAGAGAGTGAGGGAGGGATCGGAGATGAGGATGAGGAAGATGAGGTCATAGTGACAATCCGGCAGGGAGAGAGTGAGGGAGAGATCGGAGATGAGGATGAGGAAGATGAGGTCATAGTGACAATCCAGCAGGGAGAGAGGGAGAGAGAGATCGGAGATGAGGATGAGGTATCATGTGATGAGGAAGATGAGGTCATAGTGTCAAACCAGCAGGGAGAGAGTGAGGGAGAGATCGGAGATGAGGATGAGGTGTCATGTGATGAGGAAGATGAGGTCATAGTGACAATCCGGCAGGAAGAGAGGGAGGGAGAGAGGGAGGGAGAGATCGGAGATGAGGATGAGGAAGATGAGGTCATAGTGACAATCCAGCAGGGAGAGAATGAGGGAGAGATCGGAGATGAGGATGAGGTGTCATGTGATGAGGAAGATGAGGTCATAGTGACAATCCAGCAGGGAGAGAGGGAGGGAGAGATCGGATATGAGGATGAGGTGTCATGTGATGAGGAAGATGAGGTCATAGTGACAATCCGGCAGGGAGAGAGTGAGGGAGAGATCAGAGATGGAGATGAGGATGAGGTGTCATGTGATGAGGAAGATGAGGTCATAGTGACAATCCGGCAGGGAGAGAGGAGGAGAGATGGAGATGAGGATGAGGTGTCATGTGATGAGGAAGATGAGGTCATAGTGACAATCCAGCAGGGAGAGAGTGAGGGAGAGATGGAGATGAGGATGAGGTGTCATGTGATGAGGAAGATGAGGTCATAGTAACAATCCAGCAGGGAGAGAGTGAGGGAGAGATTGGAGATGAGGATGAGGAAGATGAGGTCATAGTGACAATCCAGCAGGGAGAGAGGGAGGGAGAGATGGAGATGAGGATGAGGTGTCATGTGATGAGGAAGATGAGGTCATAGTGACAATCCAGCAGGGAGAGAGTGAGGGAGAGATTGGAGATGAGGATGAGGAAGATGAGGTCATAGTGACAATCCAGCAGGAGAGAGGGAGAGATCGGAGATGAGGATGAGGTGTCATGTGATGAGGAAGATGAGGTCATGGTAACAATCCAGCAGGGAGAGAGTGAGGGAGAGATTGGAGATGAGGATGAGGAAGATGAGGTCATAGTGACAATCCGGCAGGAGAGAGGGAGGAGAGAGATGGAGATGAGGATGAGTGTCATGTGATGAGGAAGATGAGGTCATAGTGACAATCCAGCAGGGAGAGAGGGAGGGAGAGATGGAGATGAGGATGAGGAAGATGAGGTCATAGTGACAATCCGGCAGGGAGAGAGGGAGGGAGAGATCGGCGGTGAGGATGAGGTGTCATGTGATGAGGAAGATGAGGTCATAGTGACAATCCAGCAGGGAGAGAGTGAGGGAGAGATCGGAGATGAGGATGAGGTGTCATGTGATGAGGAAGATGAGGTCATAGTGACAATCCAGCAGGGAGAGAGGGAGGGAGAGATGGAGATGAGGATGAGGTGTCATGTGATGAGGAAGATGAGGTCACAGTGACAATCCGGCAGGGAGAGAGTGAGGGAGAGATGGAGATGAGGATGAGGTGTCATGTGATGAGGAAGATGAGGTCATAGTGACAATCCGGCAGGGAGAGAGGGAAGGAGAGATGGAGATGAGGATGAGGAAGATGAGGTCATAGTGACAATCCAGCAGGGAGAGAGAGTCAGAGAGAGAGATCGAGATGAGGATGAGGAGGAAGATGAGGTCATAGTGACAATCCAGCAGGGAGAGAGGGAAGGAGAGATTGGATATGAGGATGAGGTGTCATGTGATGAGGAAGATGAGGTCATAGTGACAATCCGGCAGGGAGAGAGGGAAGGAGAGATTGGATATGAGGATGAGGTGTCATGTGATGAGGAAGATGAGGTCATAGTGACAATCCAGCAGGGAGAGAGTGAGGGAGAGATCGGAGATGAGGATGAGGAAGATGAGGTCATAGTGACAATCCGGCAGGGAGAGAGTGAGGGAGAGATCGGAGATGAGGATGAGGAAGATGAGGTCATAGTGACAATCCAGCAGGGAGAGAGGGAGAGAGAGATCGGAGATGAGGATGAGGTATCATGTGATGAGGAAGATGAGGTCATAGTGTCAAACCAGCAGGGAGAGAGTGAGGGAGAGATCGGAGATGAGGATGAGGTGTCATGTGATGAGGAAGATGAGGTCATAGTGACAATCCGGCAGGAAGAGAGGAGGAGAGAGAGGAGGGAGAGATCGGAGATGAGGATGAGGAAGATGAGGTCATAGTGACAATCCAGCAGGAGAGAATGAGGAGAGATCGGAGATGAGGATGAGGTGTCATGTGATGAGGAAGATGAGGTCATAGTGACAATCCAGCAGGGAGAGAGAGGGAGGAGAGATCGGATATGAGGATGAGGTGTCATGTGATGAGGAAGATGAGGTCATAGTGACAATCCGGCAGGGAGAGAGTGAGGGAGAGATCAGAGATGGAGATGAGGATGAGGTGTCATGTGATGAGGAAGATGAGGTCATAGTGACAATCCGGCAGGGAGAGAGGGAGGGAGAGATGGAGATGAGGATGAGGTGTCATGTGATGAGGAAGATGAGGTCATAGTGACAATCCGGCAGGGAGAGAGTGAGGGAGAGATCGGAGATGAGGATGAGGAAGATGAGGTCATAGTGACAATCCAGCAGGGAGAGAGGGAAGGAGAGATTGGATATGAGGATGAGGTGTCATGTGATGAGGAAGATGAGGTCATAGTGACAATCCGGCAGGGAGAGAGGGAAGGAGAGATTGGATATGAGGATGAGGTTTCATGTGATGAGGAAGATGAGGTCATAGTGACAATCCGGCAGGGAGAGAATGAGGGAGAGATCGGAGATGAGGATGAGGTGTCATGTGATGAGGAAGATGAGGTCATAGTGACAATCCAGCAGGGAGAGAGGGAGGGAGAGATCGGATATGAGGATGAGGTGTCATGTGATGAGGAAGATGAGGTCATAGTGACAATCCGGCAGGGAGAGAGTGAGGGAGAGATCAGAGATGGAGATGAGGATGAGGTGTCATGTGATGAGGAAGATGAGGTCATAGTGACAATCCGGCAGGGAGAGAGGGAGGGAGAGATGGAGATGAGGATGAGGTGTCATGTGATGAGGAAGATGAGGTCATAGTGACAATCCGCAGGGAGAGAGTGAGGAGAGATCGAGATGAGGATGAGGTGTCATGTGATGAGGAAGATGAGGTCATAGTGACAATCCGGCAGGGAGAGAGTGAGGGAGAGATTCCGATGTTGTGCAGAGCAAACCTGCATGATCGAGCTGTCTTTGAAATGTGGTCTTTGAAGGACAGCTGGTCGTCAAAGATTACACCAAGATTTCTGACCGACCCTGAGGGGGTAATCAGAGATGAACCTTGCTGGATGGTGAAGTTGTGTTGTAGAGTCGGATTGGCAGGGAAGACGAGAAGCTCAGTCTTTGCCAGGTTGAGCTGAAGGTGGTGTTCTTTCATCCATGCCGAGATGTCTGCCAGACAGCTTGAGATGCGTCCATCTACTGTGGGGTCATCTGGTTTAAATGAAAGATAGAGTTGAGTGTCATCAGCATTGCAATGGTATGAGAAGCCATGTGCCTGTATGATGGGTCCCAGTGACGTAGTGTAAATGGAGAAGAGTAGAGGTCCCAGCACTGAGCCCTGAGGAACCCCGTGGTCAGTTGATGTGCTTTGGATACCTCACCTCCAGGCAACCTTGAAAGACCTACCTGTGAGGTAAGACTCAAACCAGTGGAGTGGAGTCCTGTGATGCCCAGTGATGAGAGGGTGGACAGAAGAATCTGGTGATTCACTGTGGCAAATGCAGCAGATAGATCGAGGAGGATTAGGACTGATGATCTGGAAGCAGCTTTTGCCATCCGCAGGGCTTCAGTGACTGACAGTAATGCAGTCTCTGTTGAGTGGGCCTTTAAAACCTGACTGGTTAACGTCCAGCTGATTTGACTGTGAGAGGAAAGATGAAACCTGGTTGAGAACAACCCGCTCAAGTGTTTTTGCTATGTAAGGCAGGAGAGAAATAGGTCTGTAGTTCTCTAGAAGTTATGTGTCTAGAGTGGGTTTCTTAAGCAGTGGGGTGACCCGGGCCTGCTTGAATGTGGTAGGAAAAAGCCAGTGCTGAGAGATGTGTTGATGATGTGTGAGTGCTGGTAGAAGTGTGGGAGAGATGGCTTTTAGAAGGTGTGAGGATAGGATCTAGAGGGCAGGTGGTGGGATGACTGGAGGAGAAGTTTAGATACTTCTGTCTCAGTGAGTGTAGAGAAGGAGGAGAGAAGATGTTTGGCTGTGGGTGTGGCTGATCTAAAGTCCTGTGTGTGCGGGGGTGGGAACTGACTGCTGATGGTTGTAGTTTTATTTGTGAAGAAGTGGGCAAAGTCGTCTCCAGATAAGGAGGTGGTGGGAGGTGGTGGAGGTGGACAGAGGAGAGAGTTGAATGTTCTGAAGAGTGTGCGTGTGTTAGAGGTGCTGTTGATTTTGTTGTGGAAATATGAGGATTTAGCCACATGGACATCATCTGAGAATGATGAGCAGAGATTGATATTTACCCAGGTCAGGACGGGTCGTTTGATTTTCGCCATTTCTCTCTGCTGCCCTTAGTTTTGTCCGGTGTTCAGGAAGAACATCAGATAACCATGGGTTAGCAGGAGCAGATACTATCTAGACAAGAAGTTAAAGTAGAGCATAGAGTGTCTGTTGCAGTGTTGACATCCATGGATGAGAACTGTGTGGGTGAGGAAGAGAGGATGACACAGCGGAGGAGAGATGAGAAGGAGAAAGAGAGCGTAGGTTTCGTCTGAAAGTAACTGGTTGTGGGATTGGGAATGCGGGGCAGTAAGTTGTAGATTAAAAGTGATGAAGTAATGGTCTGAGGTGTGTAGGGTTTGACCAGGATATTATCTGTAGTGCAATTGCGTGTGTATATGAGATCAAGTTGGTTACCAGATTTGTGGGTGTGTGAGGTGACATGTCGTTTGAGATCGAATGAGGCAATGAGAGTGGAAGTCAGTAGCATATGGTTTGTCCAGGTGAATATTGAAGTCGCCAAGAATTACAAGTGGGCTGCCATCCTCCGGAAATGAGGACAGCAGCACATCTAGTTCCTCAACAAAGGTGCCCAATTGACCTGGGGACGTGAATGACTACAAGATGGATTTTAACGGGAGTTGAGACTGTAATAGCATGGTATTCGAATGAGTTGTTGTTGCATAGAGAGGTGTGGGTTGAGTATTTCCAATTGTTAGTAATGAGAAGACCTGTTCCTCCGCCCCTCCCAGTGTGACGAGGTGTGTGTGAAGAGAAATTGTTAGAGAGCAGCAGGGGTTGCTGAGTCCTCTGGACGGATCCAGGTCTCAGTCAAAGCCAAGATATTGAGAGTGGAGTGAGAGGCAAAGGCCGGAATGAAATCAGCTTTGTTGACAGCTGACTGACAGTTCCATAGACCAACAGAAAAGAGGGAGGGGCATTAGTGGAGGAGGGAATCAGACGCAGATTAGCAGTGTTGCGCTGCCTTCTGCGTGTGACAATGGATCGTGGTCGAGAGACAGTGGGAATGTATTGAAAGCACATTGTAAGAGAGAAAGGAAGGTGGAAAAGGCCAGGAAAAAGAGGTACTTAAGTGCTGTATCGGTGTGCGCTCTTGGTGGAGTCGATCACAGGTAGAGTCGAAAGAAGATGTCTTTACCCAGTCGGTCTTCACACGAGGAGGCTGAACACGAGGGCTGAACGCTCGCTGACGCTCCGCCAGCGCTGACAAGCTTATTAAATACACACCTTTACTATTTGAGCAAGAACAGCTGTGGACGCTTTGTAATTAGCCCAAATGATCAAGTCAAGCCTGTCAATGGCTCGAATCGAACGAAAAGTATGACTCACTACCTGTGCTAAAAGCCACCAATAACAATCACAATAACGTTTGATCATGCGCAACGGCGCGAAAACAGCTGTGGTTATAATTCAAATGCAATATGCTAACACAGTACAATTATGTGTCAAACCAGCAGGGAGAGAGTGAGGAGAGATCGGAGATGAGGATGAGGTGTCATGTGATGAGGAAGATGAGGTCATAGTGACAATCCGGCAGGAGAGAATGAGGAGAGATCGGAGATGAGGATGAGGTGTCATGTGATGAGGAAGATGAGGTCATAGTGACAATCCAGCAGGGAGAGAGGGAGGAGAAATCGGATATGAGGATGAGGTGTCATGTGATGAGGAAGATGAGGTCATAGTGACAATCCGGCAGGGGAGAGAGTAAGGGAGAGATCAGAGATGAGGTGAGGTGTCATGTGATGAAGAAGATGAGGTCATAGTGACAATCCGGCAGGGAGAGAGGGAGGGAGAGATCGGAGATGAGGATGAGGTGTCATGTGATGAGGAAGATGAGGTCATAGTGAGAATCCGGCAGGTAGAGAGGAGGAGAGATCGGATATGAGGATGAGGTGTCATGTGATGAGGAAGATGAGGTCATAGTGACAATCCGGCAGGGAGAGAGGGAGGGAGAGATGGAGATGAGGATGAGGTGTCATGTGATGAGGAAGATGAGGTCATAGTGACAATCCGGCAGGGAGAGAGTGAGGGAGAGATCAGAGATGGAGATGAGGATGAGGTGTCATGTGATGAGGAAGATGAGGTCATAGTGACAATCCGGCAGGGAGAGAGTGAGGGAGAGATCGGAGATGAGGATGAGGAAGATGAGGTCATAGTGACAATCCAGCAGGGAGAGAGGGAGGGAGAGATCGGAGATGAGGATGAGGTGTCATGTGATGAGGAAGATGAGGTCATAGTGACAATCCGGCAGGGAGAGAGGGAAGGAGAGATTGGATATGAGGATGAGGTGGCATGTGATGAGGAAGATGAGGTCATAGTGACAATCCGGCAGGGAGAGAGGGAAGGAGAGATTGGATATGAGGATGAGGTGTCATGTGATGAGGAAGATGAGGTCATAGTGACAATCCGGCAGGGAGAGAGTGAGGGAGAGATCGGAGATGAGGATGAGGTGTCATGTGATGAGGAAGATGAGGTCATAGTGACAATCCGGCAGGGAGAGAGTGAGGGAGAGATCGGAGATGAGGATGAGGTGTCATGTGATGAGGAAGATGAGGTCATAGTGACAATCCGGCAGGGAGAGAGGGAGGGAGAGATGGAGATGAGGATGAGGTGTCATGTGATGAGGAAGATGAGGTCATAGTGACAATCCGGCAGGGAGAGAGTGAGGGAGAGATCGGAGATGAGGATGAGGAAGATGAGGTCATAGTGACAATCCAGCAGGGAGAGAGGGAAGGAGAGATTGGATATGAGGATGAGGTGGCATGTGATGAGGAAGATGAGGTCATAGTGACAATCCGGCAGGGAGAGAGGAAGGAGAGATTGGATATGAGGATGAGGTGGCATGTGATGAGGAAGATGAGGTCATAGTGACAATCCGGCAGGGAGAGAGGGAAGGAGAGATTGGATATGAGGATGAGGTGTCATGTGATGAGGAAGATGAGGTCATAGTGACAATCCGGCAGGGAGAGAGTGAGGGAGAGATCGGAGATGAGGATGAGGTGTCATGTGATGAGGAAGATGAGGTCATAGTGACAATCCAGCAGGGAGAGACGGAGGGAGAGATCGGAGATGAGGATGAGGAAGATGAGGTCATAGTGACAATCCAGCAGGGAGAGAGGGAAGGAGAGATCGGAGGTGAGGATGAGGTGTCATGTGATGAGGAAGATGAGGTCATAGTGTCAAACCAGCAGGGAGAGAGTGAGGGAGAGATCGGAGATGAGGATAAGGTGTCATGTGATGAGGAAGATGAGGTCATAGTGACAATCCAGCAGGGAGAGAGGAGGGAGAGATCGGAGATGAGGATGAGGTGTCATGTGATGAGGAAGATGAGGTCATAGTAACAATCCGGCAGGGAGAGAGGGAGGGAGAGATCGGAGATGTGGATGAGGTGTCATGTGATGAGGAAGATGAGGTCATAGTGACAATCCGGCAGGGAGAGAGGGAGGGAGAGATCGGAGATGAGGATGAGGTGTCATGTGATGAGGAAGATGAGGTCATAGTGACAATCCAGCAGGGAGAGAGGGAGGGAGAGATCGGAGATGTGGATGAGGTGTCATGTGATGAAGAAGATGAGGTCATAGTAACAATCCGGCAGGGAGAGAGGGAGGAAGAGATCGGAGATGAGGATGAGGTGTCATGTGATGAGGAAGATGAGGTCATAGTGACAATCCAGCAGGAGAGAGGAGGAGAGATCGGAGATGAGGATGAGGTGTCATGTGATGAGGAAGATGAGGTCATAGTAACAATCCAGCAGGGAGAGAGTGAGGGAGATATGGAGATGAGGATGAGGTGTCATGTGATGAGGAAGATGAGGTCATAGTGAGAACTGCAGGGAGAGAGGAGAGGAGAGATCGGAGATGAGGATGAGGTGTCATGTGATGAGGAAGATGAGGTCATAGTGACAATCCGGCAGGGAGAGAGGGAGGGAGAAATGGAGATGAGGGTGAGGTGTCATGTGATGAGGAAGATGAGGTCACAGTGATGATCCGGCAGTGAGAGAGTGAGGGAGAGATGGAGATGAGGATGAGGAAGATGAGGTCATAGTGACAATCCGGCAGGGAGAGAGGGAGGGAGAGATCGGAGATGAGGATGAGGTGTCATGTGATGAGGAAGATGAGGTCATAGTGACAATCCAGCAGGGAGAGAGGGAGGGAGAGATCGGAGATGAGGATGAGGAAGATGAGGTCATAGTGACAATCCAGCAGGGAGAGAGGGAGGGAGAGATCGGAGATGAGGATGAGGAAGATGAGGTCATAGTGACAATCCAGCAGGGAGAGAGGGAGGGAGAGATCGGAGATGAGGATGAGGAAGATGAGGTCATAGTGACAATCCGGCAGGGAGAGAGTGAGGGAGAGATCAGAGATGGAGATGAGGATGAGGTGTCATGTGATGAGGAAGATGAGGTCATAGTGACAATCCGGCAGGGAGAGAGGGAGGGAGAGATGGAGATGAGGATGAGGTGTCATGTGATGAGGAAGATGAGGTCATAGTGACAATCCGGCAGGGAGAGAGTGAGGGAGAGATCGGAGATGAGGATGAGGAAGATGAGGTCATAGTGACAATCCAGCAGGGAGAGAGGGAAGGAGAGATTGGATATGAGGATGAGGTGTCATGTGATGAGGAAGATGAGGTCATAGTGACAATCCGGCAGGGAGAGAGGGAAGGAGAGATTGGATATGAGGATGAGGTGTCATGTGATGAGGAAGATGAGGTCATAGTGACAATCCGGCAGGGAGAGAGTGAGGGAGAGATCGGAGATGAGGATGAGGTGTCATGTGATGAGGAAGATGAGGTCATAGTGACAATCCAGCAGGGAGAGAGTGAGGGAGAGATGGAGATGAGGATGAGGTGTCATGTGATGAGGAAGATGAGGTCATAGTGACAATCCGGCAGGGAGAGAGTGAGGGAGAGATCAGAGATGGAGATGAGGATGAGGTGTCATGTGATGAGGAAGATGAGGTCATAGTGACAATCCGGCAGGGAGAGAGGAGGAGAGATCGGAGGTGAGGATGAGGTGTCATGTGATGAGGAAGATGAGGTCATAGTGACAATCCGGCAGGGAGAGAGGGAGGGAGAGATGGAGATGAGGATGAGGAAGATGAGGTCATAGTGACAATCCGGCAGGGAGAGAGTGAGGGAGAGATCGGAGATGAGGATGAGGAAGATGAGGTCATAGTGACAATCCAGCAGGGAGAGAGGGAAGGAGAGATTGGATATGAGGGGCAGTGTAGGGGGATAGAAAATACGGTTTGTACAGTATAAAATGCTTTACGTCTATGGGGAGTCCCCACAAAGATAGTAAACCAGACATGTGTGTGTGTGTGTGTGTGTGTGTGTGTGTGTGTGTGTGTGTGTGTGTGTGTGTGTGTGTGTGTGTGTGTGTGTGTGTGTGTGTGTGTGTGTGTGTGGACGTACATTTGTGTAGTCCTGCTGTATTTCTGAACTCTTCAACATGCTCCACACTATAAAAGATACAGAGTTAGACATTCTGCAAATCTGATACACACACACACACACACAGCAGTGTGACATACTTGAGAATCTGCAGTGAGTAGTTTGGATCCTCCAGTTTTTCAGAGAGTTGCTTGACTCCTGGATCTCCTATGTGATTGTAGCTCAGATCCAGCTCTCTCAGGTGTGAGGGATTTGAACTCAGAAATGAAGAAACATAACCACAGCCTTCCTCTGTCACCATACAGCCAGACAATCTACAAACACACATGACATTATTTTATTAATCAGATATCACTATTACACAGTCTGGGCAATATCTATTTGCAAACCTTTTTATTTTCTGTAGTTTCAGTCACAAAAGAAACTAAAGCATCTTTATAAATTTCCTGTAAAGAAAACATATATACTCCAGTGTAGCAGATTTCCACTCTCTAAAAAATCAAGTACTTCTACATTGTCTCTGGACATCATTGGCCAAAACCTGAAGTGCCATTTTTAATTTCTCTCACTGTCGGTGGTGTAATTTTTGGTGGTATTATTACTTTATTACAGTACTTGAGTATTTTGGGGGAGAATCTGTACTTTACTTGAGTTTTTATATTTCTGTCTTTTACTTTAACTTCACTTAATTTCTTAACCCTCTGGAGTCTGAGCTTTTTTGGGGGGCCCTTTAGAAGTTTTGACATGCTCTGACATTTGTGCTTTTTTGATGCACAACCTTGGACATATCATCTGTGTTATTTCCAGGAGTCACTGGGTGTTTTGGGTCTTGCAACAGACACCCAAGTCCTGGCAACCTGACCGAGGCTGATCAGACCCCGGCCTGTGTCCAAGTGGCATTCTACTGCCCCCAATGCTCCCCCCTCTTCAACTAGAGCCATCTGCATGCTTTTGCTGCTGCCTCCACATTGTTGCCTAACTCTTCTTTCGGTTAGCACCTGTTATGCCCAGCCAGCATACCATAGGCCTTGCTCAGGGAGTGACTGGCAAATCCCCTGCTGCCCACCTCAACTGGCATACACCTGGTCCTCCATCCATTCCTCCGACAATCCTCCACCAGCTCTTGATATTTCTCCCTCTTTCTCTCTTGAGCCTCCTCCATCCTCTCCTCAGGCTTCAAACATAAAGATATGAAACTGTATGAAACTGTATCATGAAGTGGAACGAAATTGGATATTTCAAACTTTTTTAACAAATCAAAAACTGAAAAATTGGGCATGCAAAATTATTCAGCCCCCTTAAGTTAATACTTTGTAGCGCCACCTTTTGCTGCGATGATGTCACGGAGTGACTTGATGCAGCGGAACCTAAAATGGCGGAAATAGTTCGCCTGGACCGCTGTCCATGAAACACGCAGCCAGTTCCGGTAACTCCGGGCAACCAAAAGTGGCGATTATTAAGAACAGGTGTGCGAATGAACGTGGCGATTGGTGATTGGGCAATTCAGAGAAGAGGAGGCGTATAAATAAGGCATCGGGAGAACAGGAAGGGGCCGAGGGGAGGGGTGGGGGTGAAGTTTATTCCGGCAAACACTGTGGGTGAGACGGGGCGAACGGTGTGTTGGAGGGACGTATTGATGTGGATATTACAGACTGGGCGAAGTCAAAACCGAGTACTGGGCTGAAGAAAACACAGAGTTAAGTGTTTGGAGCATTCCTTTTGAAGTGATTGTGTCACAGGTTGACTTAGTATTTTTGTTTGTTTTTGATCAGAGACATTTGGGCCTTACTGTGTGCAGTGTTGTGTGATGGTGTTTACTGTGTGCATTAATATATTGGCACTCTGAATTGTAGTGGTTATGTACTGTGCATGTGCATCAAATTTGTAGTGGGTTTTGTTATTCCTTAATTTGCCCTGCTTGATCCTTTATAGACACTTGTTTATGGACAAACCTGGCAACCCGCTTCCTGTTTTATTACTATGCCCATATTTGGACTGTGCTTCCTCCTCTGTTAATGTGACTTAATTAATTCATCGGAACTTGTCACCATGCTCCACCTTTCTGCCCATATTTGGATGACACTTCCTGTGATTGAGTAACTTTATTATTGTATCTGCATTGCTGCTGATAATGGCAATTAGTGACTAATTGTTCTAACAGCCGCCACGCCTAGTTTGAAGGAGATAAAACTGGTTCTCTGAAACAGAGGTTGGTGGCTGCTGACCTGCTGCCATTTTGTGTTCAATGCATGTCCCTGCTCTGCACATGGAGCCCAAGTTCCCAGGCATCTTTGGCTGACCACCGGTATACTGCAGCTGGATTTTCTCAACGCTCTCTAATGTTGCCTAAAGGGCCGTAATTATATTTTATTACCACACCTTGTGAATGGGGGTTGATTTTCTGTGGCGTTGGTGTTCATGGTGGTCATTTGTTGTAGCCTTAGCAATACCCATCTTATGGTTCCAGTGGCTGGCATTGTCCTGAAGACTGTGGCTATCCTCGAACCTCCCTCAACGCTCTCTAATCCTCAAACCTCCCTCAACGCTCGCTAATGCTGCCTGAAGGGCCGTAATTATATTTTGTACTACAGTGTAAGTGTGACCTGCTATCTGTGATTGTTAGTGGTCATTCTTGGTGCTCTCTTCTAGCCTCTGGATTATCCATCTTGGGCTCCTGGGCCCAGTGTCGCTGTGAAGACTGCCTTGGTTACACCAGGATCTCCCTCGGCTTTGCTGTTTGCTGCTGAGAGTATTATAACTTTCGCCTGTGGGTCGGACGACTGCCGTGATCTTTTGGACGTGTCTGCTTGACTTTCTTTGGAGGGAGGACAGTTGGAGCGACTTGTTGTGAAGTCACTGAACTTTTACCTCTTTCCAAATGGCTTCAGAGACATAATTTTAGATTAACTTTTTCCCTTAAGTAACACTATCCCTAGTAGTGCTTGCTGTCCCAATAAAGACTATTTGTTGTATCCACACTGACTGTCTGTTTTGTTTCTCTGGCTGGGACCTGATTAATTTATTTCATTTTATCTAACGTTGGTCACTAGGTGACAATTGTGTTGATGTGTATTAGTACCTTGAAGAGATTGTTTACACTGAGAAGTCAACGGAAACGTATTAAGAAGAGGAAGGAGTGTGCTGAAAGGTCGTGGTCTTGACGTTTCCATATGGGCATCCTCCGCACCGACCCTGTCCACTATCCAGGACCTATTTCCCGGCCCAACGTGGTGATCCTGACCCTAATTCACCGTGAGTGTGTGGCGTGCAGTGGGTGAGTCTTTTTGATGTGTGTACACCTGAAGAATTGTAGTGTTGTGCTGTGCCAATATTGTCAGCGATCACACCCCAGACCGAAGAGAAAGCCCTGTATTAGAGGAAGTGAACTGGTGACGGTGGGTGACTGTTATATTTATATATATACACACCCGACTGTGACTCATTAACCCCTTTCCCCTACCTGGTGGTGGCGTGGCAACTGTATGAAGTAAGAGCTTGCTGTGAATATTGTGTGGAGTATCGAAGGAGGGGAAGTTTGAATTGGCTGCTGCGTAGAAGGAGCTTATGTGCTGTCTCTGTGTATGATTATACATCTGTTGAGTGCTTTCAGGTGCCCTCCCCTGTCTAGATCTCTTGTCCCGCTGTTGGAAGAGAGGAGAGGGAAGCGATTGGCCCACTCGAGCAGCACCTCACATGGTGTGGTACCCTACCTCGATCTACCCAGCTTTGTAATACCATCTGTGGGCGTGCTAGGCCCAGCGTGCAGCAGCCTCGACCTGTACCTCCATCTGCCCTGCTTGTCAGAAGCGAAGAGGTGTTGTATCTCTCCCTAAATGTTCATTGAAGTAGTATACTGTTAAAGGAACTCTGTGTGTTTATCTGCCGCCAGTCTGCAGGATTGAGCCAAGGGCTCTGTGTCGTCGTGGGACTGTTCTACTACGTGTGGGAAGTCAACGTCAATGTGTTCCTTAGAAGTCTGTCCTAGTGAGGAAGGCTAGAAGTCCGCTGTGTGCAAATATACCCTCCCCAGCCACTCGAGCCTTGAAGCGTTAAAGCCTGACGTCCACCTTTTTACGGGGCTGTGAGTTGCATCCATTCCAGCTAAAAGCGTAGTATACTCACCTGTACGCCCAAGCCAAGAGTCCAGTGTACCTTCCTGTATACTCACCTGTACGCCCAAAGCTAAGAGCCCAGTGTACTACCCTGTATACTCACCTGTACGCCCAAGCCAAGAGTCCAGTGTACCTTCCTGTATACTCACCTGTACGCCCAAAGCTAAGAGCCCAGTGTACTACCCTGTATCCTCGTCTGTACGCTTAAAGCTAAGAGCCCAGTGTACCGCCCTGTATACTCACCTGTACGCCCAAGCCAAGAGTCCAGTGTACCTTCCTGTATACTCACCTGTACGCCTAAAGCCAAGAGTCCAGTCCAGTGTACCGCCCTGTATACTCACCTGTACGCCTAAAGCTAAGAGCCCAGTGTATCTTCCTGTATACTCACATGTACGCCCAAAGCTAAGAGCCCAGTGTATCTTCCTGTATACTCACCTGTACGCCCAAAGCTAAGAGCCCAGTGTGCCCTGTATACTCACCTGTACGCCTAAAGCTAAGAGCCCAGTGTATCTTCCTGTATACTCACCTGTATACCCAAAGCCAAGAGCCCCGTGTACCCTCCTGTATACTCACCTGTACGCCCAAGCCAAGAGCCCCGTGTACCCTCCTGTATACTCACCTGTACGCCCAAGCCAAGAGCCCAGTGTACCTCAGGTTAGGGTTAGGGTTAGGGTTCATCAGAAGAAAGAGTCACTCGCACAGGAAGTGTCAACGAGATGGAATAGTCCACTGGAAATGATCGAGCGCGTTCAGCGGAATGCTGGACCTTTGAGTATATTGAGTATATTGCTGCAGGAGATGGAGAGGGAGAGGCCTGCACAGCCGAATATCCAAATCACGCCTGAGCCTCCTACGAAGAAACCAGTTCTCATGCTTTCATACGAGTCTTCGTCTGATGAAGAGGAGGACAGTATTGAGCAATGTCTGGAGCGCTACAAGGCAGAGCCTCTTATTGGCATGGATGACTGTCCCCAAGAATGGTGGTCCACACATGAAGGGGCACACAGTGAAATGGCCCAACTTGCACGCAAGTACTTGGCAACACCGGCCACAACAGTACCCTCTGAGAGGTTGTTTTCACTGTCTGGGCATGCTGTGCAAAAGAAGAGAGCTTCCTTGTTGTCTGAAAATGTCAACAGGGTTGTCTGTTTGAGTAATTGGCTCAAAGCAAAGTAGTAGTATGCTTACCTTTTATTGGTAACCGTTACTGTTCATTCTTTCTGAAATAAGAGGCTGGGACTGACTGTTATGTTCAAAGCAAACTTGAGAAACGCATTAAGCCATGGTTTAACTGCACTATAGGCTGAGTCCTAGTTTACCTTGCATGTGGACTTTGTAATTTTATTTTGTATCACCCTGTTTTGATCCCTTAGAAAGGGCTGTTGAAGGGGCTGTTTGTGCGACAAAGTATTTTTTTCACCCTTTTATTGATGGGCAGTGTTACATTGTGTGAGCGATTATTTGCTCCAAGTGTGAATGATTGCTTCAAGTGAGAATGTTGGTGTGAAATCGAACTACAGTATGCCAATGTTGTTTTCAATAAAACAAACATTTGCACAAAACAAGCCGATCCACTTTTCTATGTTGATAAGAGCATTAAAATAAGAAAAGTAATGGGACTAAAAGAAATCAAGGGACATTTAGAATAAATAAAAATGTGCAATTAATTGTGAGTTAACTATGACATTAATGTGATTAATCACGATTAAATATTTTAGCACTACTTTTATTGTTTTAATACTGATGATTTTGGCATACAGCTCATGAAAACCCAAAATTCCTATCTAAAAAAATTATATTTCATCCGACCAATAAAAGAAAAGTGTTTTTAATACAAAAAAAGTCAACCTTCAAATAATTATGTTCAATTATGCACTCAATAATTGGTGGGGAATCCTTTTGCAGAAATGACTGCTTCAATGCGGCGTGGCATGGAGGCGATCAGCCTGTGGCACTGCTGAGGTGTTATGGAGGCCCAGGATGCTTCGATAGCGGCCTTAAGCTCATCCAGAGTGTTGGGTCTTGAGTCTCTCAACTTTCTCTTCACAATATCACACAGATTCTCTATGGGCTTCAGGTCAGGAGAGTTGGCAGGCCAATTGAGCACAGTAATACCATGGTCAGTAAACCATTTACCAGTGGTTTTGGCACTGTGAGCAGGTGCCAGGTCGTGCTGAAAAACGAAATCTTCATCTCCATAAAGCTTTTCAGCAGATGGAAGCATGAAGTGCTCCAAAATCTCCTGATAGCTAGCTGCATTGACCCTGCCCTTGATAAAACACAGTGGACCAACACCAGCAGCTGACATGGCACCCCAGACCATCACTGACTGTGGGTACTTGACACTGGACTTCAGGCATTTGGGCATTTCCTTCTCCCAGTCTTCCTCCAGACTCTGGCACCTTGATTTCCCAATGACATGCAAAATTTGAGCGACAGTCCAGTGCTGCTTCTCTGTAGCCCAGGTCAGGCGCTTCTGCCGCTGTTTCTGGTTCAAAAGTGGCTTGACCTGGGAATGCGGCACCTGTAGCCCATTTCCTGCACACGCCTGTGCACGGTGGCTCTGGATGTTTCTACTCCAGACTCAGTCCACTGCTTCCGCAGGTCCCCCAAGGTCTGGAATCGGTCCTTCTCCACAATCTTCCTCAGGGTCCGGTCACCTCTTCTCGTTGTGCAGCGTTTTTTGCCACAATTTTCCCTTCCCACAGACTTCCCACTGAGGTGCCTTGATACAGCACTCTGGGAACAGCCTATTGGTTCAGAAATGTCTTTCTGTGTCTTACCCTCTCGCTTGAGGGGTCAATGATGGCCTTCTGGACAGCAGTCAGGTCGGCAGTCTTACCCATGATTGCGGTTTTGAGTAATGAACCAGGCTGGGAGTTTTTAAAAGCCTCAGGAATCTTTTGCAGGTGTTTAGAGTTAATTAGTTGATTCAGATGATTAGGTTAATAGCTCGTTTAGAGAACCGTCTCATGATATGCAAATTTTTTGAGATTTTCATGAGCTGTATGCCAAAATCATCAGTATTAAAACAATAAAAGACCTGAAATATTTCAGTTGGTTTGCAATGAATCTAAAATATATGAAAGTAAATTTGTATCATTACATTATGGAAAATAATGAACTTTTATCACAATATGCTATTTTTAGAAGGACCTGTATTGGTTTATGTCGAGTTGTAGCAGTCACAGCCTGTTACAAGGCATACTATCTTTTCTGGGGGCTATGTTCATCCGCTCCACTGGGGGTCACTTGTAGTACTCCATGTTTTGTATAACTTTGAGAAGTAGCAGGAGAAGAATCAGATGGAAGAACTGTAACTGTTCGACAACTGTATTGTGAATGTAACAATCATGAACTTTGGGAGTGAGGACGAAGGATGTGATCATGGAGGTATGGAGTGGCAAAAAGTGGCGCAAAAAAAGGAAGAAAAAGAAAAATGGAAATAGTGGTAATTTAAGCAGTTCACGGGCAGACTCGGATAAAATGGCAAAGAGAGCTAAGGCATGTATAAGCTGGAAAGTAAATGAGTAAATAAATGAGTTTGTTGAGCATTTCCATCTTATATCGGTGGAAAAGGATGTAGGCAAAGTGAAGTTTGCAAAGCACTTGAATAATAAGCGAATACTTGTACATGCCGTGAGCCAAGAACAACAAAATGCTCTTCTGAAAATGAATACACTGGATGGTAAAAAAAAGTACAAACCCATGAACCTGGCTCAACGGCTAAATATAGGGGAGTTATTTCTGGAATACCATTATCTGTCACAATGGAGGATATCAAAACAGAATTGAAAGGAGGGAAAGTGCTTGATGCTAAACGTATTAGTACAAAAAGAAACGTCAGTAATTATTGACTTTGAAAACAACCTACCAAGTAAAGTTATGCTAGGCTTCTTCAGCTATGCAGTAAGAGAGTTCATTCCTCTGGCATTAAGATGCTTTAAATGTCAAAGAATGGGTGCAAAAGAAAAGAAAGATGTGCAAGATGTGGAGGTCATCATGCATTTGGAAAGGAGGAGATCACAGTGCAGCCTATGGGGGATGCGCAGTTCAAAAGCATGCAAGAGAAGTCCAAAAATGTAAAACAATAAACAAAAGTGTCATATGCAGAGGCTGTTAAGAGGGTCAGCAATGAACATGTAGCAATGGAAAATAGCATTGAAAGGAATAATCCAGGAAACAGTAATGATCCTCCAAAGTTCAGAAAACAGACAAACATATCAGAGAGGAATACATGAGACCTCCCACAAGTGCAGGGTAAAGGAGGGAACTAAGTTAGTAGATAAAGTCAATTTTGCAGCATTCATGTGTAAAATGGTGTACATCGGATTAGAACAAAATGACAGGAATGAGAGAATCAAAACGTTTGTGGAAGCAGCAAAAGAGTACCTTGGGATGTCAAGTACAGAATATAAAACGTTACAAGAACTGATGAACCCGTTCATATAAGATGTGTCTAGTGATTAAACTAATAATGGTACTGAACATCTTTCAGTGGAATAACAGCAAATGGTCAGGAATTTAAGAAGGCCATAAAGGACTTGAAGGACAAACCAGATAAATATGCATTCAAGAAACATGGTTGAGACCACGTCTAGATTTTATATTGGCAGGATTTCATTCTGTTACACAAGGTAGAGCAAATAAACAAGGGGTGGCCGTCTTACATTGGTTAAAGATAAAATAGTATCCAGAAGAATAGATTCGTCAGGTGGACATGAATGCATAGTTATTGAGGTGTACAGAGCACAAGGCTCAATCAAAATGATTGATTATTACAATCCATGTTATATTTTAACAGCAGTGGTGTTTGAGGAAATTCTGGGAGAGGAAAGTCACAGAGAAGTTTGGTGCGGTGATTTTAATGCACACAATAGTTTATGGGGAAGTGATCATACTAATCATAATGGTATAGTGATAGATTACAGAAACCTTGTTTGTATAAAGAATGGTAAAGGAACAAGATTAGATATAATTAGAAATAAGTTGTCATGTATTAGATTGTTTCTGCAAATATGGCTAGTCTATGTGAATGGAAAATATGCAATGGGTGACATAGGAAGTGACCATGTCCCCATTATATGTAATATAAATATAGATAAATGTACCCAGGAAAGTGGTGTTATAACAAGGCTCAATGGGACACATTTAAAGAATGCTGTAGGAAATTAGCTAGTAAACATTGACTTTCACTGTTGTTAGTTGCACTCAAATCATCTGCATTAAGAGAGTAAATGTAGGGATTAAAGTGTTATTTCATGTGTTTTTCAGTAAAAGGAAAGGTGTTAGTTTAGGTCATGTTGGCCATTTAGAGCAGATTCTGTAATTGTGTGTCAGAAGAGTGCCTGTGTTTAGGCGGTGGGCACTCATATACACACATTTATTGGATGGAATTCCTGCTCAATTAAATTGAGTTTGTCCAATGGGTTATTTTTGCATTTTTTTTCTAAAAATATGCTTGTTGTTATTTTTATATATTTCCACTTACACTCGTAGAGCAAATAGTTAATTTAAAGAAGAGTCATGAAATGATTATTTTTCGTCATCAACTATTGTCACAATATGTTATATGGTCAGCAGGATGTGCCAGACCATGTGTGGTTGGATTGTGAGTCTTGAGTATATGATGTCATTGAGATGTGCAAGCATGTGAAGGAAAGTGGAAGCACTGAGAAGGGACCGATAGAGTGAACCAAGCTTATAACAAACTATGCTTCTGTCCTGATGTTTTATGCTATTTTAAGCAGGCTACACGAATCACTTTTTGGTGAATATATAGGCTAAATCAGCCTGCAATGACAACGAGAATTAGAAGGAAATAAATACATATTTGGGTGGTGTAATATTATAATAAAAAAGCACATATATCTAGATAACCCATGTTATTTAAATTACTAAAATACCCTAAATAGACAATAAAGAGCAATAACAATCCACGAGCACTGAATAGGATGTGTGACAAAGGATGACAGCCTACGATGGGCATGATTATTCATTTGATTAGTTATATCATTTATAATTTGAATAAGAGAACAACACCAATAATATTCATGAAAATTGTTTTATTCATTACATAGCCTAGTACAGGGCTAGTCAAATCTTACCCTGGAGAGCCAATGCACTGTAGAGTTTAGCTCCAACCCTGATCAAACTCACCCACCTGTGATTTTCTAATGATCCTGAAGACATTGATTAGCATGTTCAGGTGTGTTTGATCAGGGTCGGAGCTAAACTATTAAAAACGCAAGGTAGCGTCATCAGTCCAGTTCTAATTAATATCATGATTAATGATATCTTTGAAAATACAGGGATAGGTATACAGTCAGCTTTGTATGCAGACGATGGAGCAATCTGGAAAAGGGGAAAAAAAGGTACACGTGTGTTGGAAAGCATACAGAAAGCAATAATCAGTGTAGAGAGGTGGTCTTATGATTGGGGATTCAAAATTCATGTTATATGCTGGTCACTAAAAAGAAAATAGGTAATGATAAAGGGTTAATATTATATAGTAAACCCATGGAAAGAGTTAGTGTTTAAATATCTTGGTCTATGGATTGATGAGGAATCATACCAAATGTATAAAGGTGCTAAATTTAATGAGGTGTGTGGTGGGAACTGAATGGGGAGCTGACAAAGAAGCATTATTACACATATACAGGGCTTTGATGAGAGCTACTTCAGATTAGGGTTGCACGGTGTATGAAGTAAACTTGACAGGATACAATACAGAGCACTAAGACTTAGCTTAGGAGCAGTCAAAACAACGCCCATTAATGCATTGAACCTTGAATCCAGTGAACTGCCTTTGCATTTCAGGAGAACTAAGTTATCAAAAATATATTGGAGGAGGAGATGGAAATCTAGCATCAACTGTTCTGCAGAAATGTTGGGAATATACAACATTTTCTGGTAAAGGTTTTGGCTGGGATATTAACAATAAAGTGAAATAGTACAAGTTAGACACTATACAACACAGTCCCGCAGTTATTCATAGTAGTATTTCCCCATGGATATTTCCAGAACACAAAGTAAATCTTCAAATTTTAGAAAAGAGAAGAGAGTGGACACAGAGGAATAGTAACATTGGGTGCATGGTTCAAGAGTATTTGAAGAAAAGTTACTATAACTATCTTAATATTTTTACAGACGGATCAAAACACTCAAATAATGAACACGTAGGGGTGGGTATATACATCCCATAATTTGGTAAAGGAACTGTTAAGAGAATCTCAAACAGGTTATCAGTTTACATAGCAGAAATGACTTCAGTCTTCAGTGGGTAGAGGAGGTTAAGCCGATTAAAGTGGTGATATGTTCAGATTCCAAAGCATACAATAAGAGAAACAGTCCGAGAGGATCTTGTAATTGAGGTTTATATGAGCTTATTGAATCTACAGCAACCAGGTACAGATGTCCACTTCTGTTGGACATGCTGGAATAGAGGGAAAGGAGATTGCAGTTAAACTTGCTAAAAATTCACTAAACAAAAATGAGGATGACATTTTAGAAATTTGTTTTGGGAGATCAGAAGCAAAATCACTTATTCATCAGGGATTACTGACATATCGGCAGGAAATCTGGAATAATGGCATCAAGGCTAGAGAACACTATAACATTCAAAAATCTGTCAGAGTTAACAATAAACAAGGTAGATGTGGGTTAAGACTAGGACATACAGGGCTCAGTGCTTCATTGTATATCATGAAAAAGGCAATGTCAGATAAATGTGAGACTTGTAATTGCAAGGGAACTGTTGAACATGTGCTGATGGGATGTAGGAGGTTCAGTGTAGAAAGAGCTGCCCAACTGTAATCTTTGCTTTTGGGGGTTGTTTGATTAATTGGTGGTAGTGTTTGTTTTGTCTACTGTCTATGTAACTATCATTAGTATATTTGCAGAGGTGGACAGTAACTAAGTACATTTACTTGAGTACTGTACTTAAGTACACTTTTTGAGTATCTGTACTTTACTGGAGTATTATTTTTTTGGGAAACTTTTACTTTAACTTCACTACATTTGAAACACAAATATTGTACTTTTTACTCCACTACATTTCTATCGAGGTCCTCAAAGTCGAAAGTCATTTCTGTAAAAGCTTTGAAAGTCACTGGATGATTTATTTCTTCTTTAAAAGTTTTTTGCAGACAGCTTATCAGTAATCACTGTTGTAGGGTCATGTAAAGTTTCCCAACATTTTTTGAACACGGATCGGTTTATAGCAAAATGGAAGAATACGGTTCCTCGGCACAGTGTGTGCACACATGGTCATACTTAGAAAGTGTGTTTCAGTTTTCTGAAAATATTAATGATTCGTTTAGTTGACATACAATTGATGCATGTCTCATAAAATGTTAAAAAATGTAAACGTCTGGGAGAAAGAGACGAGTAAACAGTTGGGAGAATATGGGATGTGTATCAGTGTATTGGATCCGTGCATTCAGCCTTAAAGTGACAGCAGCTTTGTAAAGGGCTTTGTAACTTTTATTCAAGTATTGAAATGAGCTTAAGGTAGTCGTATGCTAGCATGTCGAATGGAGCATCACTGACTGGCTTAAACCACCATGAGCAGGGGTAGGCAAGTTCGGTCCTAGAGAGCCGCTGTCCTGCAGAGTTTGACTCCAACCCTGAAAAACCCTCACCTGCCTGTAGCTTTAGTAATCCTGAAGACACTGATGAGCTTGTTCAGGTGTGTTTGATTAGGGTTGGATCTAAACTCTGCAGGACAGTGGCTCTCTAGGACCGAACTTGCCTACCCCTGACCATGAGCATTTATACAACAATAATAAAATACTGCATTGACATGAAAAAATGAAATGTACTTTTGATACTTAAGTACTTTTAAAAGCAAATACTTCTGTACTTTTACTCAAGTAAACATCTGTTTTTAGAACTTTTACTTGTAGCGGAGTAATATTTGACCAGTAGTACTTTTACTTTTACTCAAGTAATGGAGTTGTGTACTTTGTCCACCTCTGTATATTTGTGAGTTTCTAGTATTTTTTTATTTCTTCTTTGTTTGATTCTTGAGATACATTGTATCCTTCCCTGGGTATTTTGCAAATATGATTCCTCCCTTTTATTTCCTGTAACCCATTGGTGCTAAGTAGCCAAGGCAGTTATAAAGCTCTCATAACAAAGACATCTCAAATAATGTCTTCTTTGCATTACAAATGACATAATTGAGCAAATGACACTTATTGACAGTTGTCATAAACATGCATAAACTCCTTCATATTCATGACATGTGTCAGTCTTATACACACCCTTCAAGTAAAGTGTTACCAAATAATGTCTCACCATTGCCTGCGATGAAATGACATATGCATGTGATTAGTTTGAAGATTTATGTTAGTTCCTAATGTATTTTGAGTCTTTCTGCAACACTGTTGAGATGTAAACAGCTCATAATCTGTAGGTGCTATTCCCACTGTCATATTAAAGTGGTGTCTCACCTGGGGTCCTTGTGTGTGTTCAGTATGTCGATGAATGAAGTCGTCTGGTAATGTCTTCAGTTGAAGTCTGAAGCTAACTCGTCTCTTTGGTCTTATTTATAGTGCTATTGTTCAGGAAATGTTTTCTGAAGCATTTTCGTTAAAAGGTACATGAAACAACAACTGAACATTCATTATAAGCTAAATGAGTAAGTAAAATGACAAGAAACGTGCATTTGATGTGAAACAAGTAATTTCTCTATGGGCTTCTTTCTATTTTTCATTCTGTCTATTTTATCACACATGCTTGCTTATGAGTAATTCTAAATAAGTATACATATGCCGTGAATATGCGGTAAAGCGGCCTGTCATCTCTGTATGAACACTGCTCTACATTCACCTAAAGGATTATTAGGAACACCTGTTCAATTTCTCATTAATGCCATTATCTAATCAACCAATCACATGGCAGTTGCTTCAGTGCATTTAGGGGTGTGGTCCTGGTCAAGACAATCTCCTGAACTCCAAACTGAATGTCAGAATGGGAAAGAAAGGGGATTTAAGCAGTTTTGAGCGTGGCATGGTTGTTGGTGCTAGATGGGCCAGTCTGAGTATTTCACAATCTGCTCAGTTACTGGGATTTTCACGCACAACCATTTCTAGGGTTTACAAAGAATGGTGTGAAAAGGGAAACACATCCAGTATGCGGCAGTCCTGTGGGAGAAAATGCCTTGTTGATGCTAGAGGTCAGAGGAGAATGGGCCGACTGATTCAAGCTGATAGAAGAGCAACTTTGACTGAAATAACCACTCGTTACAACCGAGGTATGCAGCAAAGCATTTGTGAAGCCACAACACACACAACCTTGAGGCGGATGGGCTACAACAGCAGAAGACCCCACCGGGTACCACTCATCTCCACTACAAATAGAACTCATTAAATTGGACAGTTGGAGACTGGAAAAATACCTGAACTCGATCCACCGGAACTGGGACCACCGGAACAGGGACCACCGGAACTGCCTCTGGGGGCTCGGAGAAAGTCCTGTGCTTCTCCCAAGCCCTCCAGACGGCCACCATAAAATATCCTATCACTATATGAAACTAGGGGGTAAATCACATTATGAAATAAATTATTTTCTCCAAAACACGTTGGCCACAATTGTTGGCACCCTTTTATTAAATACTTTTTGCAACCTCCTTTTCCCAAGATAACAGCTCTGAGTCTTCTCCTCTAATCCCTGATGAGTTTGGAGAAACCTGACAAGAGATCAGACACCATTCCTCCATACAGAATCCCTCCAGATCCTTCAGATTCACAGATCCATGTTGGTGCTTCTTCTCTTCAGTTCAGCCTCTCGTTCTCTATAGGGTTCAGGTCAGGGGACTGGGATGGCCATGGCAGAAGCTTCAGTCTGTGTTCAGTCACACATCTGTGTGTTGATTTTGATGTTTGTTTTGGATCTTTGACCTGATAGAAGAGCCAATCACGGTCCATTATAAGATTTCTAGCAGAGGTCATCAGGTTTTGATGTTTTATCTGCTGGTATTTGCTAGAATCCATGATACCATGTGTCTGAACAAGATTTCCAGGACCTCCAGCAAAAAAATAGGCCCTCAACGTTAAAGCTCCAGCTGTATTTTTAGCCATGGGCATGGGGTACTCTTTTACAGTTCATCTGACCACAGAACCAGGCCCCGTCTGAAGGTCCAGTCGTGTCTGACCACTGAATATGCTGGAGTTTGTTTCTGGATGAGTGAGGTGGATTTTTCTTGAATCCCTCCCAAACAACATGTGGTGATGTAGGGGTTTGTTTGATATTTTTTTAGGCTTTCTGACCCCAAGACTCAACTAATCTCTGTGATTCTCCATCTGTGATCCTTGGAGAGTCTTTGTCAACTCAATCTCTCCTCCTCTCGTGCATTAGGACGACACACACACACACACACACACACACACACACACACACACACACACACACACACACACACACACACACGTCCTCTTCCAGTCAGATTCATAACATCTTTAGCTGATTGAAACATCTTAATTATTTCCCTGATGGTGGAAATGGGGGTTTTCAATGCTTTAGCTATTTTCCTACAGCCACTTTCTATTTTGTGAAGCTCAACAATCTTTTGCTGCACATCAGAACTATATTCTGAGGTTTTACTCATTGTGGTGAATGATTAAGGGAATTTGGCCTCTGTGCTTCCTTACATTTATACTTCTGTGAAACAAGACGTCATAGCTGAACAATTTCATGTTCCTCGTCACCCTGGTGTGCTAAAAAATGTAAATATTAATGGGAATATACTTCAGAGATATTTTACTCATAACATTTTTAAGGGGTGCCAACAATTGTGGCCGATGTGTTTTGGAGAAAAGCATTTATTTCATAATGTGATTTACCCCCTTTAATGAAAGGTTAGATTTTTGTGAATTTTTTAAATAAAAGATCAAAAGGATAAACAATGCAGATTTATTTCTTACAGCCATATTTGATCATATTTATCAGGGGTGCCAACAATTTTGAGCATGACTGTATATCTCCCTGCTCTTACAGTGAACTCAGTCTGAACTTTCTCTCTAGAACTCTCTGTCTAGCCCCCTGACCTGCTGAAACCCCACCCCTTAAAGTCAACGAGGCTAACAGCTGATTTAACACGGCAACACCTTCACTAGTGTTTTCCAGCATTTGTAATGACATTAACTAATTAAAACCTTTCAGTTGTCTCAGGTCTGATGGGGTTGGCCAGTCTCTAATGGTTTTGTCCTCCAGGGTGCCTATGAACCTCCCTCCCCAACTCGAGCCCAAGGAACTCAACCTCCCTCCTCATGAAGGGGCATTTATCTGGATGCAGTTTCAGGCCTGCTGCTGCGACTCTTCCCAGGACCCGACGGAGGGAATCGAGTGCATCATCAAACGACTCACCGTGGACTAGTGGATCATCTAGATCGGGATGGGGAACGTTGATCCAGAGGGGCCACTCTCTTGCAGAGTTTAGCTCCAACCCTAATCAAA